>KE505157.1:189794-207793 GCA_000441515.1 Elaeis oleifera | reverse complement strand
ATGTATATGTGTGTGTCTATATATATATGTGTGTGTGTGTGTGTGTATGTATATATGTATATATATACTACATGTTAAGTTGGTAAAGTCTTTGGTTGTTGGATCAACTGAAATGGGATCAAATCTTATCTCCGCTTTTGGGGGTCCAGGGGTATTTTGGAGAGGGCAACCTCAAAACACAAAATGGACTAATCAAACAAAGATAGGAAAGATTTTAATCGACATACTCATTTTACTCCAAACCAATATTATATATTGATTTATATATACAAAATTATACGTTACTTTATATAATATAAATAGAATAATATTTTATATCTTGCACTAAACAAATTGATATTTATCTATCTTATTTCTGGATCAAAATTAAAGGTTGAAAACATAACTTTTGAATGTAAACAATTAGAGACTCAAGAAAGGCATATTAGAATGACAAAAATCACAAGAAAAACACCATGATAGAAAGTAGGAATAGAAATAAAAGTAATCACCTCGAGTATGCCTTCATCAACCTCATCCACTTCGATCCTCCCATGCTCCAACATTTGCGACAACATAATTTTCATAGGCCATGACTTTTCACGTGCCTTTTATATACACATATCTTGATATTCTAAGTAACTTTATTTTGCACATATTAATTTTAAACTATCTTATAATTTTTATAATATAATAATATTTATTATAATATATATCCTTCAATATGAAAGCTTTTTTAAATTTTCAAAATTTTTTAACCATTAGCGATGAAATATTTCATTGTTAAAACTCATTCTAATGATGGAAAAAACTTATTGCATCACTAATAGTTTAATTTTTAAATTTAAAATTATTTTTTTAAATATTAGTGATGAAAATAATTCATCATTAATAATCGAAGATTTGCGATGATAATACGATTTATCATCGCAAATAGTTCATTATTTATGATGAAAATATTTCATCATAAATTATATTTATTTTAATTTTAAATTTAATATTATAATAAAAATATTTTTTCATCGCTAATATTCATATTAGCGATGGAAATATTTTCATCATTAAGAAAATGACTAGTTTTTCATTTAAAAATGATTTTTGTCTAAAAATTTATCACGAAAAAAAGCTTATTAGCGTCGCAAATAACTTACTTTTTGAAATTTTATATTTTTTAATTTTCAATTATTAGTGTTGAAATATTTCATCATAAATATCCCATATTTTCTGACAAAACTTTTTTTTTCCGTCACAAATATTTTGTTATCTACGACGTTATATTTTCATCATAAATAATTATTCTCTTTAAATTTTAATTTATCTAACTTTTTAAACTATTAACGATGAAATTATCCATCGTTAATATTTTTAATTATGATAAAAAATCTTTATTGGTCATAAATAGTTAAATTATTTGTGACTAAAATTTATGTCATAAATAATTAAAAATATCTAATTTTTAATTTTCTTGACTTAGTAGTGATGAAAAAAATTTATCGTAAATAATGTTATTAACAATGCAAAACTTGATTTTGTCGAAAAATTTTTTAATATTTCTGACAAAATAATTTTGTCGATAATATCTCTATATTTCTTATCTAAAAATATTTTCTTATTTATGATAAAAATTTTATCATAAATATTCTATTTATTATGATGCAAGCAATGTTTACGTCGCTAATTATTTTATTTATGATGAAAAAACTTATTCATCATAAATATTTTTTATTATCGATGAAAATTTTTTACCATCGTAGACATTATTATTTGTGATGAAAATTCTATCTGTCATAAATAATTTCATCGCTAAAAATCTCTTCCCTTATAGTATTTAAATTTTAATTTATCTAACTTTTTAAACTATTAACGATGAAATTATCCATCATTAATATTTTAATTTATGATAAAAAATTTTTATTGGTCGTAAATAGTTAAATTATTTGTGACTAAAACTTACATCACAAATAATTGAAAATATCTAATTTTAATTTTTTTGACTTATTAGTGATGAAAAAATTTATCATAAATAATGTTATTGATGATAAAAAATTTGATTTCGTCAGAAAAATTTTTAGTATTTCTGATGAAAATAATTTCATTGATAATATTTTATATTTTTATTAAAATATTTTCTTATTTACGATAAAAAATTTTATCACGAATATTCTGTTTATTACGATGCAAGGAATGTTTACATCACTAATTATTTTATTTATGATGAAAAAACTTATTCATCGTAAATATTTTTTTATTATCGACAAATTTTTTTTACTGTCGTTGATATTGTTATTTGTGATGAAAATTCTATCCGTCGTAAATAATTTCGTCGCCAAAAATCTCTTCTCTTGTAGTGTGTAAACATTATTCAATAAAGATGGATTTGTTTGATTTGATAAATATGATTGAAACTTTATAATTTTTTTGATATTCTTATAGACTTATTTATTATTTAAGCCTTTCATATTTTTTAGGACATATCCTAGGAAGTATGCGACCATCCATATCCGATCCAGGTGCTGGGTTTAGGGTGTGATAGCTTAGGACCCCTTTTCCTATTTCAATGAAAAAGAAAGAAAATGAGAGAAAGAGAAGAAGAGGAAAGAAAAAAGAAAAAGAAAAGAAAAGAAAAGAAAAGAAAAAAAAAGCAAAGAGAGAATTTCTCTCTCTTCCCTCTCTACCTTCTTTCTCCACTTTCTCTCTATGAGTTTCCATCTATTTTCTCTCTACTTCTCTCTAGAAATTTCTCACTCTAGATTCTTTCTCTCTTTATGGATTTTCTATCTCTAAAATTTATAGACCAATAGAGGATCTAAATGTCTAGTTGATGTTAGATGTATACCCTAGAAGTCTAGTCAGCCGACACATGTAATCTTTCTAGTGGCATAGTTTTGTAATTGAATAAAATAAATCAGATTAATTTCACTCATGTTGAGTCATGTGTCCTTAAATTGTCCAAATATTAATAGGATGATGACACATATTCTCAAGAGTTGAGAATTTGAGACATATGTCATTGGTGATTAATTCTTAAATACTTTCAATTGATAGATCATCATGAGGATGGTGATTGATCCGATTAGATTGGTGCATAGATCATTTTTCTCTGGATAGACGAGTCTCGAGTCTATAATGTGGAGATATTAGAGTGAGAGTGCAGGTGATTGTTAAAGAATAATAGCATCAAGCGTGATCAATACGAGTAGTTATATAGATGTCTATCCACTTGTCAGTGATATACTTGATGCTGCAGTGATGTGAGTAGTCCTCAGACCTACAGTATCTCGACTGCTCACAGTGGGGTTACTATAGTTTGACTACACATAAACTTGATCCCTAGCCATATGGATCCTTATAGTGGACATTGATTGTAGTAGGTTTACTGTAGGAGTAGGATATGCACCTAAAAAAATTTATCAATCTTGATAGATAAGTAGTCCTATGTTATTCATGAGACCGAGTTCAGAAGATCATGATCATGGCAGTGTGAATGATGGAAAAGGATTTCCACAGAGTTCCATTTATGAATTTGAATCGATTGAATATTACATATAACAAGCGATGAGATTTGACGAGTAATCCATATTCTCTATCTCATCGAAACTCACGATAGAAGGACTGAATCATACGGTAACAATACCTAGAGGTTCAATATTTCATTCTACTGGATAGCTACTATATATTGCTAGATATTACTGGTGGATTGTGAGACTTATCAAGCATCGTCTTGATAATCGATGACCCTTGATGGGCAGAGTTAGAATCGTTTCAACCTATCGAAAGGAGTTTCGATGATATTATGATGGGGATCACAATATATCTCAGTACTAGACAAAATAGGATCTATGAAATTATATACAAAAAAGATCTTTGTCCGATCAGATGGTTGATTGGTGATTATAAATCACAAAAGGATCTAATTATTATGTGATTGATCCAATGCAAGAGTTACAATAAAGTAATTCGCTAAGTGTTAATAAGTTGTAAAAGATTAATTAGCAATTAGATTGCTAATTGAATCAATTTGATTGAGTAATGGGGCTGAAATCAAGTCTGATTTAATTGGATTCAATTTAGATTATTTAGATTTAATTAGATCAAGCCTAATTGGATGATGAGATAACTCAATTTAAAGGGAAATCAATTCTTAATTTGATTAGGATTTGGGTGCCATATAATTCTTAATTAGATTAGGATCTAATCAAGAGAAATTGGCTTCCTAGTTGGACTAGAATTTTATTCTCTTTAGGCTCAATCAATTTCTAATTAGATTAGGATTTGATTAGAGTTTAAATCAGCCACCTAAAGAGTCCAAATATACTAGGATTCTCTCTCTCCTTAGGCGCCACAAAACCCTCCATGCCATATCACGCTAACCACCGCTCCTCTTGAGTTTTGCATGAAGTTTTTCACGCCCTCATCCCTCTCGCGGTCTTCTTTACATGCCAACCTTTCTTGGCTTAAGGTTTGGATTAGGAATGAAATCAAATTCCAAAGCAATTTTGATTTGATATGGATCCTTATGAGATGAGGATTAACCTTATCCTTCTTTGATGCCAAACCATAAAAGGCATTTACTTTGTGCAATGAAAACATAATTTTCATCGAGAAAGAAGCCACACCCCTCTCATCTCATGTGCTCTCTCTTCTTATTAGCATGAAACCCAAAGATGGAGGTGTCCAAGAGTTGGACGCCATCCCAATGACTGATCAAGATATGGTTAACCTTATCTTAATCTACCAACTAACACCATATAAGAAGGGATTAAGAGGGTGTGGGGATTTGATTTTCATGTGAAAAAGGATCTATTTTCACCATAGAAATAAGAAAAGAGGCCGTGGGTTCCATGGGGTGGCGGACATCTTTTGTTGCGTAAGAGAGAAGAGAGGCATATCCTCTCTAGGGTATGTCATGTTATGGTGCGAGTTCCATGGGATGGGGCTGCACATCTAGGCGTGGATTTTAGGAAGAGAGAAAATAAAGAAAGAATTTCATCTTTCTTCCTCTTCCTCCTCCTCTTCCTTCTCTTCTCCTTGTTCTCTGAGAGGGTTTGAGAAAAATGATGGAGAAACTCTGCATCAATCATCGGGAGGTGGCTTTTGTAAGGACGCTAACACTCTGATGAAGCAAAGAACTTTGATCGGATTGAAAGCTTCGTGTGGATACCCATAGAGGTCGAACGCATATGCGGCTTGACGAAGACCTCATCGGATTATCATGATCATCAGCCACAGAGATTGTCGACCTGCGCAAGGTATGGAGATCTGATCTCTAATTTCGATTTCATTTACATCTAATTTTTAGTATCTTAAAAGTATGTGATCGATCCTATTGCATATAGATTAAATCTACTTCATACATGTTAGATAGATTAAATTATTTAATCTAGATCAGATCTTATTCCACTACATTCAAATCTTTAAAAAATAAAAATTTGCATACTCTGATTTGTGCATAAATGATTTCGGATGTGCGATATTCTTCAAATGATATTAGAGTCAGATTATCATTCACATACATTTTTAAGATCTGAAAATCAGATCATTAGATCTGAAAATCAGATTTCATAATTAAATTAGATCTAATTTTGATACATGTGATGTATTAGATTTTCTTTATACATAAAATATATAAAATCGGTGCATATGTGATATGTGTAGATTAAATTTTAGTACCCTAATATTCTTCGAGATCCATAGTAAAGGTCGTCCTGCCATAGAGGACTATGATGGAAGGGATGCCTACATGAATCAGGAGGAAGAACCATGAAAAGTTTATCGATTTTTGAAAATGTTTTCAAAACAAGTTAACCAAATATGTTAGATCTGAAAGTAAGATATTGAAAAGTATTTTCAAATAGTTTTAATCATCTTTTTAGATCTGATTTTGCATGTATGAGATATGTGTCATATTAGTTTTAGATCTAAAAATTATATATATGATATATACTTCATAGATTTTAGATCTAAAATACCATATATGTAATATATGATTCTAGATTTAGATCTAAAAAATATTTCGAGATCATAAACCATTAATTCATGTACTTAAACATAATTTAAAAATTATTTTTAGAATCTAAATTTAAGTTTCTGCATGAGGGTATGGGTCGAACAATTAGGTCTTGTGATTAGGCTATAATTAGGATTTATTGATAGATCAGGTAAGAACTTTTTTCAATTTTTGAGCAGTTGTTAGAACCTAATCAATATTGATTAGGATTAGGTCAAAGGGGCTCAAGATTGAGTTTAGTTGTAGTTGGTCACATCGATTCATATTTGATGTGAATTGATTACTTCAAGATCGAATTGGCTCAGTGGAACGAGCCCGAGTCGCTAGGCTGACCTATTCAATTTTAATTGACCAATTGATGTCTAAGACAAGTCTCGACTGATGGTTTTAATTGAAACTATGCTTACCTGGCCAATCCAATTAGTATCTAAGGCAAGCATCGGTGATCCTCTCAGCGATCTCACTTACCTGGCTAACTTGATCGATTAAGTCTTAAATAAAATTGCTTAATCATTCGAGTTCACCCATGCTAAACTAGATTTATCAGACATGAGATATACTGACCTAAATCAGTTTAATCAGACATGAGATGTGCTGATCTAAATTAGATTAATCAGACATGAGATGTGCTGACCTGAACCAGACTAGTCATGTACATGAGATGTATATGACTATATAGAAGAGACCTAAATTAAAATCTTCTCAATAATATTAAGTCGAGGGGTCTTCCACCATTGTAGAGTATCGTGCCCTCTTCAATGTTAATTATTTTCAGCTGGATACAATAGTTCAGTTGCATCAGGAGAGAAGCAATCACTCTATATATGGGGTGGAGATGGGGTTGGATCCAAGATCTGTCAAGTGAGGGTCCAATGACGGCTTCACTCATGCTTAATGGTGTGTCTGACTTAACTAAAAATGAGGTCAAGATCTGTTAGATGAGGTCTTGGGACTTAGAGATCAAGTCTGTTGTCATTTACTTAAGAAGCATTGGACAAGAGTTGTCTACTCATTAGTTGACACATTCACCAAGATCTGTCAGATAAGGTGGTGTGGCAATCGATGGGACCGCGATACCTGTTAGGAATCCTATCTCACGAAAGGATTTTCGCTTCCTGACCCGAGGAGTGTTTGGATCTAAAGAAATAGTGGGAGATAGTTTTATTTTAAAATAAATCTCTAAAATAAACTAAATTAATTAATTATAAAATCTAACTAGAATCTTCTTCTCTCTATTAGGATTCTCTGCCTCCAACCTTATTTCTATTTTTAGAAAACAATCGACTAACTGGACCTAATTATAAGGACAGGCTCAGGAACTTAAAAGTTGTTTTGAGATTTGAGAAGCTTAGCTATGTCAAGAATCAGAAAACTCTAGTGTTACCAAACTACCCAACCACTAACTAATGGGAAGCACTGAAAATTAGATGGATGATCGTAACAAGGTCAGGTGTAACTGTTGAAATTTCTTCAGTACACTTGCATGTGTATTTTAAATTTTTTTTCAAAATAATACAGTCGAATTAAAGATTAAAACTTCTTTTAATCTAAAACATGTATGCATAAGAACACAAAGATGTATTTCATATGCTAAAATTAACATATGATGAGTTTATGCTGAAATTAAATATGTGATCGGATCACATACCTATTTCACTAATTCTTTCTTCGAATCTAGATCTGAAAAAAGATGGATTCTCCCTTAGCCACAAAAGCATATGGCCTCTATGGGTATCCACTCAAGATCAACTTGGATCAGTCCTCTTTGATGTAGATCTTTCTTCTCTAGAAAGATCTTCTCGCGAATCTAAACGAAGCCTAGATTCTTGTTCAACTCTTTGATCAATCATTAATCTTTCTTTCTCTTCTCTTTTTTATCTTCTTCTCTTGATTTGGAAGTAACCAAGAGCTTGAAACCAGCAAGGAAGAGGGTTGCCTAAACTCCTTTTGGGCGTTGTGATGATGGGACGTCCAAGGGCTTGGATGTGTGAACCAAAAGGGAGGAAGAGAGGGAGGCATGGGGGATTGTTTGGGTGGCTGGGAGCTTGCTAAAATTCTGATAATAAACTCTTAGGGGAGGGTCCTTTAAATAGAGGAGCAATTGGACTCCTAATCAAAATCAAATCAGCCACCTTATATGAGTCCTAATCGCATTAGGACTCCTTGTAATCCCTACTCTTTGACCATGCCTAAGTGAACCAAGGGGGTGCCAACACTTGGCATCCTCTAGCCCTCTCTCTCACACGCCATAGGGAAGAGGAGATGAGCTCCTCCCTTATCTTTCATGCCATCATCATGTGGGCGCACCCAACTTGATCAAATCAAGTGGCGCCCCAATTGAGTTAATCCAAACAATCAAGGAATAATCTAGGTGATTGAACTCCATAATTATTTGATCCAAGACTCTTAGGCAACCATCATATGGAGCCCATTGAATCTAATCCAATTAAGTTCAATGCAGGTAATTAACTCAAATTTATTCTTATTAAATAAGTAATTCAAGTTAAATGAGGAATTGGATTCAACCTTATGCTAGCAAGGTCATCCTAAACCCAATAGGATTTCTTCAACCCAATTAAGACTTCATAAGCCCAATTGCTTAATCCAGGTCTAATTCTTTATTGTGTGACCTATAGATTCCATTCTATCTAGTAGTGAGATATTCTATGATCTCTATCATAGTACCATTAAAACTCTTTTCAATAGATTAGAACGATTACACTCTAACTCAACAAGGATCGTCGATCCTAAACAACCTTAGTAAGCTCTCGCAATCCATCAGTGACACCTAGCAGTATGTAGTGGCGATCCAGCATTACTGAAAAAGAACCTCAAGATATAGTTTTCGTGTGATTCAATCTCTCTATCATGAGTTCTGACTAGATGACAGGTCATGGATAAATCATCAAATCTCATCATCAGTCATATGATAGATTTGATTAGCTTAAGTCCAATTATGATTCTCATGGAAACTCTTTTCATCAATTATACTACTATGGCCATAGGTTTTTAGACTTAGCCTCTCAAACCCATAGGACTATTCCTTTCTATCAAAATCGATAGATTTTATCTAGATGCATATCTTGCTCTTACAGTGGATCAACTGTCGTTAACATACATTACAAAGATTCAAAAGATCATATTTTTATGCAGTCAAACTCTGACAGTCTTACTGTGAGTAATCATGCTACCACAGATCAAAAGATCATTCACACAACTACAGCATCGAGATGATCACTGACGATTGAGTAGAAATCTATGTGATCTCTCATATGATTATGCTCAGTACTAGTTCTCTAACAACTATCTGCACTTGTCGCTCAGTATCTCTATATTGTAGACTAGAGACTCATCTATCCTGAGAAAGTAATTTATATGCTGATCTATCCAGATCGATCACTATCCTCATGATGATACTATGACTAGGAGCACTTTAAAATTAATTATACATGCCTCTAATTCTCAACACCTTGAGAATACGTATCGTAAGTATTAATTCTATGGATAATTCAAGGATATATTACACTTGAAGAAAATAAATTTTATCTTTTATTAATCAAATCAATATTTTAAATATCAAATTATATTTTAGAGTTATTATAATATGTCAGTCATAATGACTTCTAGGACGGACATCTAGCAATCTTCCACTTGGACTAAAGCTAATTGACCATTAATCTAAGTCCCATCTTCTCAAGGTGGACTTCCATCTTTGACTGGCTCAATTACTTTATCAATGGGTTTGCCACGTTGTTCGCAGAGTCGACTCTTCACATCTTGACATATTTTTTTTTGAGATAGTTACATATGATGTGAAATCATCGCTCGATGTGCTTGAATTTCTGATGAGACCTCAGCTCCTTAGCAAGTGCTATGGCTCCGTTGTTATCGCAATACAGTGGTATGGCACCAATATCATTATCCCAAGCTCTGTAATGAATTTTTTGAATCAGAAGCCTTTTTTGTAGCATCCGAAGTAGCAACATACTCAGTTTCTATGGTCGAATCTGCTATGATAGGTTACTTAGAACTCTTCCAGTTAACTGCGCTACTATTACATACAAACACATATCCTGATGTAGACTTTCTATATTATGATCAGATATGAATTTTAAATTAGTATAACCCTCAACTCACAACTCAGAACCTCCTCCAAAGATCAAGAACAAATCTTTAGTTCTTTTCAAGTATTTAAGGATGTTCTTCACAGCTATCCAGTGCTTCTCTCCTGGATTCGACTGATACCTACTTGTGACACTTACAGCAAGGATAATATTAGATCGAGTACAAAGCATGGCATATATGAGGCTCTTTATGATCGAGGTATAAGAAATCTTACTCGTGCACTGGATTTCCTCAGATGTGATCGGATACATCATCTTAAAAAGATGAATACCATGCCTAAGAGGTGGAAGTCCTCTTTTAGAATTTTTCATGCTGAATCTCTCCAGCACTTTCTCTATGTACAGCTTTTGTAATAGGTTTAGTATCATTTTAGATCTATCCTATAGACCTTTATTCTAAGAACATAGGATGCCTCTCCTAGGTCTTTCATAGAGAATTTCTTGGATAACTATCTTTTGATCGAAGTCAGCATAGAAATATCATTCTCAATAAGGAGGATATCATCACGTACCATACAAAGAATGTTATTGTGCTCCCACTGACTCTTTTGTATACACAGAATTTCTCTAAATAATTGGATCACATCATCAAATAAAGATTTCAACTTCGAGAAGCTTATTTTAATCCATATATGGATCTTTATAGCTTGCAGACTCGATGATCACCATCACTGGATGTGAAATCCAAAAGTTACTCCATATAGATATCTTCCTCAAGATATCTATTCAGAAAATAGTTTTCATATCCATCTGTCAAATTTCATAATCATAACAAGCTACAACAGCAAGTAGAGTGTAGATGGATTTTAGTATGGCTATAGGTGAGAAGGTTTCCTGATAGTCAATCTATTCACATTGACTATCACCTTTTGTCATGATCTAAGCTTTATAGGTCTCTACCTTACCATCTACATCTATTTTTTTTGTAGATCTATTTATACCCAATGGATCGATAATATACCCTCAGGTAGATCCACTAAGATCCATACTTAGTTCAAATGCATCAAGTCAATTTCTGACTTCATTGCATCTAACCATTTCTCGAAATCTTAGATATCATCTCATCAAAGGTATTTGGATCATCTCCATGATCTTTATCTTCCATAAGAAATATTTTTTTACATTCTCCATAAGCATACCCATGTACCTTTCAGGAGGACGGTATTGTGCAAGGTTCTAGCGCACATTTGGTGAGACCCAGGGAGATGTTGGTAACCGAAGAGGACTCGGTGAGACTCTGGGAGAGAATGGTAGCTGAGGAGGTTTGGTGAGGTAGCCGAAGAGGACTCGATGAGACTCTAGAAGAGGATGGTAGCCGAGAGAGTTTGGTGAGACTCGGACTAGGGTTGACAGCCGAAGGTGGCTGATGTATTAACAATAATTATGGAAGTCGACAAGGAGGGTCGACTGGTACCTGGTTGGTAAGATTAAATGGATCTAACCACCCAGCCTGCTGATTGAGGGTGATCTAGCTTGATGCGGATCAACTCAGGTGTGAAGTCTCTGTGCCTAGTGGATAAAGACTAATAAACCCCACCTCCCAATGGCATTTATCTTTTGAAAGTTGGTTAGGGATACGGTCCTAATATGTGGTATCAAAGCGAGGTTGCAGGTTTGAAACCTGGCAGGCCCTAGAGTGTTAAAAAAAAATATCGCTGGGGAGAGAAATTGTTGTGCAAGGTTCTAGCGCATATTTGATGAGATCCAGAGAGAAGTTAGTAGTCGAAGAGAACTCGGTGAGACTTTGGGAGAGGATGGTAGCAGAGGGGTTCGGTGAGGTAGTCGAAGAGGACTCGGTGAGATTTTGAAAGAGGATGGTAGCTGAGGGGGTTCGGTGAGACTCAAGCTGGGGTTGGTAGCTGAAGGTGGCTGATGTATTGGCAACAATTATGGGAGTCGACAAAGAGGGTCAACTGGTGCCTGGTTAGTAAGATTAAATAGATCTAACCACCCAGCCTGCTGATTGATGATCTAGCTTGATGCGGATCAACTCAGGTGTGAAGCCCCTGTGCCTAGTGGATAAAGGCTAATAAACCCCACATTCCAATGGGCATTTATCTTTTAAAAAGTTGGTTAGGGACTACAGTCCTAACATGTGGTATCAAAGCGAAGTTGTAGGTTTGAAACCCAGCAGGCCCCCAGAGTGTTAAAAAAAAAATATCGCTGAGGAGAGGAATTGTTGTGCAAGGTTCCAACACACATTTGGTGAGACCAGGGAGAGGTTGGTAGCTGAAGAGGACTCGGTGAGACTCTGAAAGAGGATAGTAGTCGAGGAGGTTCAGTGAGATAGCCGAAGAGGACTCGGTGAGACTCTGAGAGAGGATGGTAGTCGAGGGGATTCGGTGAGACTCATGTTGAAGTTGGTAGCTGAAGGTAGCTGATGTATTGACAATAATTATGGGAGTCGACAAGGAGGGTCGACTGGTGCCTGGTTGGTAAGATTAAATGGGTCTAACCGCCAACCTAATGATTGAGGGTGATCTAGCTTAATGCAGGTCAACTCAGGTGTGAAGCCCCTGTGCCTAGTGGATAGAGGCTAATAAACCCCACCTCTCAATGGACATTTGTCTTTTGGGAAGTTGGCTAGGGGCTACGGTCCTAACATGCTCACCAAATCTCCTCGACTACCATCCTCTCCTAGAGACTTACCGAGTCTTCTTCGGCTACCAACCTCTCCTTGGGTCTTACTAAATGTACGCTGGAACCTTGCATAATAGACAGGAGATCTTACTAGATCTATGAGGTGGTGGAGAAATATCTGCTACTGACTCATGAATAATGGGTTTCTGAGGATCTATATCTCGTTGCTCTTCAGAAATCTTCTCTTTAAGCTCAATTAATCTCCCACTCCCAGCATCCTCGAGAAACTGATTTTTAAAATTTGGCATGATGACTCGCAATCACATTATGATCTTATGGAAGGTAAAAGTAGTATTTTATGATTTCTTTCAGATACCTATAAAATGAGCTATGATAGTCTATCTTTTAGTTTGTCAGCCATTTATTTCTAACATAGGCTGGACATCCCTAAGTCTTCAGATGACCTAGACTCGACTTCTTACTGTGCCATATCTCATATAGTGTGATAGGAATATATTTAGATGGTACTCTATTCAATAGATATATTATAGTTAACAAGACATGTCCCTAAAGATATAAGAGTAAATTAGTAAAGCTCATCATAAACCTGACCATATCTAATAGGATCCTATTCCTCCTTTCAGATACACTGTTAAGCTGAGGTATTCTAAAAGGAATCCATTGAGAGACTATGCCATTGTCCTTAAGATATCTCAAAACTTTTTGACTAAGATATTCACCTCCTCGATCAGATAAAAAATCTTAATGGATTTATCTATTTATTTTCTACTGTATTTTAAATTATTAAATTTTCAAAGGCTTCAGATTTGTGTCTCATCAGAAATATATAACCGTACCATGACAGATCATCGGTAAAGATGATGAAGTAGCTATAATCATCTCTAATCTGCACATCAAATAGCCCACACACATCGATGTGTACCAAGGCAAGTATCTTAATAGTCCTTTCCCCATGTCCTACAAAGGATAGCTTGATCATTTTTTCGAAGATAATATTCACAAGCTGGATAGGACTCAGAATCAAAAGAGTCAAGGATCCTATCTTTTTTCAGTTTATTTATCCTGTCCTCTCCAATATGGCCTAACCTAAGATGCCACAGGTACTTTTGGTTAATTTCATCTCTAAATCTCTTTTGACCTACGGCACTCACTATTTGCTCATTTATATTCACAATCGCATCAATATACAAGTATTAAAGACTGTCAATTAAAAGATCACGTGCAATCAATTTATTTATATATAAATATAATAAAATTTTTACTAAAATTAAAATCAAAACCATCCTGTGCTAGCATAAATATAAAAATCAAATTCTGACTAACTGCGGGTACAAAGTAATAGTCTTTTAAATTTAATCTAAACCCTAACGGTAATCAAAGAGGATAAGTGGCAATGATTTTTGCAGTAATTTTTGCTCCATTATCGATCCGAAGTATCATATCACCTTCCCTCAATCTCCTACTTTCTATTAGACCTTATATTGAAGTACATATATGAGTATTAGAATCAGAGTCCAATACCCAATTAGAAGTAGAAAAACTATTAGGTTAGATTCAATTACGAGTATACTTAACATATCTTCTAAAGGTGTGTCGCCCTTCTTAGTCTTCAGGCTCTCCACATAGAGTAGACAATTCCTCTTCCAATGGCCATTAATGTCACAATGGAATACTTTCTTTCACTGCAGTCTTCTTCAGAGCGTCCTTCTTTGGCTTGCTCTCCTTTTTTTGCTTCTTCGTGGATTTATTCTTCTTCTTCCAACTAGATTTTTCTTGGATGAAGAAGTTCGCTCCATAGTAAGAACAGTGCCCCTTAAACTTTTAAAGTTTCTCAGTAGTGACCAACATGTTGATCAATTCGGATATAGTACTGTCCAGTTTGTTCATATAAAAATTTACAATAAATTGATTATATGAACTCGTAAAAGATTGGAGGATCAAATCTACTTGCAATTTCCTCTGTATATTTAGTCCGAGCTTCTCAAGCTCGTCAAGGTCCTTGATCACTGTCATATAATATTCATGGATCAACTGTCCTTCACGTATTTTCATATTGAAGAGTCTTTTAGAGACCTCAAAATGCACAGTATGGCTCTGCTCATCATATAACTCTTGAAAGTGAGTGATCATAGCCCTACCAGTAGACATATGCTCATGCTGGCTCTGTAATTCGTTTGATATGGAAGCCAGCACATAGCACTTAATCCAACTGTCTTCATCCATCCATTTATCATATGCTGCTCTCTACAAAGACTAGGATGGTTTGATAATATTGGAGGGTTCTGGTCAAGTATATGTTCTAATTTTTCAAAAATCAAGACAATCTTGAGGTTTCTTAACCAGTCTTTAAAATTAGTTTCGATCAAACGATTGGACTCAAGGATGTGGGCTAAAAGGTTCGAAGCTGACATGGTTTAACTGCGAGACTAGAGATTCAAGTTAGACTTTTATACTTTAAATTTTATATTTGCTCTAGAAACTTTGAGGAACAAACAAAACTTTCATTATTTTTCGGATCCCTACACTCTTCGGGTGGAGAAGTGAAAACCCTAACGTGACAACTGAATTTCTAGTGGGTACTACGGTTCCACTGATGCCATGTACCTCACCTGACAGATATTGATAACACATACACGGATACGTAAACAACTCATTATCCAGATGCTTCTCTAAGTATGTTGCAGTAACTTAATCTCTAAGTCATGTGGGCTCACCTAATAGATATTGACCACACTCCTTAGTTAAGCTCGACCCACCATTCATAAGTAGGTGCAAAGCTATCATTGGGTCTCTCACCTGATAGATATTGGATCCAACCCCATCCTTGCTCTGGAGCAGCTTTTTACTAATAAAGTGGTTATATGTTCTCAATGTAACTGAACCACTGTAACCAGTCGAGAACAATCAATACCAGTAGTACATCCGTACTTCTACAATGATGGAAGACCTCTAGATTTAATATTTATGGAGATGTTTAGGTTTAGATCTCATCTAATCAGTCATCAGATAATTGATCTAATTGACATGGGCTAAACCAAACCGCCAAATAACCATATTCAAGACTCAATCTTTTAAATTGATCAGATAAGTACAGATCGATGGGAGGCTCCCCTTGATAAATTTAGAGTTCTAATTAAATAATCACCTCTTAATTACTTATCTTAGATATCAATTGGTTAATTGATCCAAATAAGTTAGCTTAAACAAATCAGGCTCAAGCCATTGAGCCGAATTAGATCCTTAGGTTAATCGATTCTACATATGGGATTTAATTGATTCAATCAACAATAATTGTATGATCTAAAACTCAATTGATCTAATTTTAATCAATACTTGACTCAATTTGATTAATTGTTAAATCAATTGGGACCCATTATGATCAAATCAAAATTCTAGACATAATCTAATTACATAATCTAATTTTGTTCTATCCATGACCAGACCCTTATGCACAAATACTAATGTTAAATCTTAAAATTAAATTTCAGATCTAAATTCTTTACATGAAGGATAAGTTTTTAGTCTCAAAACTAATTTTTAGATTTAATATACAAGCATATATCTCATATATATATGTAAAATTCATATCTAAACTAAAATTCAGATCTTGGCATGATATCATATATCTTATATATAAATCATCAATCAAATTTAAACTAATTTTTAGATCTTGATATACAATCATACATCTCATATATGAATCATAAATCAGATCTCAATAATTTACAGATTTATGCATGCAAACATATATTACATATACGAACTAGAAAATGATCTAGAATAATTTTAGATCTACGCATGCCTTCATATATCCTACATATGAACTAAAAATTAGATCTAAAATAATTTTAAATTAATTAAACATCCATACATCTCATGTATCAAGAAAAAGATCAAATTTTGAAATACTTTTCAAAACATATATGTCAATTTCATGTATATGAAATCCGTGGCTCTAATATCACTATTGAAATTCTTAGGTATGCATGTATGTGTATTTTAAAACTTTTTTTTCAAACAACACAGTGAAATTAAAGATTAAAACTCTTTTTAATCTAGAACATGCATGCATAAGAACATAATACACAAGGATCTACTTCATATGTTGAAATTAACACATGCTGATTTTATGTTGAAATTAAATATATGATCAGATCACATATCTGTTTCGCTAATCTTTTCTTCAAATCTGGATCTAAAGAAGATGGATTCTTTCTTAACCACATAAGTATATGGTCTCTATAGGTATCCACTCGGAATTAGTTTGGATCAGCCTTCTTTGATATGGATCTTTCTTCTCTAGGAAGATCTTCTCGCGAATCTGAATGAAGCTTAGATCATTTGATCAACTCTTTGATCAATCCTTGATCTTTCTTTTCTCTTCTCTTTTTGATCTTCTTCTCTTGATCTGAAAGTAACCAAGAGCTTAAACCAGCAAGGAAGAGGGATGCCCAAACTCCTTTTGGGTGTTGTGATGATGGGACGTCCAAGGGCTTGGACGTGTGAACCAAAAGGGAGAAAGAGAGAGAGGCATGGGAGGCTATTTGGGTGGCTGGGAGCTTGCTAAATTCTGATAATAAACTCTTAGGGGAGGGCTCTTTAAATAGAGGAACAATTGGACTCCTAATCAAAACCAATCAGCCATCTTATATGAGTCCTAATCGCATTAGGACTCCTTATAATCTTCACTCTTTGACCAAGCCTGGGTCACAACAAGAATCCGAACTATTAGCGATGGCTATTTACCATCGCTAAATAACCATCACCAATAGTCCAGCTGCCATCGCTAATAATGTCGCCATCACTAATTTCGTCGTAACAGTCAATCTGAAAAAAATTTTATCACTAAATATTCTTATCAGTGATGGATAATATCACCGTCGCTACATGACTACTAGCGATGGTATTAGCGATATAATAACTTTATCACTAATTATTTTTTTAAATTAATTTTTAAAAAATTAAAAAATATTAGTGGTATATTTCATGGCTAATGCCGTCGCTAATAATTATTAGCAATAAAAATATCATCGCTAATGTCATCTCTAATTTTTAATTTTAATTAATAATTTTTTTTAAAAATATTAGAGATGGTGCTATTATCACTAATGCCGTCGTTAATAAGTATTAATGATGGTATTTTTATCGCTAATACCATCACTAATAATTAATTTATTTTTAAAAATAATTAAAATATTTTTTAAAAATTATTTTAATTAATCATAATGAATTATGGTTTGTAATACCTATTATAATTAAAAATCTAAAGATAATATGATAATAAAAAT
>KE505157.1:169857-183074 GCA_000441515.1 Elaeis oleifera | reverse complement strand
GTATTGAGTATTAGTGACGGCAACTGCCATCACTAATACTCTTCCTGCGTCGTTAATAATTTTAATAATAAAATTTTTTTCTTTTATTTTCTACAACAGTGAATATCATCATTAATAGTATCATAGCTAATGATTATTAGAGATAGTAGTTACCATAGCTAATACTCTTTTCACTATCGCTAATAATTTTAATAATAATTTTTTTATTTTTATGATGGAAAATGCCATCCCTAATAGTGCTGTTGCTAATGATTATTAGAGATGGTAATTGCCATCGTTAATACTCTTTTCATTATCCTTAATAATTTAATAATAAAAAAATTTACAATGGTGAATGCCATCTCAATAGTGCCTCGCTAATGATTATTAGCGACCGTGATGTCGTCGCTAATACCGTTTATGCCATCAGTAAAATAGATATTAGCAACGGTGAAAATGTCGTCTCTCATAACTATCGATAAAATAATTATTAATGACGGAATAGTTACCGTCAGTAATGCCGTCATTAATAGACATATTAGCGATGATAAAATATCATCGCTAATGATCGTCGCTAATACTTTAATTCTTATAGTGGGTGAACCAATGGGGTGCCAACACTTGGCATCCTATAGCCCTCTCTCTCATACACCATAGGAAAGAAGAGGTGAGCTCTTCTCCTATCTTTCACACCATCATCATGTGGGTGCGCCCAACTTGATCAAATCAAGTGGTGCCTCAATTGAGTTAATCTAAACAATCAAGGAATAATCTAGGTGATTCAACTCCATAATTATTTGATCCAAGACTCTTAGGCAACTATCATATGGAGCCCATTGAATCTAATCCAATTAGGTTCAATGCGGGTAATTAACTCAAATTTATTCTTATCAAATAAGCAATTTAAGTTAAATGAAGAATTAGGTTCAACCTTATGCTAGCAAGGTCATCCTGAACCCAATAGGATTTCTTCAACCTAATTAAAACTTCATAAGCCTAATTTCTTAATCCAGATCTAATGTCTTTGTTGTGTAATCCTATAGGTTCATTTCTGTCTGGTAGTGAGATACCATGATCTCTTCATAGTATCATTGAAACTCTTTTCAATAGATCGGAATGATTTCATTCTAACTCAATAAAGATCGTCGATCTTGAATAATTCTAATAAACTCTCACAATCCATCAGTGACATCTAGCAGTATATAGTGGCAACTCAGTAGAACTGAAAAAGAACCTCAAGGTATAGTTTTCGTGTGATTCAATCCCTCTATCGTGAGTTCCGACTAGATGACAGGTCTTGGATAAATCATCAAATCTCATCATCAGTCATACGATAGATTCGATTAGCTCAAATTTAATTGTGATTCTTATGAAAACTCTTTTTCATCAATCACACTACTATGACTACAGACTTATGGATTTAGCTTCTCAAATCTCATAGGACTACTCTTTTCTATCAAAATCTATAGATTCTATCTAGATGTGCATCTTACTTCTACAGTAGACCAACTATCACCAACATAACTACAAAGACTCAAAGAGGTCATATTTTTATGCAGTCAAACTTCAGCAGTCTCATTATGAGCAATCATGCCACTGTAGGTCAAAGGATCATTCATACAACTACCGCATCAAGATAATCACTAATAATTGAGTAAAAATCTATGTGATCTCTCGTATGGTCACGTTTAGTACTAGTTATTCTCTAACAACTATCTGCACTTATCGTTAAGTGTCTCTACACTATAGACTAAAGAATTATTTACTCCGAAGAAAGTGATCTGTGCATCGATCTATCTGAATCGATCACCATTCTCATGATGATACTATGATCGAGAGTACTTTAAGAATTAATTATACATACCTCTAATTCTCAACACCTTAAGAATATGTATCGTACGTATTAATTTCATAAACGATTCAAGGACACATCACACTTGAATGAAAATAAATTTATCTTTTATTGATCAAATCAGTATTTAAGTATAAATTATATCCTAGAGTTATTATAATATGTCAGTCATATTGGCTTCTAGGACATACATCCAACCATAACAAATTGGCATCTAAGTCAAATGAGTTACAATACCAGGTCATATAGACTGCTTAGGCTATGTTAATTCGCATACAAGGGTTGTAGGGTGAGAAGAGTCATCTGTGCATTATGGAGTGTCTAAGAAGCTCTTCAATGTTAAGATGAATCAAAGGTAGTCTATCTATTAGCATCATTTGACAATGATCAAAGATATAGATGAGCTCGAGAAGCTCAACATGACCATCCATTAGGAATTGCAGACGGATTTGATCCGACAATCCTTTATAAGTTTATATGGACAGTTTATAGTAAAATACCATATGAATGAGATAAATTACACCTTGGCCAAGTTATTGGACATGTTGGTGACAACTAAAAGGATCTTGAAGAATTCAAGGGGCACAATTCTCACTGTGGAGTGAAAAAACTGTCAAGAAAACTAAAACCCTTAAGGAAAATGAAAAGATATATCTTTAGAAGGTACGTCAGATTTGCTCGATAGTTTTCATAAAGACTATGGTATCATTTATTTGAAATAAAATGGTTGGACGTGGCTTTATGATTAACAGCCTCCATCATTTACATATTGACGTGAATGTATCCGAGGGGAAAGTGAGTGCCATTGGATCTAAGAAATCTAGTGATGAGATTAATCTCAAGTATATGTGGTACCTTAGACTAGGTCATATAGGAGAAGAAAGGATTTACAGACTAGAGTGGATGGGCTTTTGAGCTTGATGACTACTGAGTCATATCTAGTCTGTGAGTCTTATCTTCAAGAATATGGCTAAGCTATCCTTATGGGACATGGAGAAGGGACCACTGAGATACTTGCCTTGATGCACAATGTTGTGTGTGGCCCATTTGATGTGGCAGCCAGAGAAGGTTATTTCTACTTAATTATCTTTATCACTGATTGTCCACGGTATAGTTATGTGTATGAGATACACTAATCTGAAGTCTTTGAAATATTCAAAAAATTCAGATATGAAGTAAAAAAGTAAACTGAAAAAATCTTAAAGATATTTTGATCAAATTGAGAATTAAGAAATTTCTCAGTTATCTTAAAGAAAATGAAATGGTCTCATAATGGACTCCACCTAAAATACCTCAACTTAATAGATTTTCAGAATAGAGAAGTTGGATCCTATTGGATATGGTTCAATTTATAATAAGCTTCACTGACCTTTTCGTTATTCATTTAGGAGACATGCTTAGCTTACCACTAATTACTTAGTGAATTGAATTTTCTCTAAATCTATTTTACCACACCATATGAGATATGACATGGTAAGAAACTGAGTCTTGATTATCGTAAGATTCGGAGATGTCCAGCCTATGTCAAGCAACAGTAGGTGGACAAGATAGAGGTTAGATCTATGAGACCTTGTAGGATATCCAAAAAGATTTTGGGATACTAATTTTATCTTCCAGAGGATCACAATGTAATTGTGACCTAACACACTGTCTTTCAGAAAATAGTTTATCTATGATGAAAATAATGAGAGGTAATTATGGCTCGAAGAGAAAGTCTCTTAAGAGCAACAATGAGTTATAGAGCCTATAGAACCCATTGAGCTAGTAGATGGTATACCTCATCAACCTCGTAGATCTAATTATATCTCCTATCCTTCTGTAAGGTATGTGGATATGTTTAAAGAGGATCTAAAGAAAATATTCCTCATGAAAGATAAAGAATATAGAGATGATCCCTAAAATTATTACGAGATAGTGTCATCATTTTCATGATATGATCAAAATATTTGATTTCATCAAGAATGAAGAGAAATTATGAGTCTTTAAGTAGGTCAGTGGGAGTGTTTGACATTCCTCATATTGTATGTAGACGTCATCCTCTTCATTGGGTATGTTGTTCCCATGATGACCTGGGTTAAGATCTGATCGTCGAAGGAGTTCTCCATGAAAGACTTAAGAGAAGCATTCTGTATTATGAGAATAAAGATCTATAGAGATAGATCTAAGAGGATGTTTCATTTATTACAGAAAATGTACATAGATAAGGTGTTGAAGGGGTTCAGCATGAAGAACTCCAAAAAAAAATTATTCTTTTTGACATGGAGTTCATCTCTCCAAGATGATGTACCCTAGCACACCTGAGAAGATTAAGTGCATGAGTTAGATCCCTTATGCTTCTGCCATAGAGAGCCTCATGTATACTGTGCCGTGTACTCGACTTGATATATTTCTTGCTGTGAGTATTACAAGCAGATATCAGTTGAATCCAGATTGAGAGCACTGGATATCTATGAAGCATATCCTTATGCACTTAAGAAGTACTAAGGATATGTTCTTGATCTTTAGAGAAAAAAATTTAGGATTTAAGAAATAAAGATTGATGATAGAAGGTCTACATCAGCATGCATATTCCTATAGTGGTGCGGTGTATTAGAAGAGTTT
Organism: Elaeis oleifera; assembly: GCA_000441515.1. Lineage (NCBI taxonomy): Eukaryota > Viridiplantae > Streptophyta > Magnoliopsida > Arecales > Arecaceae > Elaeis > Elaeis oleifera. The sequence continues at coordinate 178,642 of KE505157.1, read as the reverse complement.
CAAATAATCGATCATTAAAAATTCTACCAGTCAATCATAAACATCCTGCAACTCTAAAAAAAAATAAAGGGGATGAGCTTTACATCCACATGAATATAATAATATAATTTAAAATAATAACAGGCATAAAGCATGAATCTCATCTAAAATAACCGAAATAGCATAAACATCCATATAAATATGTATCAAATATCTGTCTTGTCAAAAGAAATGTGTCACCATATGTCAATAACTAAAACCTTCTATTCAACATTAGTGTCATATTTTGTCATCTCTTTTATCACATATCTAGTTTTCTTAGCTTTTTCTTTCGATTTTGGACTAACCAAGATTGTGCCTCAATCTTTGTCTGACCAAAAATCTCACATGTAAGTCTATAAGGATTGTTCCAAACATAAGTTCCTGGTGAGCTGTCGCAGACATGAGCTCCTAACCGACTGATCCATATATAAGTTTGTAGGGATTGCCCCAGGCATAAGCTCTTAATGGATTATCCCAGACATATAAGCTTTTGGCCGACTGTCCTAAGCATAAGCTCCTGACCGGCTATCTATATAATGAGGCTAGTCCAAACCATATTTTTTCATCTATTTATTTATATTAATTTTATCAAATTAATTTTAATTTACAGTATGATAAAATAAATATGTCATACCTATATAATTGTATCATTAAGTACTGATACACATATATAGTCAACACATAATATTCTCATACTGAAAAATCATACAAAAACCATAGCATCTAAAACATGACAATCCACCAACATGAATCCAATAATATAAAATCAATGATACAAATCCGATAATAAAAATAGTATATATAATAGTGATCATGTACATAGATTCTTATTTCTATTGACGACAACTCGATCATAATTGTTTACTAGTCTGCACCTAGCATGTCCGATCAATCTATATGATTCAAACTTATCTTCGATCAACCATGAGGATAAAAAATAGTAAATTATTACAAGTATTTTATTTTTAAAGCTCTAATATTTGAATAAATCTTAAATCTAATTTTTATGATTCCTATTTCAAAATTAAATAATTATATAAGAAATTGGGGCTTTACCTTGATTGATGAACTAGCATCAAATCCCTTGCTTAGTGTTTCTTGTCCAATCACATTTCTCCATAAAATCAATACTGATCATGAAAGGAAATAGGTACAATAAAGATGAGGCTAACTGCGTACTAGCATCTAGCATCCTAGGTCAATCGAATAAAGTAACCAAAATCTTTAGATCAATGAATGGATGTCTAATCAAGGATTGGATCATAATAAGTAAGGGATTGCCGATAGTAGATCTAGGAATAGCCAACAAAAACTGAAATATGAGTTGACAAAATATTGTCACCTTTAATTCCAATCCAAAATCCTTCACTAAAATTAATTCGAGGTCCACAATGTAAGAATCCTAGACCCTTGATTGGGTCCCAAAAGCCACATAGAGAGAATAGAGAGAAAAAAAGAAGAAGAGAGAGAGTAAGAGAAAGAAAGAGAGAAAGGAGGGAAGAGAGAGGCCGATCCTTCTCTTCTTCTCTTCTTTAAAACAAGGGACAACCTCCCCATTTCTCCCTCTCTCACAGTGGCGGTGGAAGATCGGGGCCAACCACACATGATGGCTCCCGACGGCAGTGAAGCCACACCCATAGTGATGGTGTTGAGGATGGCTACTGCCGGTGATGGTAGGCGGAACCAAGAAAAAATAGGGGCTGCCCTATATTTTGCTGTGAATCCAACTATTATTGGCTTCAAATGGGAGGAGAAAACTCGAAAAGGAAAGGAGAAGGGTGAGACATCCTACCAAGGTGTGGCGAGGCCTCACAATGGAATTCTGATGACCTCCCAACAACAACTCATGAGAAGATCCCTACAAAACCCAGATGATTCGCCGCTATTCTTCAAGGTTCAATGGTGGACTCAAAGGAGAGGGAAGGGGTCCCTCTTACATATCCATCGGAGATCAATGGGGAAAATTGGAGGTCAATCGAGAGTCTTTTGTCCAACAGACTCAGAGGAGGAAGATGATTTCCATTAGCAGTCATATTTTTTTCTCTCTCTCTGTCACACCCCCGATCCGAGATTATGAGCCAGAGGTTCTGACAACCGCCGCATACTTATGAAGAACCCTCTCTATAATCATGTAAGGCATCTTATCACGATATCATAAAGTAATAGTTGAATAAAATTTCAATAATTTATGTTCAAATTTATTTCAAATAACTAAATCAAATGTCATACAAATAAAAGTCCATGGTCTTATATCAAATTCCAATAAATCCTAATATAAATAAAATATCAAAGTCTGCCTATAGTTCGCTCTCTCATATTGAATCTCTAAATCAAGGTAAACCTCTGAATCTATAAAAATAGTAAAATATAGAGTAATGAGCTAGACAATCCAATAAAAATATATACTTTAGCTAGATAAATTCAGTAATAATAATATATTAAAATAAATATATAAGGTACATCAATTCAAAATATACAACACTAATAAATCCATACAAATTTTAGTCTTTTCAAAATTTATTTTCAAAGTCATTTCTGTTCATAAATCAATTCCTTTCGAAACATCACACGTATCTCAATAGCCATGAACTAAATCAAAGTCCTATTGCATAACCCTTAATGATAGGATATCAAAGTAGTGTACATAACCCCCACTGACAGAATATCAAAATATCAGTGCACAATCTCCACGAGCAGGATATCAGAGTACCAACGCACAATCCTTACTAATAGGGTATCAAAATATCAATGCATAATCTCACTGACAGGATATAAAAATACCAGCATATAACCTCCATCGATAGGATATCAAATATCAGTATATAATCTGCACTGATAGGGTATCAAAATACTAGCATACAACCTCTATTGATAGGGTATTGAAATACCAGCACAACCTCCATTGGCAAGATATCAAAGTGCCAATGTTTAACCTCCACTGACGGATTTCAAATATAGTCAAGCTGCAAGTCAAAATTCATCTCAAATTAAACACAAATTCATATTCTAATTTGAAAAATCATAAATCAGACAACATCAAAATCAAATGATATAATCAATATCAAAATTAATACAATCAATCATAAATCACTTGACATATTGAAACAAAGATATATTCAATAATCCAAAATATAATACATTAAATTTATAAATCATGAATAATTTAATATAAAAATATTTATAATTATTGATAAATCTAAAAAATGGGTCACATTACTTATCTCATGCGTATTCCAATAAATCCATATTATCCATAATTTTTTTTTAAATCTTCAATTCATAGATTACATCGCAATATCCCACTGCTAGACCATTTCTCAAGATAACTATACCCCTGTATATGATTAAATTCAATAATCAGAAAGGATACGAATAATCAAGGAAGATATGATGAACGGTAGTCGCATCTTATAGTCTGGATCAATCGGTCATCTAACCTCATTTGATCAAGGATCATTCTAAGATATAGATAGTTCAACAGAGATCAACGATGATCAAGTTAGTGGTATTCAACAAAAGTCAATACGAAGGCCAACATGGTGCTTGATCAAAGTCAGATTAAGATACAATTAGATCCATAGAGATCAAATCCGATGGTATCCTGATCCAGCCAAGGTGGATACCAGCACGCTGCCTAGCTACCACGGGTCAAGAATTTTTTGCTAAGGTTAGATCAAAACATTGACAGAAACATTCACTAAACTAATCTTAGAGAGAGAGAACTTCAACAAGAGATAAGATAATTCTAGAGAGAGAAATTTGTAAATATAAAAAGTAGAGAGAAAGTCAATTATCTAGAGAGAGAAAGTAGGGATTCAAAGTCAGAGCAGAGAGAGAGGGAAGAGAGAGCAACTCTCTCTTCTATTCTTTTCTTTCTTTCTCTTCTTCTTTTTTCTTCTTTTCTTCTCTTTCTTCCATGGTGCAATAAGAGATTTGTTTTCCCTCTTTTATCATGGAATGGTAGAGCACCATCGGCAAAGTGGCAGTTGGGGCTGCGATGGTGCAGCCCAACGACTCCATACTGGTAATTGGCAATAACCACCGGCATCGAAAAACTAGAAAATAAGGGGAGGAAGCAAGGGAAATAAGGGATTCCTGAAATCGATCCGAGCCCTTCCTTTTCCAACTAAAATCCAATGATAGTCGACCAGAACCATGACCTAACAATGAAGGAAGAAAGGAAGGTGGATTCTCAGCCTCTTACCTAGCTTTTCGATGGTTGATGGATTGAAATCTGATGAACGTGAGAAGAAGAAACAACTCTTCTCGATGATGATTGGACAGACGGTGGTGGGGGGTTTCATAAGGAACTCCATCTCTTTAAATAGATCAGAGGAAGGAGAAGGTTGACTCCCTCTTGGCCTCTGATTTCAACTCCAATTGGTAGTCTTACGGAAGAAGGAAATAAGAGGAGAAAGAACTCCTTCGGGAGTTCTGTTTACTTGCACACTGCCCACAACCCACATCCTAGCATGTGCAGAGCATGTGCTGGCAAAAAAAATATTTTTTTCTATTTTCATTCTTTAAAACTCATGCTTGGGCCTAAATGGACACTAAGGGATTACATTCTCCCTCCATAAGAAGAAATTTCATCTTCGAAATTTTTTCTTGCTTAGGTCCTTAAAATTCAGGATTATTTTTGTCTCAAAACATAATCATTCTCTAATTTCAAAATCGATTGTTTCATCATAATATCTTTTAAAAAAATAATTCAGACTACTATACTTCCGTTGCATACTCTGATTCAAATCCATCAATACATTTGTATCAAATCTAAGTTTCTAAGTTATATCATAATTAATATAAGTTATCATCACAACGTCCATAATATCTATCCACCTACACTCAAGTCTGATTCTATATGTCATAATTTATCCACTAATGCACTTATACCATATTAATTGCTTTGATACTATATTAATTGTCACGTCCCTGACTCAAGATCGCGACCTGGAGGTTGCGGCAACCGCTGCATACTTATGAAGAACTCTCTCTATAAGCATGCAAGGCATCTTAATTATTATGATATCATAAAGCAACAGCAGAATAAATTTAAATAATTTATGTTCAAGTTTATTTCAAATAACTAAATCAAATGATTTACAAATAAATTTCATGATCTTGCATCAAATTTTAATAAATTCTAATCTAAACAAAATAACAAAGTTTGCCTCTAGTTTGCTCTCCCATATCAAATCCTCAAATCAAACTAGACCTCTGAATCTATAAAAATAGTAAAATATAGAGTAATGAGCTAGATAGTCCAGTAAGTAATGTATACTTTAGCTAAATAAATTTAATAATATTAATATACTAAAATAAATATGTAAGGTACATCAATTCAAAATATACAACACTAACAAATCCATGTAAATTTAGTTTTTTAAAATTTATTTTATTCATAAATCTATTTCTTTCAAATATGATGCGCATCTCGACAACCATAAACTAAATCAAAGTACCACTACATAACCTTCAATGGCAGGGTATCAAAGTACCAGTGCATAATCTTTACTGGTAGGATATTGAAATACTAGCGCACAACCCCCACTGACAAGGTATCGAAGTACAAATACACAATTCCTACTAGTAAGGTATTGAAATATAAGTGCATGACCTCCACTGATAAGGTATCGAAATATCAACATACAACCCCTACTAACAAAGTATCAAAGTACCAACGCACAACCCCGACTAGTAGGATATCGAAATGCAGCGCACAACCTCCACCGATAGGGTATCAAAGTATCCGCATTTAACCCCCACTGATGGGGTTCGAAATATAGTCAGGCTACGAGTCAAAATCTATCTCAGATCAAACATAAATTCATATTTCAATTCTAAAAGTCATAAATTAGATAGTATCAAAATCATATGATATAATCGATATCAAAATCAATACGATCAACCATAAATTATTTAACATATCGAAAGAAAAGGCATATTCAATAATCCAAAATACAATACATCGAATTTATAAATCATGAATAATTCAATATAAAAAATATTTTATAATTTACTGATAAATCTAGAAAAAAAAGTCGCATTACTTACCTCACATGTATTCCAATAAATCCACATTATTTCATATTTTTTTTTCAAAATCTTCAATTAGATCACATCACGATATCCCACTACTAGACATCTTCTTCTCGAGATGACTGTACCTGCATATATGATTAAATCTAATAATCAAAAAGGATACAAAAATCAGGGGAGATATGATGAACGGTAGTTGCATCCTACAGTTTGAGTCAATCGATCATCTAACCTCATCTGATCAAGGATCATGCTAAGATGTAGATAGTTCAATAAAGATCAAAGATGATCAAATCAGTGGTATTTAACAGAAGTCAATATGGAGGCCAACATGGTGCTCAGCAAACAAAGCCAATTTGATAATTAACTTAATCAAAATTAGATTAAGATACAATTAGATTCATAGAGATCAAATTCAATGGTATCTTGATCCAACCAAGGTGGATGCCGGCATGCTGCCCAGTTATCGTGGATCAAGAATGATCTTTTCGCTAAGGTCAAATCAGAAACATTGAAAGAAAACCTTCACTAAACTGATCTTAGAGAGAGAAAACTTCAACAAGAGAGATACTTCTAGAGAGATAATCTATAAAGATAGAAAATAGAGAGAATGTCGACTATCTAGAGAGAGAAAGTAGGGATTCAAACTCAGAGCAGAGAGAAAGGAAGGGAGAGAAACTCTTTCTTCTTTTCTTTTCTTTTCTCTTCTTTTTTTTTCTTCTTTTCTTCTTTTTCTTCCATGATGGAACATGGGATTTGTTTCCCCCTTTTATCATGGAACAATAGAGCATCGCCGACATGGTGGTTGCTGGTGGCGATTGGGGTTGCGATGCTGCAGCCCAATGACTCGATACTGGCGATCAGCAACAACCACCAGCGTTAGAAAAACCAAAAATAAGGGGAGGAATAAGGAACAATAGGAGATTTTTGAAATCAATCCAAGCCCTTCCTTTTCCAACTAAAATCTAGCGATAGCTGGCCAGAACCATGACCTAACAATGAAGGAAGAAAGGGAGGAGGATTCTCAACCTCTTATCTAGCTTTTCTAATGGTTGATGGATTGAAATCCGATGAACATGAGAAGAAGAAAATGGCTCTTTCTCGACGATGATTGGATAGACGGTGGTGAGGGGTTTCACAAGGGACTCCATCCCTTTAAATAGAGAGGAAGGGGGTGGAGGTTGACTCTCTCTTGGCCTCTAATTTCAACTCTAATTAGGAGTCTTAATGGAAGAAGGAAACAAGAGGAGAAAGAACTCCTTCGGGAGTTCTGTTACTTGCCCACCGCCCACAACCCACAGCTTAGCACGTGCAGAGGATGTGCTGGCTTTTTTTTTTTTTTGTTTCCATGCTTTAAACTTATGCTTGGGCTGAAATGGAGACTGCAGTATTACACCCCCCCCCCCACTCAATCGTGGGGTTCTTTTGTCTTGGGCCAAATGGGTCGGCCCAAAGGGTGGGGCCTTACACATATTATTTGGTCTAAGACCATAGATGGCACGTCTATATGACTTCTCATATCAAGAGGAATGTTTTTAAGCCTCAAACATAACAAAAAGAAGGAAATAAGAAATCCTAAATTCGGTAGTCCCACACAATGTTGCATTCATACGATACAAGATACTATCTGTGGTTGAATGATGTATCTTTTTTAATTATAATAGTAACTCCTTGTAGCCAAAAAGAAGATCATGATGAATAGAAAGCCATGCTAAAACAAGAACAAAATCTATTCATGCTGTACATCAGCAGTTGTAGGAAGTACTACAAAAAAAGGAGGAATTGCCGACTTCTATTTAGCGATGCTAGTTATTAGTGTCGAGAATTTTTAAGCCTTCCTCCACCCTCCGATGCTCATGAAACATCAATGCATCTCAAGAGTGAATTGGGTTGTAACGGTTGATTTCAAGGTGGCATTTATTCATATTATCGAGATCCAAGCTTTTTTTGTTGGGCTTTGTAACGGAGTTTCCATAACTGTTGTAGGCATCGTTGGGATCCATAAACCCTAGGTATAAAACCCAATCCACCCTGCCCTAAATCTCATCATCTTCCTCGGTCCTCCTCCATCTGCTTCTGCTATAGAGCTCCTTCCAGTGCACTAAGTCTCCTTTTAGTGCCGTAAATATCTTTCTAGTACCCTAAATCTCCACTACTGCCCTACACCTCCCCCATCCGGTCTTCTTCCTCTGTCTGCTTCTCCTCCTCCTCCTCCTTTGGCTTCTTCTTCTTCTCCCAAGCATGGTGGTGCTGTCGATTGAGTGTGGTTTTTTTTTCTTTGTTCATCTTCTTCTCTTGAGCATAGTATATTTCTATTCTTTCATACTACTTTTTTAATTTATGATTTTATGGCTTATGAAGGATCACCAAAGGGGAAACTCCATTAGTGGAGATTGCAAGGTTTTGAAGATCGAACAGAGTTTTTCCCCTTGTATACACTCAAGGTAAGAGCTCCAATGACCATGAGATACTACAAGAAAAGAAATTTTTACGATGAATTTATTTATGACGAAAATATTTTTCATCATCAATAAGGATATTTACGATGAAAATTATTTCATCGCTAATAAAAATATTTATGATGAAAATAATTTTCATCACAAATAGCTCTATATTTGTGATGAAAAAAAATTCCATCGTAAGTACCTATTATTTACGATGAAATAATCATCATAAATAATAAAATATTATTTAATTTATATTTTCAAATATTTATGATAAAAAT
>KE505157.1:102938-117764 GCA_000441515.1 Elaeis oleifera | reverse complement strand
TATTTCTCTTTTTTCAAATATTAGCAATGAAATTTTTTATCATAAATAATGAGTATTATGATGGAAATATTTTCATCGTAAATACTCAATTATTTATGACATAACATTTTCATCGTAAATAATCTATAATTTTTATTTTTTATTTTTTTAAGTATTAATGATAAAATATTTCATTGGGAATAAGATTATTATCGATGAAAAATATTTCCATCATAAATACTTAAATTATTTATGATGAAAATATTTTTATCATGAATATTTGAAAATTTAAATTAAAATAAGTGTTGTATTACTTACGATGAAAATATTCGTTGTAAATAATGAGTATTTACGATGGAATTTTTTTTCATTACTAATAGCAAACTATTTATGATGAAAAATTATTTTTATCATAAATATTTTATTATTTATAATAAATTTAATTTTTTATCATAAATAATCTTATTGACGATGAAAATATTTTCATCGTAAATAATTTCATCGTAAAAATACTCTTTTCTGATAGTGTAGGTTCGATCTAGAGAGAGAAAAAAAATCAAAAAAGAGTTCTTGATTTTTTCGGTAGTTAGGATCAATCCCCAGGATCCAATAACAGGGCTACTTCAAGTGATATCAAGTAAAGTGCCCTGATCCAAGCTGAAGAATGAAGCTTACAAGAGAGTTAGCACCCCGAGGGTTTTGGAGTTCTAATTGAGATATCTCTGTGTGGATACTAGCAAAGACTGGATGTTTGCGTGGCTCCGACAGCAACCCCAGACATCCGTAGGGTCCAATTCGAGGAAGGAGGAGGAAAAAGCGATCAGGTATAATTTTTTCTTCCTCTTTTGATTTTAGGTCTAATTTATAAATTTATTTTGCATGTTAGACGATCTTAAGGTTGATTAAGATTGAGAATCCGTATGTTTAGATCAAATTAAAATTTAAATCTATTTCCACTGTGGTTACTGTAACCGTATTGATCTATACATGCGAATCAGCCAGTTTTCTAACAGTAAGATGGCTGCAAACTAGGAGTAAATTTTTTTAAAAAATTAAATAAAACTTAAAATAGTATTAAATCAGAGACCAACAAAGTAAATAAAAAAGAAAAGAAGAAAGCTCAGATTTGCCATTGGAAATAAGGCATTGTAAGTTCCTATGCACCTTTAATCATGAGGTGATTGCAAGCGATTGTCTTCGATGTAACAGACCATCCAAGCTTGCCCTGCAACTACAACAACAAGAATAGAAATACATCACCTCCATCGATCTCTCTCTAGACTTTAGATGCATCTCGCACAGACAATCATCATAGTCATCATAATATTATTCATTATATTATTAATTTAAATTAATTAAATATTATAAATTTAAAATAAATTTAACTAAATTTAATTAAATATTATTAATTTAATTTAAATATTAAATCTAGTTTAACTAAATCTTATAAATATTAATTAAAATATTAAAAATTTAAACAACGGTATTTGACGACCGCTATGCAGCCGTCACCGCTGTCAATACTCACCAAATCCACAAAATGGCACAGAGGCAATGCTGCGGCACGGAGGCAACGCTGCGGCAGGAGACGGCACTATGAGGCAGGAGAAGAAGGGGAAGAGGGGAGGAAGGAGGAAGGCGAGGGAAGAAGAGGAAGCGGGCCAAGGGCTTGGGGAGGCTGTCGGGGCTCAAGGAGGCGGGTCAGGGGTCGACGAGGCGAGCCAGGGGCTCGGGGCTCGGAGAGGCGGTCGGTGGCTTGGAGAAGTCGGATCCGATGATGGGAGAAAGAGGGAGACTGGAGGCAGCTGGGGGGTGGGCCGGAGGCTCGAGGAGGTGGTCGGGGGCTCGAGGAGGCGGGAGAAGGTCGGAGGCTCGTGGTCGGGGGCTCGAAAAGGCGGGAGGCAGTCGGGGCTCGGAGACGCGGTCGGGGGTTAGGAAAAGCGAGATCCAACGGTCGGGTGCTCGGGAAAGCAGAATCCAGCGGCTGGGGGCTCGGGGAGGCGAGATCCGACGGCGGTGGAAAGAGAGGGACCGGAGGTGGGGTAAAGAGAGGGGCGGTGGAGGGACCGGAGGCGGGGAAAGAGGGGGAAGGAGAAAGCGAAAAGTCAGAAATTAGGCGGAGGATGAAATAGGGATAGTATTAGTGATGAAAATTACCATCACTATCGCCATCGTTAATGTTATTAGCAACAGCAAAATGCCATCACTAATAAAACTTTCTATCACTACTAAGTTTACTGTTAATTAAAAAAATTACTAGTTATTAGCGATAGCATGCAATCCGTCGCTAAAGCCATTGCTAATTATTTATTAACGACGGCTTTCCGTCGCTAATAACTAATTAAGCTGTCGCTAATAATTTATCGATTTTTAACGACGGAAAAATTTTGGTTGTAATATTCTGTCGGTGAATAGCACTATTAGTGACAGCATTTTTATCGTCACTAATAGCCGTCGCTAATACACGAATTCCTTGTAGTGTATTGTCCAAGTAAAATTTTTAGATTCGCCACTAGGGGGAGGGGTGGCATAGTCGGACGAGGGTGCGTCGAGGAGAAGCTGTGGGCCGCTCGGGGCGGCGGGGAGGTGGGGGGTGGGGTGGCAGCTGCGGCACGGAGAAGCCCTAGGCTGCACAGGGTGGGGGGAACCGTAGAGAAGCCGTGGGCTCTCGGAGTTTGGGGCACAGAGAAGCCATGGAAGCGCCATGGTGGGGGGAGGTGAGGCGAGCGGCGGGCAGAGGAGCCGCAGCACCGTCGAGGGGGATAGGGACGGAGGCATGCAGAGGAGCCACGACGCCGGATGGGAAGAGTGGGGGGGGGGGGATAGAGACATGCAAAGGAGCCACGGTGCCTGGTGGGAGGGGGTTAGGGGCGCAGAGGGTGCGATTGAGAGGGGAGGCGGTGCGAGCCACAAGAGAAGCGGGTGGTGGCGTAGAGGCACAAGCGAGAGGGGAGGCGGTGCAGGCCGCGAGGGGGATTCTTCGCGGGCCGCAGTGGGTGGAGGGCATGATCGAGAGTGGAGGCATGGGGATGGGGAGGGGATGGGGTTCTCCATTGGCGGTGGGGGATGGGGGGTGGTGGCACACGAAGGGCCCGATCGGGAGGGGAGGCGGTGCGGGCTGCGGGGAAAGAGGGATGACACGAAAAAAATGGTAATGTATAATATCTTAAAACTTTTTTATAATATTTTATTATAAAGGATAACCGAAGCAAAAACCGTGAACGGATATATATGATTCCTACTGCAATTTGCAGCACCCAGTCAGCAGCACTGAACATGAACTCAAACAGTGAGGTTGGAGATTTATGCTTTGCATGTGTGGAGAGGAGTAGGGACCAAAACATATAATTGATAAAATAAATCTATATCCCATGTCACATATATATACAATGAACAAAAGGATGGAGAGACCAGGGAGACGGAGGTAGATTGACCTGTATCTCTTCGATCATCCAACGCCTGCTTAGATTCTCCTTGTCTCCCTCTTCAAATGCCTCACATGCTCTTGCATCCGGCATAGCTAAAAAAGCTCATAGAGTATTAAAAAGATGAAAATATGGAACAGAAGTTCTCAAATAGAAAAGAAATCCAAGATTAAATACTAGATAATTAATACTGCACTTGAATCTCCCCGATCGTTCCAACATGAGAAAATGAAAACAGAACCACAACCTCACGACAATATAGAATGGACCAAATCTTAGCTTATATAAGAAGACCTACTTCCGTTACTGCCTTCCATTACCAATCGTTCAACCCAAATGAGAAGCAGGAGCCATTCCTAGATTCAAGTACACCGCCCTTGAATTCAACTAAGGCTAACCATACTGCTGTCAGTGTCCCTGGAATTATTGGCAATCATTCCCTTCTGTATTCAATTGACTGGTGATGGCTGTGTTAAGATTGCTTCCACCGCTTGCACGGCGGCGGTGGCAGCAGCCGCCGCCTCCTGTTCCCGGGATATAACCAACGCAGCTGACTGGACTAGTTCGAGGCACAGCCTGAGCTTGTTGGGCTCAATGTGGGACAGCCCCGGGACTGCTCCTTTGAAGAGGAAGTCAGAGGTCAGGTTGCGGAGTTTGTCAAGCGGGGATACACCATCAATGGTCCTGACGTTCGGATCAGCATGGTGGTCGAGGAGAACCGACACCATGTCGGGATTCACCGTCTCGGCTGCAATGTGCAAGGGTGTCTTCCCGACAGGCCCGCCTGGCGGTTGACGTCGGCTGCTCCGAACTCGAGCAGGGCCTTCACGACCTCGCGGCTGCAGTTTGTACGGCATAGTGGATGGCGAGGGCATTGTCGAGGTCGAGACCGTCCCCATCACCATCAGCTTGACGAGGTCGATGTCGGATGAGTCGAGAGCACGACGCATGCGGTGGATCTTGAGGTGGTCGTCGCGCCCAGCTGGGGAAGCTGCTGGGAAGTAGTGGTGGGTGGGGTGGGAGTGGTGGGTCAGGAGGGAGTGGCGGCCGGGCTTGAGGCGGAGCTCTTCAATCGTGGCGACGATTTCGATGGGGAGATGCTTGCCGAGGACCTCCGGCGGGAGGCCCGAATCGGCGATGAGGTGGGAGCAGGTGGTCCAGAGCTGGTGCATGTCCTGGTTGTGTGAGGCCGTGAGGACCTTCATCACATCCTTGATGGATGCTTTCTCCATTATGCTCTCCAATTGCTTCTGCACCCAAAGATCAATGAAGAGAACCAAACAGGATAGATTGTAGTTAGGGTGGTGAGAGGAAGAATCCTAGGTTTTACTTTGCTTAAAATATAGAAGGAAAATGCAGAAGTTGGTGAAAGGGATGGAGAAAGTGAGAGGGGAGAGATATAGTCACCCAATTCAAGAACTTCGGATTGATGAAGAAGAGGACACAGTACGGGAAAGCGAAAAGCAAAATGACAACCCTAAGTTGGAGCTGAGATGTGATGTAAGAGGAAGGATAGTGACAAAAATGGAAATGGCCCAGCTATTGAAAACTGACAGAGTATCATATCACCACAAGAAGCAACCTCCCTTTAGGGAGAGAGTCTCATAACTCATTCTCGGAGAAAGGAAGGAGGAGAACAGAAATTTCTGACTGCATCTTAACAAACCAAGCCGCTCCATGGATAATTGACTGATGCTAATGATGAGAAGCCCAAGTGTTCACCATTTAATACACTTCAACCAGTCCCATGATAATATAAGTAGAAAAGATTTTTTTTTTTTTGGGTTGGGGTGGGGGTAGGTGGGGTAGGGGGTGGTTTGGAGGGTGGACCTGGGTGATCAAGGCAAGCTCCTGGGCACCGAAGGCCCGGGCGGTGGCTATGGTGTTCAGCGCCAGATTGATGGCGGAGGTGCAATGGGTGTGGCCGCAGCCGCGATCGCTGCAATCAGGCGGGCTCGTTCTTCGGCGGCACGACGGACACCTGCCCGCTGTAGAGGAACTGGAGCAGCAGGAGGAACGCCTCGTAGCCCACCGAATTCAGCGGGATCACCATCCCGGCGTTCACACCCACCCTCCCCGTGGCCGGCCCAGAGGGGGAGCGAGGGCTAAGCTGGTGGTGGTGGTCGTGGCGGTTAAGGTCTAGCAGGTTGATCCCCGGCGGGGGTCGGGCTGCAGAAGAGGCGGTGGAAGAAGAGGTTGCGCGCGGCGAGGACACAGCGGTGCGCGTGGACGAGGCGGCCGTCAACGCTGAATGCGACGTCGCTGAATGCCTGGCCATTGATGAGGAGATTGAGGTAGTCCACAGAGAGGGATTTGAGGGACTCCTCCGAGCTCATCTTACTGTTAGTGATGAGCTAGCTATAGCGCCCTTGTTTTAGGAGGAATGGATTAGAGTTGGGAGATATAAGAAAAATCTGAGAGAGAGGAGACGTGGAGGAGATGCGTGAGAGTTCTCTCTCTCTCATGACCCCTTTTCTTTCCACAGTACTGGTATCATCCACCACCAGCTGTGATTGATGGAGTCTGGTGGGATGGAGATTTTCTCGTTTTCTCTTTTTAATTTCTTTTGTTGTTTTAGGGGACTGTGGGGTGCTTAAACTAGCCGCAGTGTGACGCAGGCAAAGTGGGGGCCACCGTGAAAGAGGGAGATGTGTGTGTGCCGGAGAGGAGGTAAGAGATGGGGACCTCAGAGGTGCGTGAATGTACCATTGCTGCATATACGGCAAAAGATGTCGTCCATGAACAATTTACGTAATTCGACTCTTCTTCTATATATTGCAGGAACTAACATTTTATACGACAGTGGAATAATTGGACAGTATTTATGCTTATCAAATAAGTGGCGGTCTACTGTAAGACTGGAGGATTAAAGAAAGAAAAAAAAACAAATATATGAGTCTCAATCTTTCACATTTTGCTTCTCAACGTGTAGAACCATAACTAATAGCTAGCACGGTGGGAACAAAGAAAAGCTTTAAGTTTGTTGAACGATATTCTGCTATTATATGTTTAATTAATTATTAATCTATTTATACATATGTGGAACAAAATAATTAGAATAAATTATAAAAAAAAATTTAGATTAGGTCGAAATTACACTCATATCTAATACTTTGAAAAATCTACACCAACAACCTTGACGTTTATGAAAGCCTGCAGTTTAACTTAGACCATTAAAAACCCGTTAGCGATGACTGAAACTCAACTGCCATGTAATAAAATTATTTTAAAATGACCTAATTGCCCTTTAGTGGAGGAAATAAAATCCTCTAGTAGAAAACCCTCCTTCCCCTTCTCTAAAAGCCCTCATTTTGCTCCGGCGAGGACAGTTTTCTTTTGCGCTGCGACTAGGCGACGATGGCCTCCTTCTCCAGTGCACCTCTGCTCTCCAGCTCTAAACGACAACGACAACCTTCAGCTCTAGGCAAGAACATCCTCCCAAGCCACGCACCTTCAAGGTTCTCCCCTCCTATCCTCTCCATCTATGAGGGCTGCCTGATTTTTATTTTTCATTTAGATGTTCTCTCATATTTTTTGGAAGGATGATTTAGCTTGCTTTGCAAGAGATAGGCACAATACAGCAGAGGTCAGGGATTTGTTAATACATTGCTCAACAAAATTCTCATTGTTGCTCTTAAACATGTTGCAATCACTGGCAACTGATTTCAAGTAATAGAAAAGATTAATTTGAACTAACAGTGGCATTCTTCAATTATAGTTTATTTTGGACAACTTTAGCTTTATGCATCTGTCTTTGTGTGTGTCTGGACCTAGTAAGATAGTAGTTAGCATTTGAATCTAACTAAATGTAACTGATTGAATCTTTATTTTCTCTGTGCAGAACGCTCTAATGTCCCAACTGAGTGCAAATTCTCAGAATAGCCTAGCTTGGCTTGAGTATTCTAATAGGAAGTGCTATTGTGGTTGCATGGCTTCAATAAAAGTTTTAGCTTCTCAAAAGAATCCAAACAAGTTGTATTATAGTTGCAAAGAGTATCGCTTTATGGATTGGTGTTTACCTACAAATGATCAATCAAGAATTCACTCATCGATATCATTTGATGATTCGCTTCGAGATATAAGAAGAGAAATTAATGAGTTAAGGATGGACTCCAAAAAATTGTATTGCAAAATTAAAGAACTATGTGAGAGTAGTGCTATAATGAACAGACTGTTAGTTGGAATGATAACGCTACTTATTTTTGCAGTTGTGTTTATGTTTAAGTGACCTATCATAATTTAGAAAATTTGTAATGATAATGAATGTTGGACTTAAATTTGTGTGGCATGATTTTAGCTTCAATGTAATGAAGTGTGAAAGCTAACAAAGTTGTGGCTGTTTTATAGCTCTGGCAAGTTTGTTTGTTTCTATAAAAGCTCTAGATCACACATGGTCTCTTGTCTACCTTTAAAGTTAGTTGCTGTGATCAAAATGAATACAAGCATGAGAATAGGACACTCTGTAATTAAAATATAGAGCATCAAAACCACTATATGAATAGGACACTCTGTAATTGAAACTCTGTAAGCATCAAAATCAAGTCAGGCAAGGGAACCAAGTATAAAGCTCAAGAAATCTAATATGAACAATTGCATACTCTGCTGAACAAGAACATAACATGAATCTGAATTTGAACCTGAACAGTTATATAACATCCTTGACTATTTTAGTTACATAATATGAAATCTAACATGATCGGTTACATAGTCTGTGGAACAGTTACATAATACTTAACTATTTCAGGCCATAACATGAACATGAACTTGAATCAACAGGAACCAACAACTAAATGAGCCTGTGCAATATATTTTAACAAACTAAAGCACACTATTTAACATATAACACCACATATTTCAGAGCACATGTATCAAAATTCTGAAATATTATACTATATTGAAGATAAAAAGTGTTTAGCATCAACAACAGTAGTGGCAATCATAATCAAACCCCAGTCATTATATAGAAATATAAAGGCTGATCACATTTTTCAATTCGATGATTAACAAATACAAAGTACTGTCATCACAAACAACCCACATGACATCAAAAGACTTGTCTATCTTTACAAGCAAAATGACAAAAGAAGCTAGGAACCCAACAGTAAATTTAACATCATCCAATGCTACTTTGTTGGCTATGCAATAAATCTGCACCCCTCCCTCCTGAAGCATATCTGACACTTCGACCATCCTCTCAAGGCCTCCCTATTCTGCCAATTATAGCCTTTGAAATAGATGAACCAGCTGAAGTAGATCCTCCTTTTGAAGAACTAGTTAAAGTAAATCATTCTCTTGAAGAACCAGTTGAAGCAGATCCTCCTCTTGAAGAACCAAATGAAGTAGATCCTCCTCTTATCCGCAAAAATCATAAGAAAATAAGGTAAATAACTTGAAAATATCATAAGAAAATAAGGTAGGTATCTTTTTTTGCTACTGGAGCACGCTGGCAAGTCCTCCTATTATGGCCAAATCCTTTGCAATTATCGCACCTAATGGTGGTTGACCTCTTTCTCCTACTAGCTCCACCTTCTTCCCTTCTTCTATTTTTCTTGGCCTTCCAGGTAGTTTTTTGAGAGGAGAAGGTAGCAAATTCTCATCATCATTTCTTAGATCAAGGTTGCTATCAGGTAATGGATGAATCATTGAGCTATAAGCTTTTAAGTACTTTGCTACTGTATAACAAGCATCACATAATTCATCTAAATTCTTTCTTGTATAACCGACACATAGCACAGCATGTTTACATGGCATTCCACTGATCTCCCAATCACCACTAGTACAAATCTTTTTACTCAAATTCACAACAAATTTCCTACCTCTTTCCAGCATTTGGAACTCTTGGTTGCTTGCTGCTATCAATTTACAGATCTGAGAGGCTTGTATGTTTTTATCTAACCTATGCCTAGCATATGGAGTTAATTTGCCCTTCCAATACATCCCTTAGCATATCTCTTTTGTAACCTGCTCATCAACTTCAACTTCATATTTTCAAGCAACCCAAGAATGGGCTTGCTTCTAAACTTACCACCCATTGCTTGAAAGATTCATACATATTATCTATAATATGCTCACTTCGAGCTTCCAGATAAAATGAATACCTTGCCCACATTGATAGTGGTATCTTCATCATGTATGCATGAGCATCAGCATTGTGCTCCTTCATTTTTTTTATTGCATTATCAAAGTACTTCTGATCATATGCTTTCACTGCATTCCAAAAGTCAAACTGTAGCAATAACCTAGGAAACTTTATCCTGAAATTATTATACAAATGTCTAGCACAGAATCGATGACTAGCATGTAGAAATATTTCTGAAACTGCCTCAACCAAACCCTACACATACATTACATGAATTGAACTAAAAATAACCAAATTGATTATATACATTAATATGAAAGCTCAAAAAATATAAAGAAAATGATTAAATCATACTTTTGCTTATCAGACATTATAATTAATGGGCTGTCTACTATGCCAACACCAATGCAAACGAATAGATGCTCTAGAAAGAACTTCCAACTATCTTTTCACTCCATCTCTACTACAGCAAAAGTCACAGGGAATAATCCCTTATTTTATTAATAGAAACTGCACAAAGTAGTACACTATCAAAGGCCTCCCTTAGATGACATCCATCCAACCCTAAGAAGGGTCTACACCTCTTCTTCATTGCATCAAAGCATATAAATATCCTTTTGAATATTGGAAGCTGTTTGGATTGCACAGATCTTTCATGTAATTGTATTCTTACTACTAAAATAGGATTTTTGTTTGAAGTAGTTCAGCATATCTCGGCAACTTAGAATAGGACTCACTATGCTTTCCGTCAACCCCTCATGTGTCTTTCTTTTCGCTCTATACAACCGCATCATGTGAGGCTCAACGCCATACTTCTCAGTCAAAATTTGATACATCAGCTCATAACTCATATGTGGATCTGTCTTTAAGTGATGCTCTAATACTCTAGCTATCCACTTAGAGTTTGCATTGTTATTCTTCATAGGCCTCATACATGTATGCTGTCCTTGTAAACTTTTCATCATGAAAGTTCTACTATCATGAGTAATAGATGCATGAATTCTCTAATTACATTCTTGATCTAAGCAATGAGCAGTGACTCTTTCAGGTTCATTTTTCACTCTCTTAAGCCCATACCCACCAAAACTGCATAATCTCTCAATGTATTTCTAAATTCATTCATATCTATAAATAGCTGTCCTTCCTCAAATACAATTTGCCCTCCCTCTGCAATCTTAAATAGTTTCGAGCCCTTTATTTCTAGTAAGAAGAAGTTTTTTTTCTTATCTTACAACTAGGCTCCTCATCACTAAAGGGTTCAACTGATTCCATAGAGTTCAAATCACCCGCAGTTCATCACTACCTTCATCCTCAAATTTCTCATCATCACCCCATCAGTTGAATCATTCCCATCCTCATCATTTGACTCTCCCTCCATCCAATCAGCATTATCTGAATCAGAAAAAGGATAAACCTCCTCTGTTAATTCAGGCACATCATCATCTTTCTGCCCTCAACTTCTACTCCTACTTCACCTTCAACCATCCCTCCTATCACATTTTCTCTCACATCCCCTTCAGCTTCATCTTGAACTTTATCCTCACTTACATTCCATCCAGAAGGCATGACTATAGAAGAAGCTGAATTATTAATATTATCTTCAACAAATAATTGCATCTCCTCAACTCCTTGATGTGTACTAAATATATGCATCACATCATTATCATTCTTAATTAAAAAGCCACTGCTATAAGAGAGTAAGATTGATATCCCTCTTACCAATGAGTTTATAAATATCAGCTATATTTCTAAATATGAATAAAGATCCTCATCAACATTATCGATGCAATGTGGAACATCCTATAGTGCACTACCAGATTATGATATACCATTGCACCCCTGTATGAATCGATTACAATATTAGTCCATACAAATTTAACCATCAAGCATTTAATCATCAGCTATTTCTTGCATCATAAATAATTGACATAGTTACAAACAGGTAAATGAGGAGAACTAATATTATAATAAAATACATCAAAGTTAAATGCACAGTCAATTGAGGCAAAATGCATGAGCTCATAATTCACCATCATAAGTCGTCCAGTAAGTAATTTGTTAGCAAAAAATACTATTTTGACACTATCTCCGATCCCCAGCCCTGTATCCCAAATACATAAGAGAAAAAAAATATTTTGCCCTGTGATATTGGATAATCACAGGGGGAAAAGGACCACAAATGGTGTTAATTTACAATGCCGAACTTTATTTACCCATATCACGAAGGGGACCACATGCGGCTAGATTTTTAAAATATTAACTGACAATATTCTGTTTCTACCACTAAAACAATAAAATCGAAAAGAAAACAACAAAATCGAAAAGAAAACAACGCCTCTCGAAAAGAATGTTGGGTTGTGCATGCATGCAGTTGGAGAAAATACATGTATTGTAATTAAAAGAAAAATCAAGGCAACACCTCCAAAAAAATTTTACTATATACTAAAGCATAAGAAACCAGCTCCCAGTCACTTACAAGACCTTTCCTTCTACAATTTTATGACAGTAATCGCACGAAATGGGCAGATTTTTTTTTGAAGAAACCCTATTCTTCGAGAAAATGATGGAGACGAGTGGGAAAGGGGGAGAAGATTGTAAAAAGGATTCTAGTAAGTTTCTTTTACTGAGTTATAACGGAGGGTAATTTTATCATTTTAATTTTAGAACGGTTTAATTAACGATGTTAAATTTTGAGGTGTCAGTGTATATTTTGAAAAACTTTGGGTGTAACTGTAATAAACCGAAATCTGAGAGGAGTTTTTATAATTTACCCAAATAACTATGCATAGAAGAAAAACTACTTGTACATAAAAATAGATTCAATTGTATATATAATTATTAAATTTGAAATACTAACTCAATATAAATTAAACATAAAATGGTAATAAAAAATCAAGCATAAAATTTATGCTAATCACAAAAGATTTAGGGTAGTGCTCAACCTTGCAATCATCTCAGATATAAAGTAATACAACTTTGAATAAAAGTGGAATTCAAATGAATAGAATGTTACATATTTATGAAACAATCCAAATACTCATTTACCACATCTTTACATGAGGCTGCTTATATGATTTTTTTTGTGTGTGTAATATCAGATTGTAATAACAAACAATTGGTTCTTTCATGAGGTAAATTTGTTGCCTTTTACTTTTATTTGATATATCATCGTTTGGCGCAAAATGAAACATATTATAGATTTAATTAAATCATAAGTTTGGTATTAGCTTTAATCAAACGATGTATCTTAACCAACTAATTGTTTCTCCCCAATGATCCTTTGTGCTTTAAATCCCACATTTGACAATTAAATCTTGATAATAATTAAATTCCAGTTGTAATACAACTAAAAACAGTTTTGAGTAAACAAAGAGAAACTAACCAATCACATTAAGGCAATTTTAGATTTTCATATATTGTGATTCAACAAGTCATATTATAATGCTACGTACGATGACCAATTAAATTAATGCTATTTTTATTTTTTTTAAACATCTAGGCAAGGAAGTTTGATGGGTATGGTGGGCCCCTTTGCTATCTATGAAAATTTCAATTTTTTTCATGAAAATATTTGGAGGAAAATCAGCTTTCTTTAATTAAGACTGCATCATGAAAGTTACGAAGAAAGATTGCTAAACAACATAATTATGTGTTATGGTGTGAAATCAACATCACACTATCAAAATGGCAAGAAATAAGAAGCAAGTGGTGCAAAACAAGGGGTAATATATCAAGGTTTATTTCATTAGATTAGCCAATTGATGTGTGTAGAAATATTTCATATATTTCTTTTTAGTAAAATATATTTTCCATATTTGCTCTATGATTTAAGACCCAAACTTTTCCTTTTGACTGAAATAGCTCATAGACTGATTTGATGATGTTGAAACCCCCATCTCTTGGTCATATGCTACACCGTATGCATCACGCCACGGTGCACGGCATCAATCACCTTCTCTCCTTGTAAGCCCTATTCATCATATTGACCCAGTGATTTATAAGAGGGCAACGAGTTGATTGGCATGGTATACGGTCATGTTGGTGCATACGGTGCATGTAGAATATAATTTGCCCACCTCATGGATCTATATAATATGATTTTACTATATATCAACATATTCCGTCTAAATAGATGTCCCATGGATTTCTTGTCAAATTTATGGTGAAAGATCATGTTTATTTCTTTTGCTTCTTTTTTTTCTTCTTTCCCCAAGTGGGTTAAAAATCTAGTAAATGCTTTTATGTATTAAGAGGCATGTTAAAAGATAAAAGTTTGCACCCCAACAGATTCTTCTGTAAAATAGAAAAACATGATCAAGGAAAGAAGCAAGAGAACAACTAAGGTCTTTAAATTATTTTTTTTGATGTGAGAGAGTGCAACTAAAGTCAACTAAGAGAAAAGGCGTAATGATCTTTGGAGCTTCCAAAACTACAATACTACCATATACAAAACGATCTCAGCAACCACTAAACAAGAACGTATGATATTCTTGACGGCCAATAATTTTGATTGATAAACAAAAAAAAAAAAAATACTATCACCTTTTCATTTCACCACCGGCAACTTGCACCACTGGAGTCCCAGCCTTTGACAAAGGAATTTATCACAATTCTCCCTAGAAGTAAAATGCTGGATCCTAAATTTCAATAAGCCTATGTTTCAAGCAAAGTGACATATTTGTTTAATCTATATTTGGTAGATGAGTGATGGTCCACCATCTCATGATATGTTTCACATAGTGGGGCCATTTGGGATGTTCCTCTCTCTCTTCCTCAAATTCTCTTTCACAAGAATATTGTTTCTGGTAGCAAGCCATGATAAAATTTTCATTTTACCGGGCACCAAGGTTAAAAAACATATAATAGCAGAAACAACTCATGAAACTTCGAAGAAAAATCCATCTCCATGAACGTTCACAAGGGTTTAAAAGGAAAGCAATGCGAAAGCTCTCAAGGAATCTATCATGGACTCACCAATAGATCTCCTGAATCAAGAAAAACAGATAACTCTCTTAGTCAACATTTCGAGAACTATTGCTTTCTAAATCAAGGGAATCTCATCAACTCACTTATGCTATCAACATTTGTTTTATTTCTCATATAAAGCCTTGATCAACGTTTTGTCTTTACAATGTTGTGTCCCTGTAGAGAGACTATCACCTTTGCTTCAAATGCAGAGCAATACAAAAATCTTCTTCTATATATACTACGTGTTATGCGTTCTGGCAATGGAGATTTCCTCTTTTTAAAATGTCTAATGTTGACGCGCAACTTAAAAAAAAAAAATGTAAAGATGGAATTATGGCACCTGGTTGTAATTGCACATAAAAATCATGTCACATT
>KE505157.1:61900-74262 GCA_000441515.1 Elaeis oleifera | reverse complement strand
ACGTGGCTCCTAACGGCCACTACCAGGCGGTTACAGACGTTGCTGTCAATCAGTTATACTCTCCTCTATAAAGAGACCCTCCAGATACGTTCTTCGATAAGCTCTAAGTATTATCTCTAAACTCTGCTAAAATTCCATTCGAGTGCTCCATTTTTGTTGAGGTAGAGTACTGATTTGAGCGTCGGAGGATCTTGCCGGAGCATCTCCAACTCCGATTTAGGCTTTTCTTGCAGGTCCCGACGGTGGCCGCAATCCCTTCGACTCTAGCTTCTCCGATGTCAGCAGAATTTTGCACCAACAGCACTTAACATGTTCAGATCGTGCTTTATCTTTAGTAGTAGCTTGGTTTGATATTTGAGTCTTTATCTTAAAGAGTGTATTACTTTGATTTTGAGAGTCATTAGATTTGATTCTTTTCTTCAAACTTCTCTCTTTTGCAGCTTGTGCATCGTTCAGTCCCACCATATCTTTATTAACAACTTTCTTATAAATGGACAACTCAAATCTAGTCACCAATCATTGGATCCGACCTCTAAGTCCCTTTTCAAGTTTTTTGATCCCAATGCCCACCTCAGCTATTAGTATTGGAGCATATCTACATAGTTCTTTAAATTTTACCGTATATTGGATAACTATCATACTATCCTGCTCTAGTCAGTCGAATTCTAAAAATTTTTGGAATCAGATGCTTTACAAAAAATATCACTCATAAAAGGCCCTTTTGAATCCTTCCCATATGTAGGGTGCATCCTTTGGTCCTAACCTTTCAATCTCTACCTCTCACCAATCAGCTACCTCATCTTATAACATGAACATGGCAAAAGTGACCTTCTCTTCAATAGGACATCTCAAGATATGAAATACTTTCTTTATTGCTTTTAACTTTCTACTTTCATGTGGTTAGAAGTTCCCATTAATATCAATAGTGCATACTTCTTGAACTCTATTAAGTTGATTTGATGCTTCCACCAGTTTTCAGAATCTTACTGCTGTCGGGGCTGTCGCTCTTGCATTAGTTGTTTTATGATCTTCTGTTGTTGTTCCCACTGTGCCTCCAATATCTTCTTCGTATCTTTTCTAGTAGCGGTTTGTTGTTACACTAATATTTGCATTAATTGAGAGGCAGTGATATGTTCATTGAGCTGAATTTTGGGTTCACTCGGGGTCTCGATCTGTCCTTGGAGTAATTTTAGAGGGCTCATTGGAATGCTCTTACAGATGTGTACCATTGACCGGTAAGGTGGGGTATGTCTTCTTGTTGTCTAGAGGGCTCTCAAGTACCAGAGCCATCAGCAAATCAAGTAGGCCTCCTAATATGCCCATGTTCACTCCCTTATGCTATATCAATCTATACATATTATTGTTAGCATCCACATATTACTTTAATCTTAATTGATTTATGTATATATCAAAAATGTGCCTCAGATTAATTTTACTCAAATCTAGAGGTATACCCATGTATACTCTCCTTGAATTAAACCTTAGGATCCTAAAATCTCAGCTCTGATACTATTCTATCATGCCCCAAATCTAACATCTGGTTTGGTCAACAACATGGCCACATGAACCCTCGAGCATCGCCCAAGAGATAATGTAAAGTCTTAAATTGAATAAAATTCAAATAGTTTAAATTAATAAATAAAATCAAATAGTTTTATCAGGATAAATAGTCAACTTGTTCAAATATAATTACTTTAAATATTTTATGATATCAAAATTAAACTAACTAATAAACTAGTAAATCCGACACTCAAACTTTATGTCCAACTCAACCAGTTATGCATCCTGAGATTCTAAAAGAAAGAAATTGAAGGGGTTGAGCTGTACATCTTAGTAAGAAGTTGCATACAATTATACTAGTATAATAATATAATTCAAAAATAATAATTAATTGATAATAAAAATAATAAATTATAAAATCTCATATTATGCATCGTTTGTAACTCTACAGTTATATAAGCATATGATACACTTCATGCATATTCACAAAATCATGTCTTATAAATATGATCATGATCAATCAACGATTATCTTTAGAATTTTGGACTAATCATGATCATGCTCCAATACATGACTGGCAAGCTCAAGAACAATGTTTCTATCCATGGTGGGGCTATTTTCAATTTCACATTCTTATTTTCAGTGCCATATTTTTATCCATGGTGAGCTATCCTCAGTACCATATTCCTGCTCATATTAGGGCAATTCTTAGTGCCATGTTCTAGGCTATATTCAATTTGATGTATGGTTAATCCAAATATCCCTTTTTTATTATTGATTTATTAAATCTCATTTATTTTGGAAAAATACTATACAATATTATTTCTTTTGATGATTTCAATAGTTTATGTCATAATCCAAGTTGTCTAAAAAAAATTAGTATTTGATATAGCATATAGAAAATACAATCAATCATGAAGACAATCACAAAAAATATACCAGTCACAAGAACCAAAACATGCGATGTAAAATTAAACCAATGTATTGGTGATCATGTCCAAGTATCCTTACCTCAATCTATTGATGATGAATTTAATACCCTAAATATCAATCCACAAATCAATTTATGAATCGGATGCTAGGGACTTATTCAAAGATGTCTTGTCTGAAAGATTGTTTTCTGATAGAATCAATCTTAATATTATTAAAAAATAATAAAGTGTTAATTATTTGATTTAAACTCTCTATGAATCACTAGGGGTTCACTCCAAGTCCCCTTAATCTCTCTCTTTTTTTTCTTCATCTTCTTTTTTTTAATAAATTTTCCTCAACCTAGTTAGTAATAGAGATTGAGAGGAGAGAAATTAAATAAAAAAAGAAAAAGAGAGAAGAGAAGCAGCCATCTCACTCTTTCTTCTTCTTTAATTAAATAAGAAATCCGAATCTCTATTCTTCTCTACTCTTCGTTCAGCCATGGCCATGGAATCCTAGTCGGCGGTAAACAACAGCATCTAGTGCCGATTGGGATGTGACCCCGACAGCAGGCACAGCCATTGGTGATCGGTAAAATAGAGGAAGAAATCTCGAAATAAGGAAATCTTGTTCTTACCCAAATCTGACAATTTGCCACCTCCAATCGATGGCAACAAACCTAGGAAAGAAGAGAAATTAAAGGCTTAATAACTTACCTAGGTCCAGTGGGGCTAAACGAGGGTAACCGATGATTCCTCTGGTGAAAACTCAGGGAGAGAAGTCAACGAAGATTCAAATCAGCGGTGATTGTTTAAGCAATTTGTGGTGGAAAATAAGAAGGGGATCACTATTTATAAGCAAGATTTAGGGTTGTTTTAGTCCATATTAGGTATGCTAAATGTCAATCTTCGATGGAATTTATGAGAGAAAAAGACTCCCAGTCAGAGTCAGAGTCAGAGCCAGAGCCCTCTTCCTCCCCTCCTCTCACGTGCCACACACGCAGTTAGTTGTGGGATTTTGGGCTATTTACATATATTCTTATATCATATGTGAACAAAGCAAGGCTCATGAAGCTTTTCTTTATTATTTAGGGAAACTAGTTAAAAAGGGCAGCCCAGTTACCAGTAGCAATATAATTGTTCACAAACGAGCAATAAGTGCAATTTTGTAACATCAAGGACTTCATGTTAAGGTGTTGTTATTATTACAGCCCATAAATTATTTATTGTGATTGCATGGAAAAATCCAAGCACAATAGTCCAAATATTCACATCTCTATTCATTTAAAATAATAACTTATTTATTATTTAATATTATAATTAGATATATGTTTTTTTTGGATAACTAGGATGAAGTAATTGTTATTTCATGTTATCATATGATAATAATAATATATAGAAGCTTTGTTAATCCATGCTTCTCCTTGCATGTGATGCACTTGATAGGTTACTAAAACACCATCCGGATAAGCCATAGTTTATCCTGTCAAGCAATTGCATGGAATTAAGTAGTTGTGTCATTTAAAAATGACATTCCCTTGATCATTTTAACAATATCTGAATTCATTTTCTGATCCTTTTTTTGCCTCAGATGATCTCAAGTAGCACCTTCTATTCTCCATTAATGTCATTGGCTATGCATCATTTTCTTCCTCTAGCAAACTACGAGTCAAATTTGTTTTCAAAGAATTGAACTAGGTAAGACATACTGTTGAGCTGGACCGAAAAGATTAGAAATTCGGACCGGCTCACTCCAAAAGTATTTTGGTTATTTATTAATATAGGTGTAACTCAGTTTGATTTTTTTGATTATACTAATTCAATCTATAAATTCTATAGGATTTTAGGTTTGATCATCCAAATATATCCTAAATATTTTTAGATACTAAGAAGCATATTAAAAAGGTTGTAGTGCACCCCAACATTTTTTTAAAATAAGGAAAACATGATCAAAGAAAATAGTGAGAGAACAACTAAACTCTTTGTTTTTATTTGAGAGGACAACTAAAGTCAACTAAGAGAGAAAAGGTGTAATGATATTTTGAACTTCCAAAATGACAATGCTACCACGTCCAAAACAATCTCAGCAACCACTAAACAAGAATATACGATATTCTTGAGGGCCAATAATTTTGATTAATTAAGAAAAAAAATCCTATCATTTTTTCATTTCACCGTCGACAACTTGCAGCACTGGAGTCCTGGCCTTTGTAAATTTCTTCATCACTGTCTGCTCCCTAGAAGTAAAATGTCGGATCCTAAACTTTAATAAGCCTATGTGTCAAGCAAAGTTACAAATATTTAGTTCTACATTTGGTAGATGAGTGATGGTCCCAATCTCAAGATATATTTCACATAGGGGGACTATGTGGGACGTCGTTTCAATCTCTCTTCGTCAAATTCTCTTTCGTGAGAATATTGTTTCTAGTAGCAAGCCGTGATAAATTTTCACTTTATCAGGCACCAAGATTAAGAAACATATAATAGAAACACTCATGGGACTTCAAAGAAAGATCCGTCTCCATGAACGTTCACAAAGGAGTAAAAAAGAGAGCAATGTGAAAGATCTCAAGGAATCTGTCATGGACTCATCAATAGATCTCCTAAATCAAGAAAAAACAAGAACCCCTCTTAGCCAACATTTCGAGGTCTACTGCTTTTTGAACCAAGGGAATCTCATCGACCAACCTATCCTCTTAACATCTGATAAAGTTTTATTTCTCGTATAAAACTTTGATCCATAATACATTTTGTTCTTGAAATGTTGCATCCTAATAGAGGGAGTGCTATCTTTGCTTCAAGCGTTCAGATTGCATCTTTCGTGCAAAAGAATGATTTACTTCTATCATGGCATCCACCATTAGATTGCATAATGCTTTCTTCGAGATCGGTATAGACAAATGGAAGAGGGCAGTTGGTGTGCTTTGATTTGTGCAAGATAAAAAGATGAATCATTCTTTTCCACAAAAGACCCAACCCAAACCATTGCTTCAAATGCAGATATACAAAAATCTTCTTCCATGCTATTTGTCACTCATTCCATATCTAGAAATCTTGCTAGCCATGGACATTTCTTCTTTTTAAAATGTCTAATCTTGGCACGCCTTAAAAAAAAAAATAGATTGCAAAGATGTAAATTATTGCACCAGGCTGCAATGCAGGTAAAAATCATCTCAGATAAGGCCTCCCCTGGAAAACATTTGTGACGGGGGATATGGGGTCGGTTCCCACGAGCACGGAGCATCATTTTGCTTTTTGGGTACATCAAAATGCTATTCCAATGCAGTAAGATGTTTTGGATAAAAAAAATAGCAATACCTTAACAGTGTGATAAAGAGACCAGCTTTAGTTTTAACAGCGAGGTGGCGTAAATTAAAAGATTAAAGGGTGCATTTTCGTGCCAGAAAAAACAAAGGACGTACCATTTTGGCGTACGTGCTGTTTTTGGCATACAGTGTCCTTTTCTTGTATCTCTGATCAAAAAAATGGCCGAACAGTCCACACATCAGGAGGAGGCCAGAAGAAATGGAAAAGTTTGACGGGTTCGTACGTCTTAAAAATAAAGCAACGGGCGATCCGAAAGCTACCCTGACATAAATTCACCGAGCTTCCTCCTGAAAAGTGCAACGCATCTTAAACATCACTCAAAGCGTTTTCCAACGGGAAGCAGACTTTGCTTGGCTACGTGAGTATTCGTCCCAGACGAACGTATATTTTATATTTTATAATATTTAATGCATGATAAGAATCTATATATTCATCGATATGTATTTATGTCTGTTGCGGTCAATCTCCTCATCGTCTGATCATCGAGAACATATATCTGCAAAGAAAATCCTCATTGACTGGAGGTGGCTCTGACGGAGATCCTCCGACGGTCAGGTCAGAGAGAAGACGGAGATCCTCCGACGGTCAGGTCAGAGAGAAGACTAGGCAACAGCGGAAAGAATCGGAGGGCTCAGCGAGAGAGAGCTTCTGCTTCAGAGAGCTTACCAAAACTGTTGTCTTACCCCATTTTTATAGTAGAATACGGTATGGTCCCGTCATTAATAGTGCAGACAACTGAGGAGTTGTCAAATTACCAGGGGCTGTCAAGTCGTCGTGGGTTGTCAAGTTATCAGAGCTAACCCATGTCCTTGGCAGGACAACGTCCCACGGCGGTCATACAGCATGTCCTTGACAGGACAATAGTCCATGCCGGTTGTACGGCATTTGGACGGGCTGGACGACTATACGTCGGGATTTGGTTGTCGGGTGGTGACTCGGAAGCACGATCGGCCGATCTGATGGCTTGTAGAAGTCGGACGTCGGCTGCCACCCCCACAGAGGGTCGGTGATATGGGTTCGGCCCTTCGACCGGTTGAGGACAGTATTGGCCTATTCGGTCAGCATACTTCTGGCTGGATATTGTCAGTAGTCATTGTCGGAGTCGTCCGTCCGTCGGATGGATAGAGTCGGGCATCAGTCAGACCATCCCGAGAATGAGTCGGCGTCAGAGATCAGTCGGTATATCCCAACAGTTGCCCCCCCACTCTCAAGTCCGATGTCGTGTTGGTCCGTGTTACCACGTGGGCGGCGGCGTTGAACGAAGGAGTGAATTTTATCACGTCATGCCCCGATTCTGCCGACCATACCAGCGAACGATCCGACGTCAGGCGTCTCATTGGGAACGCAAACCGCCATCAGGCGTCTCATTGGGAACGCAAACCACCATTAGGCATCTCATTGGGAACGCAAACCGCCGTCAGGCGTCTCATCGGAGATGCAAACCGTCGTCAGTTAATTAATTCCAAGGCGTGGCTTTTCCCGCCACGTGTCGGGGGGCCATTGGGCCGGAGCCGTTCACGCGGATGGAGGCGATGTGGCTCGATCTGGGGCAGGTACGTCAAACCGTCGGACCGAAGAAGGGCCCAGATGCTGCCACGTGTCAACATCCGGGAGACCCTCGTTTGGCGTGCTCCCATCCTGACCGTCGAAGGGCTCTATATATATATGGTCACTTGTATCCAAAATTTTACTTTTCACAGTCCTGTTTCTGGCGCTGAGACTCTGTCGAGTGGTCCCCTAGTTCCAGGTAGTTGTCCTTGTCCTCCTCCTTGGAAGCTTTTCGTCTTTGTCTCCTTACGTTTTTTGCTTCCTTTAGATTTTCTTCTTTATTCTCCTTTCTTGGGGCTAGCATTACGGCTAGAACCTCTCCTCGAGGAAGTCAGTCGGGAACCCGACCAATGATTCTCGGTCAACCCCAGAGGTGGAGGCTTCTTCACTTTCGGAGCCGAACGTCGATCGGCTCAGGGAACTGTGTGGTATCTCGGAGCAGTTTCGACTTTTCGCCCCTAGGGCTGAGGGTCGGGTTAACAACCCACCTCCGAGCCAGATGGCCTTTTATGTCGAGGACCTTCGGGCTGGTCTTTGCTTTCGGTTTCAGAGTTCGTCCGGAACATCTTGGACTATTACGGGCTTTGCCCGGCGCAACTGGCGCCGAACTCAGTCCGACTAATAGTCAGCTTTGCCTTGCTGTGTCGGCTTTTGCCGACCTCTCCCCAAATTTCTCTCTTTCGGGCGTTCTTCGTCCTCCGACCCACCCAAAAGCCTGAGGGTGGTGGTTTTTCAATCTCCGGAAGGTCTTTCCTTCATCACCGGTCTCCCATCATCAATCCATGGGTGGAAGAACCAATTTTCTTTGCTTCCTCTTCGCTACCTTGGGGGTTTCCTTCTCGCTGGGGCGACCCTCGAACTTGGCCGAATGAAAATAGTCGAGTGGAGGCAGAAGATCGGGAGGACTTCTACCGACTCAAGAATATGTCGGTACCGAAGCAGAGAGAGCTCGTCACCGAACAAGTTCTCTATGACGCCGGCCTAAGTTCGGTCCCCCGCTTAGGTACAGTTCGATCCGTCGGTTGTCTTTTAGCTTTTTCATCTGTCTTCAAACTTGTGCTAATCTTTGGTTGAAATTGCAGACATGCCGCTGAGAATGAGACTGATAGATGCCGACATTCGGCAGCATGCGGCGAGGAAGAGACCGACGTCTGGGGCCGGACCTTCGCGGCCGCCCAAAAGGCCCAAGACATCATCCCCGACCGCCGTTGCGACAGCGGCTGTGCAGCCGGAACCGATCATTGCCTTGTCGGCGCCGGCGATGCCACCAGAGGCACAGCCCGAGGAAAGGGTGGCGGAGGGGGTAGCCGAAGGAGTATCGGCGGCCTCGCCGGCGGAGGAGGTTCGGGTCGAAGCATGGGAGCCCAAACGACCTACGGCGGCCCCGTCGCGGCCTCGGAAGGAACTCATTTGAGTTCGAGCTTTCCCTCCTTCCCCGACCTTCGGGCCTGGGCGACCGATCGGGGGAAGGCCCCGATGGCGCCGGCAGACGACACGAGATCGAGGGACCGTGTTGCGTCATCCGACATTCGGGTTCCTGAGGGAGCGTCGGCTCTGGCTAACCACAACTTGGCCAGGAGGTTGTGTCAGGCAACTATTCTTCCAGCCGATCGGGAGCTCCTGAAGAGTCAGTCGGTGACCGAGATGCTGTCTTCCTTCTACCCAACTATGATCGGGGTGAGTGCTTCTTCGTCCTCCTCCCATCATTATTTTTATTATTTTATTCTTCTAACGATCGACTTTTATTTGCAGCTGATCCATAGTATGTCCGAGTTGGAGGCCGGGTATCGGAGGTTCGGCGACATCCGAGCAGCCTGGAAGGACAGGACGGAGTCGGCCGAAGCCGAGAAGGTGACGTTGGTCGAGCAGCTGAAGCTGTCGGCCGATCGTGAGGCCCGGCTCGAGGAGGAGATCTCCCGACTCATCGATGGCCTGGCTGCCTCGGATGCCGAACTTCAGTCGGCCGCGAGCAGGTCAAGCGCAAGACCCGTACCGCTCATCGGCTGCGGCGTGAGCGGGACGGTTGCGTCGGTGAGCTCGAGGCCGAGCGCGAGCAACTCTGGGTTAGCCTGGAGAATCTGGCCAAGGCCAAGGAAAACCTGTCCACCGCCCAAGCCGATGCTGACATAGCAAAGGCGGAGGTGGAGTCGGCCAAGGAGGTGCTGAGCCGGGCGGTGGAGGACTTCCGCGGCTCTGACGAGTATCGGGAGGAGCTTCTCGAGGGTGGCTTCACCTCCTACCGGGTGGGTACGAGGATGCCCGAGATGCAATCCAGGGTCTGTACCCAAAGCTCGACCTGAGCAGCGTCGTTCCTCTGGGGTCGGAGGGCCAAGCCACAAAGAAGGTGGCCGGCCCAACGTCGGGAGATCAGACTGCTGCGAAGGAGGCCGTCCCCGGGCCGGTGGAACAAGCTATCGAAGGTGAGGTGGCTCCAACCTCCGATCCCACTCCGACCCGAGCGAGTACACCTGTCGCCCCCGAACTCTTCCCGGTCCAGGAAGTTGATTCCGACGAGTAGTCGGAGCATCTGTTTTGTTTTGTTTTGGGTACTTGTAATCGGGCTTCGGCCCAATCTTGTAAGTCCAACTTCAACTTAAATGAAATTGAAATTTTAATTTCCTCTGCATGTAGTTCGGAATGCATGTTTTGCCGAGACGCCCCCGAGTGTACAAGTCATAGGTCCGACATATCTCGTTAGGATGTTCAATAGAATCCTGCGTAGTTATCAGGACAGTCAGTAGCATGCGCCACAATAAGGGCAGAGCAAGCTCCGATCGTAGACCGATGTTCTGACTGTCGTATAGGTCGCGTAGGATCCGATGGTCAAGAGACGTTTGACATAGTTGGTTAGGATAACGATGGCAAGTCGAATATCCATTGCCCGAACCTTGGTCGGGCATATACATCGTGATGTATGATAAACGGTGGCAAGCTGAATATCCTTCGACCGGTCGTGATCAGGTTGGTACATCGTGAATGCGACCTTGGTTGCCTTGGCATTTTGCCCTTCTTAGTCGAAGCTAAGTCGGCAAGTTAGCCAGTCGTGTCGATCAGGACTCGATTGTGGAAGGAGCGCGGCTTCAACTTAGATGGGTTTCATCGCCAGCACTGGCCTTCCGTTGGCGTAGATAGGATGGTCCTCGTAAGAGTCCGATGCGTCATCGGCGATCGAGCCGTAGGTTCCAATGGAACGTTTGACCCAAGTCGGGGCATCGAGGCTCGTGCTTCCGGTGAGGACCGACTTACGGTGGAGAGCCGAACTTTATTGACTTTGGAGTTTTGAAATTGAGTTATATTCCGATCAAGGGCATACAGAATTCATTGTGTTGGGAATAGTGTCCCAAAGTCAATCGTCAGCCTGTTGATGGTTGTGCTCTTTCTTGTATTAGTATATGAATTATAAATTAATAAAAATATTTTAATATTTTTATCACAAATTATTTCATCTTCTAATGAACTCCTGTGTTGTAGTGAAGTCCTTAGGACTATTTTGACTCGACAAAGGAGGATTTGTCGTTAGTCCTTAAACCTGTTCGCGACCAAATGATACGTTGTTATCAAGGACGACAACATTTATCAAGCATAGATCGTTGTGTGCCATATGGGTTGGTTGTCCTCTTAACCAAGGAGGTGGAGACACTGATATGGCATACAGATGAGATGTAAGGGTACATCTGCACTGAACGTAACCGACTCCGGAGCTATTTCTGCTGTCAAGATTTGCTCCGATGGGATATGGGTATAACTGTCCCTCCGACCTGAGACCGCCACGGTGACTTGCAAGCAACTCACTGTACTTAGGCACTGCACTACCTGAATTTCTAATTCAGTGACGGAAGGTTGCTGGGTGTAGTCAAGTACTTGACTTGTCAGTACGTGTGTCAAGATAGGATTGACCACTCTAGTTCAGGAGCTGTGTACAGTCGTGTTTCAATTTAGCAAAATTTTGGCTAGGGTAGTCCTAGTGAGGAGTCACAGGACTATTTGAGTTGAGCACAATTCGGATGATCTGATCAGGGTTGACAGTTTAACCCTGAGTCATCCTATACACAGGGGTCAAAAGGGATGAATTATACAGTAACCATATTCGCATAGGTTCTCAGTGTTGCAATTGCGACTATTTGACCTATCCGGACGTCGAGTACCATTGCTAGATGGTCACTTCGATTAGTACAGAAATTGGTTCTGTGCTACCGACTTAGGTTCGAACCTGTGGGGTCACACACATTAGAGGTTCCTATCTGATCTGATGGCTGGTGAAGAGTCCACTGGATTGGGACTCTTCGATCAAGAGTCTTAATGCTCGAAGACTCTGAGTCCTACATATCTGAGACTCTGTGATTGAGAATCAGGATTCTCTGATCACGAGTTCCACATATTTTAGGTACCGGGGTCAAGAGTCCCACTGGTTTGGGACTCTTCGATCAAGGTTTCATATCGATGGACTTTGATGCCCGATTGCCCATCGAATTTGAACTCAGTATTTATGAGAGGTTTAATTAGTGATTTGATTGTTAATTAACTCAATTTGATTGAGTAATTATTTTTAGATCAAGTCCAATTGAATTGGATTCAGTTTGGTTTGATCCGATTAGGTTAAGAGTTGACCTAATCACTGAGGTGGTTTGATCCCTGATATGATCAGGGGTTGGACTTAGTTAATTTTTGATTTGATTAGAATTTTATTGAGCCTAATTAAGTCTAATTCTGTTGGGTTTAACTTAGTCTAATTGCGCCTAACCTATTTTAATAAGGTTGGTTCAATTAGGTTTGAAACCACTTTTGATTTATCTCCCTACGCCACCTCACCACACCTGTGCCTATTTGAATTCATGAGAAACAAGTTCTCATGAATTTTCTCCCACGCAGAAGCCTTCCCATGCCCTCCCTTGTGCGCCATCTGAGTGGATAAAGATTGATTAGTTGGCCATTCAAATTCAAATGATGTTTGAATTTGAATGAGCAACTAATCCATGTGCCACCTTATCCTTTTTGTGCGCCCCTTGCTCTACACGAGAAAATATTTCTCATGTAGACTCTCCACGCACAAAGAGCCCATGCCCCTCTCTTCTCTCG
>KE505157.1:29586-53859 GCA_000441515.1 Elaeis oleifera | reverse complement strand
CTACTGTAAAATTATAAATTTTGAAAAAGTTTCAAAATTACCCTTTTATCCCAGCATTGAAATTCCTTCACATTGATGGTACAACCTTAGGTTGTCGGCATTCCAAGTTCGGGGAATGGCTGTTCCTTCCAGGGTCTCAAGTCGGTAGGCGCCCGATCTATAGGTGTCTCCAACCTTGTAGGGTCCTTCCCAGTTCGGGGACAGCTTCCCTTGATCCAGAGGTTTCGAGACTTCTGCCTTCCTTAGGACCAGGTCTCCAGGTCTGAAAGACTTCGGCTTAACCCTCGGATTGTAGTATCGGGTCACTCTTTATCGGTAGGAAGTCATGCGGAGTTGAGCCTCACGTCGGAGCTCGGGTAGGAGGTCCAAGTCAGCCCTCCGACACTCAGAGTTGCCTGGTTCACAGTACTGCTCAACTCTAGTCGATGGCAGCCCGATCTCAAGTGGGATCATTGCCTCTGTCCCATAGGTCAAGTTGAAAGGAGATTCTCTGATCGAAACACGTGGTGTCGTTCGGTACGCCCATAGGACCGAGTGCAATTCTTCGACCCAGAGGCTTTTGGCTTCGTTCAGTCGAGTCTTCAATCCATGTAGAATGGTCTGGTTGGTTACTTCGACTTCTTCGTTGGACTGTGGATGCCCGACCGAGGTCAGTCTGTGCGCGATATAAAATCTTGCACAGAACTCTCTGAAGTCTTGGTTGTCAAACTGTCACCCATTGTCGGTGATGATAGTGTGCGGCAGTCCGAATCTGAAGATGATGGACTTCTAGATGAGGTCTTTCATCTTACGCTCGATGATTTACGCCAGGGGTTCGACCTCCACCCACTTGGTGAAGTAGTCGATTGCAATGACTATGAACTTTCTTTGGCCAGACGTCGGAGGAAAAGGGCCGAGTATGTTGATTCCCCATTGGGCGAAGGGCCACGGGGCGGCAATGGAAGTCAGTCGGTTGGCGGGTTGGCATTGTATGTTGGCGTACTTTTGACATGGCTCACACCTCCGAACCAAATCAGCCGCATCTTTCTTCATGGTGGGCCAGTAGTAACCTTGCCGTAGGACTTTGTAGGCCAAGAATTTGCCCCCCAGGTGATTTTCGCAGATCCCTTCATGCACCTCTCTGAGTGTGTAGTCCACATCCGTCGGTCCCAGGCACTTTAGCAAGAGAAGGGAGAACGATCTTTTGTAGAGTCGCCCGTCCATCATTACATACTGAGAGGCCGTCCACCGGAGTCGCTTGGCTTCCGCAAGATCTTCGGGGTTGGTTCCGTCGGTCAGGTACTGAACGATCGGATCCATCCAGCTTGGCTCAGTCGTCAGTTGTAGCACCTCCTCAGTCTTGTCGATGCTCGGTTGCTCGAGACTCTCCACGAGCGTCCGACCTAGAGCACCGTGGGCCGATGTCGCAAGCTTGGAGAGTGCGTCGGCCCGAGCATTCTCCGTCCTGGGGATGTGGGAGATCTCGAAAGATTTGAGGTGCGCCACGAGATCTTTTACTTTTCGGAGATACTTTGCCATGGTCAGATCCCGCGCTTCGAATTCGCCTCTGACTTGCCCGACAATCAGCTGGGAGTCAGAGAAGACTCTAAGACTGTCGATCCTGAGCTCCTTCACCACTCTCAAGCCAGCAAGAAGTGCTTCACACTCGGCTTGATTATTAGAGGCTTTGAAGTCGAATCGGAGGGCGTACTCGGTAACTACCCCTCCGAGTTGGTAAGCAGAAACCCGGCCCCACTCCCTTGAGCATTGAAAGCTTCATCTATGTGCAATACCCAGGTTGCCTCGGGGTCATATTCAGAGGTCGCAGCCTCTTTGGAGCTCCCGTCTTCCGACACTTGGTCGGTTGTTGGGCATTCCGCAATGAAGTCGGCCAGAACTTGGGCTTTCAAAGCAGGTCACGGTCGATACTGAATGTCAAACTCGCTCAGCTTCACCGCCCATTTCTCCAGCCGTCCTGATGTGTCGGGGCAGTGCAGAATCGCCCTCAGGGGTTGGTCGGTGAGGACCACGATGGCGTGCGCTTGAAAATACGGACGGAGTCGTTGCGCTGATATGACCAAGATAAATATCATTTTCTCAACTCTTGAGTACCGAGTTTCGGCCTCGTGGAGCACTTTGCTGGTATAATATATGGGTTGGTGAATTCGGCTCCCGTTCTCTCAGACGAGGACCGAACTAACCGTCTCTAGGGCGGTAGCCAAGTAAAGGTATAATATTTCTCCGACCTCTGGCTTTACAAGCAGGGGTGGAGAAGTCAAATATTTCTTCAAATCTTCGAAAGCTTGCCGGCACTCATTCGGTCAAGAGAAGTCTTTTGTCTACCTCAGGGTCTTGAAGAACGGGAGGCATCTCTCAGCCGATCGAGAAATGAATCGGCTGAGTGCGATGATCCTTCCATTAAGCTGCTGCACTTTGTTTTTGGTGTTCGGGTGCCGCATGTCGATAATTGCCTTTATCTTCTCGGGGTTGGCCTCGATTTCGCATTGAGAAATGAGGAACCCGAAGAATTTCTCCGAAGTCACCTCGAAGGTGCACTTGGTCAGATTTAACTTCATCCGATGTCGTCAGAGTGTGCATAAAGTTTCTTCCAGGTCTCGGACGTGATCTAGAGCCTGTGCACTCTTCACCAGCATGTCGTCCATGTACACCTCCATGTTGCGCCCGATTTGAGTTTTGAAGACCTTATTGATGAGTCGCTGGTAGGTGGCTCCGGCGTTCTTCAGATCGAAGAGCATCACTCTATAACAGTAAAGGCCCTTAGCAGTCACGAAGGCCGTATGCTCTTCATCCTCGGACGCCATCCGGATCTGGTTATATCCGACAAAGGCATCCATGAAACTAAGCAGTCGATAATCGGACGTCGCATCCACCAGTTGATCGATCTTCGACAGTGGAAAGCTGTCCTTCGGACAGGCTCGATTCAGGTCGGTGTAGTCGATGCAGATCCTCCACTTTCCGTTGGTCTTCCCCACCATGACGACATTGGCGAGCCAGTCGGGGTATGTGGTTTCTCTGATGAAGCCCGCTTCGAGTAGCTTGTCCACTTCCTTGTCGATGGCCTTCTGTCTTTCAAGGGCAAAAGATCGTTCTTCTGTCTCACCGGCCTCATGCCAGGGGTGATGTTGAGTCGGTGAGTCATTATCTCCGGAGGGATGCCGGGCATATCCACCGCCGATCAAGCGAATATGTCGGCGTTGGCTTTCAATAGCTCTATCAGCTGCTGTCGTTATGGGTCGGACAATTGCGACCCGACCCAGACCACTTGTTCAGGATTCTTAGCCACCGGGATGGAAACCAGTTGTTCAGTCGGTTCACCCCGTTCTTCCTCTTCCCGTTGGTCCAGCTTGTTGACTGGCAGGGAGTCCTCCGATTGATTGTTTTGAGTCGAGATCTGGAAGCATTGCCAAGCGAGCTGTTGATCCCCGCGCATTTCTCCAGCTCCATTTTTAGTCAGGAACTGGACCAGCAAATGATATGTCGAGACTATCGCTCTGAGAGCATTTAGTCCGGGTCTTCCAAGTATGGCGTTGTAGGCCGAAGGTACTTGGACGACCGTCAAGGTCAAGTAGATGATGCTTTATCGTGGTTCGGTCCCAATTGTCACAGGAAGAGCAATTTCTCCTTCCACTGCGATGGCATCCCCGGCGAAACCTACTAGGGGCGTAGAGACTCTCTTGAGTCGGTCGGTCGACAGTCGCATTCGGAAGAAAGTCGAGTAAAATAAAATGTTAGTCGAGCTTCCATTATCAACAAGGATCCTTTTTACATCATAATTCGCTAATGTTGTCGAGACAACAACAGCGTCATCATGGGGAGTTTGGATTTCTTGAGCATCTTCATCTATAAAAATGATTACATCATTCTGGCGTGGCTTTTTCGTTGACTCCCCTTCAGCAGTCGTTCCTCGGCCCAGTCATTTAGAGATCATGTTGATGACCCCAACAGCAGGCTGGTTGTTCATTGCCTTTTCAGTCGGTTGGGGTCGTCAGTCGGGAAGGGATCGAGTCGGTGGATCCCTTCGATACTTTTCAATATATCCTCATCGTATGAGGGCCTCTATTTCATCCTTGAGTTGGATGCATTGCTCGGTGTTGTGACCGTGGCCCCGATGGAATCGACAGTATTTTCTCCGATCGAGGCCTTTTGCCTTCAAAGACGGAGGCCATCGCAGATATTCCACCCCTTCGATCTCCATCAAGATCTGTTCACGAAGAGTAGAGAGAGGAGTGTAGGAGTCATACTTGTGATGCGTCGGTCTCGGACTACGCTGTCGGGGCGATCTCAGGCTCCGTCGTCGGGGCGAGACCCGTTTATCAGTCGGAGGCCCGCTGGGTTCAGCAGGAGCCCGACTTTTCTTCTGCTTCTCCTTCTGGCACTTAGTCTCGATCAGGCGCCGGTCGGAAGCTCCTTCGTCTATGCGCATGTATTTGTACACGCGCTCCAGCAATTCGACATATGTCCGGGAGAGGGTCTTGTCCAAGAAATATGTGAATCGGGACCCCCTTAGCCTCCTCTTCATGGCTGAGATAGCCATGTCTTCGTTAAGGTCCCGAACCTCAAGTGTAGCCGCGTTGAATCGGGCCACAAAGTGTCGGAGTGTCTCGTTCTCTCCCTGCTTGAGGGAAAAGAGACTGTCCAAGATTCGCAGTGGTTTCCGGCTGGTGCTGAAATAGGCCACGAAGAATGCTCGAGCTGCCCGAAGGAGTGGATACTTCTTGAGCGGAGGCCGGAGTACCAGGCCCTGGCAGCTTTGCGGAGTGTGGCGGGAAGCCGATGCAGAGGAGGGCGTCGGTCGCCCCTTGAATTGTCATGAGAGCTTTGTAGCTCTCCATATGGTCGACTGGGTCGGTGGAACCATCGTAAGGCTCCACATGAGGCATCTTGAACCAACTGGGGATCGGATCATCGAGGATGAATCGGGAGAGAGGTTGGGTGGCCTAAAAGTCGACATCGTTCGAAGACTTCTGTCCGTCCATCAGGAGCTGAGCAAGCCGACGGTCGATTTCTTCGAACCTACATTCGTAGTCATCCAACCGTCGGTGTTGGAAAATCCCAGGGGTCGAATCTCCTGACGAATCTGAGAGGGAGGCGAACGGTGTTCGTGGTCGCTTCTCCTTCCTCGCTCGCTCCAGCTGGGAAGGAGAGGGACGTCGAGATCGGTGGGCGTCACGCCGTGGCCACCTCCCCCCTTCTCGGTGGGAGCGCTGAGATGGCTGCTCTTGAGGAGGAGACGGAAGTTGGCGCAGGCATCGATGGCTACTTTTGGACGGCATCGAGTGTGCCGTTGGTTGTTCCACCAGTGGTTACGGTACCTGGGTTAGTTGTTGTTGGAGATTTTTGACCGCATCCGTCAGTACAGTCATTTGCCGCACGATCGTCACAATCTGCGCCTCCGTGGTTACCACAGGATGCGGAGAGCTGAGTTCCGCCATAGAGGGTGAAGGAGGGGCTTCTTCCCGGTGGGAAGAGTACCTCGCCGATCCGGTAGCTCTCGATCGCTGAGCTCTAGTTCTTGTCATCTCGAGAGGGTTTTCAAGCCCTATGGAGCTCGTTACGCCCTCCTACCTGACGCGCCAAATCTGTTGCGGCCAATCCCCTCGTCGTCTGATCGTCGGAAACGCGCACCTACAAAGAAAGTCCTCACTGACCGGAGGTGGCTCCGACGGGGACCCTCCGACGGTCAAGTCAGAGAAGAGACTAGGCAACAGTGGAAAGAATCAGGGGGCTCAGCGAGAGAGAGAGAGAGCTTCTGCTTCAGAGAGCTTCCCAAAACTGTTGCCTTACCCATTTTTATAGTAGAATGCAGTATGGTCCCGCCATTAATGGTGCAGACAATTGAGGAGTTGTCAAATCGTCAGGGGCTGTCAAGTCATCGTGGTTGTCAAGTCATCAGAGCTAACCCATGTCCTTGGCAGGACAACGCCCACGATGATCGTACAGCATGTCCTTGACAGGACAACAGCCCATGCTTGTTGTACGGCGTTTGGACGGGCTGGCCGACTATACGTCGAAATTTGACTGTCAGGTGGTGACTCGAGAGCACGGTCGGTCGATCTGGTGGCTTGTAGAAGTCAGACGTCGGCTGCCACCCCCGACAGAGGGTCGGTGATATGGGTTCGGCCCTTCGATCGGTTGAGAACAGTATTGGCCTGTTCGGTCGGCATACTTCTGGCCGGATATTGTCGGTAGTCATTGTCGGAGTCGTCCGTCCGTCGGGTAGATAGAGTCGGACGTCGGTCAGACCATCCCGAGGATGAGTCAGCGTCAGGGGTTAGTCAGTATATCCCAACAATATCTATCCTAAGATCAACAATACTACTAATTGGATGGTCTTCCATACAACTGAGTATATTGGGAAAATTATGTGAATTGATGTGGGGAACATCTCTCAGGTATTTTGGAAGACTTTTTTGATTTTTTTTTGGATGTATGCTGCTTCTTCCTAAAAGGATTTTAGCTCTTGGAGTTTCCATATATTAACTTGTCTAAGATCTTCAACACTTTCATGATATGGGATAATTAATTGAGTTTCCGGTGAATCTCCAACTGTTGCTTTACTTAGAAAAAGTTTTTGGAGCTCACAAAGATGGATGGCCATACGTGATTGCATTGAGAAAATGTGACATCGTGGAGAACAACTTTTAGCTCTTAGTTCTCTTTTGTGGCAGAAAACCTCTTAGTTCTTTTCAAAAAGCTTTTGGTTCTCGGGATTTCCCTGCACTAACTTGTCTAAGGTTTCATAATGCAGGCTAGTTAATGGAGTTTTTGGAGAAGCACATGGATCCTCTGCTGTGCACCACATAGTGCGGTGCACAATACATACGTTATGCAATACGTGCCACATGCATCGTTCATCATGCGATCAATGGTGCGTGCGATGTACCATACCATACGGCGCATCGCATGCACAGCAAAAGATCCTTGTCCTCTGGAGAAACCCTTCCATAAAGCTTTATGCCCGAGTACGCTTGTGGCAAGAAAATTTGACACCGTGAAGGTTAAATGCTCTCTCTTTCTTGACAATAAAAAGCCATATCTTGTTGAGAATTATTGCATATCCAACTAGAATTCTATTTTTTATGCTCTATTTGAAGTAGGATTTTATTTTAAATGCTACTCTATTTAATTATTTTCTTCTAAAGATGGTTAAAATTTATATCCTAATGAATCTTTGGTATGTAGTCAAGATAAGAGTCAAACTCCTATCTACATGATGTTCTATTTAAAGGGATCTTTGGTGTTTCCTTAATGTGTGAAAAAACTATATAGGGAACCATATGGAACCATATAGAGAATGATGCCGAAAAGTATGGAAGAAAGAGAGAAAAAGGAGAGATTATTTGTTCATGTCGAGACTCTTTCGTAAGGTACCTTTATAAAATTTTGATCTTTATTATTCTTTGAACAAATTATTTTTCTCTCTCAATTTTTTATTCTTCCACAATTCTTTTCTTGCATTCTCTATAATTTTTTTAGTATTTATTTTGGATCTTGGGCCAACATGATTGATCTACTACATATAGCGTGCCGCTCTACATGGTATTAGAGCAAATATTTCAATGTTTGTGGCTCTACATAGTATAGAGCCATAGGCTTGAAAATTGGTGATTCACGCATTAGTAGCTTGGAATGGTTGAAGAGCTTCTAGTAATTTATATTGCATGGTGTAAATATGTTGACTATTATTTAGTGACTCAAGAGTTAAATCATTATGGCTGAAGTTGCTACAATCAAAATATTGAATAATACTAATTATGCATTTTGAAAGGTCTGTATCAAATCTTATTGGTCGCAAAAGGTTTATGAGAGGTCGTGAATGGGACGGATATGGTGAAGCCATTAGAAACAAGAAAATATGGAAAACCAAAGCTGCAAATATAGTTTATATTCTACTAATGAATGTGGATGAAGATACTTACTAGTATATTTAAGATATAGAGGAGCCAAAAAATATATGAGATATTCTTGTTGCTCTCCGCTTAAAGATCAACGAGACTCAACTTCAATTTTTGAAAATAAGACTAGTGCTATCAAACAAGGTAATCTTACAAATCT
Source organism: Elaeis oleifera (assembly GCA_000441515.1). Classification (NCBI taxonomy): domain Eukaryota; kingdom Viridiplantae; phylum Streptophyta; class Magnoliopsida; order Arecales; family Arecaceae; genus Elaeis; species Elaeis oleifera. The sequence goes on along the minus strand of KE505157.1, from coordinate 45,804 downwards.
CCCAATATTTCCTTAAAAGGAAGAAATTGTTTGATGAGCTTGGTATACTTGATCCAACTTCTCCTTATGATGAAAATAAATGGCATAGACTATTAGTTTGATATTTGAATAAAGAGTACTTATATACTAGCTATTTCTAGATGGGCTTAACAACCTACATTAGCAAAGTTGGACAACATACTTGTTAATTAAGAAGCACTTAATGCTTTCTTGAGAAAATTAGATGAAAAGTATCATTAGTGAAAAGCAGTCTTGATCATTTTTTTGTCTGTTGCGTTGTTTGTTTGAACGATGCTTTAAGATTTGTGCTGTGTCTCTTCTTAGCATGATTGTCGGAGATCCGGTGGGCTGCCGTAGTCGTCAGTGTCGGAGTTCAAGGCGACCAGCTCATGGGAGCATCCAAAGGGCTCAAAGGGTGTTGAACGGTCGGAATCGAGCCGGAGGAGGGCGGTGCAAGGATGCACCATCTGGATCTCGTCGGAGTCATCGTCGATGGAGATGAGCGACCTATCGCGGTGGTTCCTAAAGGTTGTCGAGGTCATAGTGGAGGGCCTCAGGGAGAGATCGGAGCGTTGGGCAGCCACAACAGTGGTGGTGAGAAGTTTGGGAAGGCGAGTGGCGTCGAACTTGGTGGCCTAAGATTTTTGGCTTCATGTCGGAATCAAGGGATCGGTGGCAGCATATGGACTAGAGAGGGGATCCTCCTCTTTCGATTCAAAGATGCTAAGGAACGAGACGTTGTTCTCCGATACCCATGGAATGTGGAGGGGCAGCCGCTAGCATTGGAACTATGGCGGTCGGGTTTGTTTCCAGTGGATGGTGCGATCAGCACTGTGCTGGTTTGGTTCGGTTGCCGTGCTTATTGATGGAGTACTAGGAGGAGGTTGCGATCCAAGAGATTGTGCCCCCTGTCGGTGATCTCCTCTCCATCGATGACTGCACGTTGGAGATGAGATGGCTAAGGTTTGCTCAGGTGTCCATGAAGATCGAGCTCTCCCAACCGTTGAGGCTGGGGTGCTCGCTAAAGGGTTGGATGGGTCCTTCTGGCAGTGTTTATCTTTGAAACCTAGAGGGGTCTGCCTGAGATGCGGCTTCTTCCACCAATCGGAGGAGGGGCATTGGGTCGGTGGGTCTTCCGAGGGTGCGGCGATCGGTTGAACCCGAAGAATGTGGTCCAGGTAGAGGAGCTGGAAGGGCTGCTAGGAGTGGAAGGTCCATGCCTAGGACCATGGCTGCTGGCTATCTGACGATGCAAAGTGGGGTTGAGATGGTGGATGAAGGAATGATGCAGATGGGGGAGTTGACTCACCATACCATCATGAGTCGACCCGAATCGGCTAGTCCTATGGCGGACTCGGAGTGGGTCAACCTGGTCGCAGGATCTGACGGGTGGATCCAACTGACCAAATTTGCTCGATGGAGATCGCCCGCCAGGACGAACAGTGCAGATGGCACCATGATCTATGCAGGGGATGAGGAGGCACTGGAGCTGGGTGCTAACCCTTTTAGCCTACTGGGCATTGGGTTTTGGGCTGTGGTGTGATGAGCCCAGTGAAGCGATCGTCGGGCCAGGAGGGTGGGCCGAAGGTGGTAGGCTGAACCCAGCCCAAGCATGCCTGACCCCTGAATTTGATGTGGCCGGGTGCCACTCAAGCCCAGTGGAAAGGATTTGGGGTTGGATGGCCCCAAGAAGGGGTCCTCAAGGAATACTAGGGCCAAAGGGAAGGCCCATGCTTTATCTAAGCCTTCCATGGAAAAGGTAGATGGCCCTGGGGAGTTCGAGGTCTTCCTTTTCTTCTGCCAAAACCCTAGAGGTGATGGGTGAGGTGGCCTCAGAGACTGATAGGGTAGCCTGAGAGCTAGCTATCCCAATCAGGGCAGGGATGTCAATGTAGACGATGGAGCTGTGCTCGGAGGATGACACCCAAGAAGATATTGTGGGCGGGGATCCGATGTAGCTGGTCGATAATATGGCTCTTCCCATGAGGATGCTGTAGCCAAATTAAGATAGGCCATTCAGGAGGAGGGAGTGAGCATGGAGCCACTTGATCCAATTGATGATGGGGTTGGGAGGAGCTCAGGATGGGGAGGGTCTAGTGAAGGCTCCCTCCAATCGTGCCTTCTCCATAAGACTACTAGTTTGGATCACTAGAGAGGCAGAGAAGCCCTCCTTCCAGTCGACCTTCGGCCAATTGATCCAACAGCACAGTCCTGATGTTGTGTCTAAGCGAGACCAAGCTATCTAGGATGAGTCTTGCTCGGGCTAGATGGTGGATCTTGAGGACTTGGAGCTCCTATGCATTGGAGTCTAGGGGCCTGTCGGGAGGCATCTTGGTGATGTGGCATTGCGGCTCAATTAGGATGGATGCTTTTCATAGATATGAGCAGCAGGTGGCTCTAGGCACCTCAGAGCAGACTGGCAGATCCTGGCTTCTATCTGATGTTTATGCGAGCACTGACTATAAGGAGTGAAGGGTGCTTTAGGCTGAGATTTTCAAACTATTGCTACAGGGTCTACTGTCCCTCATTGCCGGTGACTTCAACTGCATTGTGGGCCCTCATGAGAAGAGAGGTGGCAAGCAGACAGGGGATGCATTGAGTCTAGAGAGTTCAGAGACTTCATCAGCGAGGCTGGTCTAATCGACCTGGGCTATATGGATCTTCAGTTCACCTAGTGTAATAATCATCAGGGACGGCTCGGTTCTAAGAGAGAATCGATCGGGTGCTTGCTTTTTCAGAGTAGACCTATCATTTTCAAGGGTATCATGTTCAGCACCTACCAAGGATCGCCTCAGATCACTGTCCGATCCTCATCACCACGAATGGTCTTGACCTTCTTAGGGCTCCATTCCAATTCAAAAAGTTCAGGACTTTCTATCCACGATCATGGGACCTCATTTGGGAGGTGTGAAGGATGCTTGTGCATGGGGATGCGACGTACAGGGTGACTCGGAGGTTGGAGCTTGCCGGATGCAGGCTCCTTCGATGGAACTACTGTGAGGTGGGTGATATTTTCAGATGGATCGAGCAGGTGGAGGCGGATATCATGGAGTTACAATTGAGGGAGGATTAAGAGGAGGGACTCCAGGAGTCGGCACTGTAAAAGCTTCAGGATAAGCTCTCGGAGCACCACTCTCTATTGAGACAGTAGAAGACCTTCTGAAGGCAGAAGTCTAGGATTCAGTGGATTCGAAAGAGTGATGGCAATACCAAATTCTTCTGCTAGTTTACCATGATTCAGAGATCCACCAACTACATCAGGAAGCTACAAGACAGCGATGGTAGGGTCGTAGATGATAGTGAGGAGATTCGTGGGCAGCTCCTTCAGTTTTTTAGGGATCGCTGGTTGGTACCTTTGGGGCAGAACTATCCATCCAGGAGGCCCACACAACAAGAAATAAGGATTTAGTGATCAAAAAATTGGTTGTAAAATAATAAAAAATGGTTGCTAATTTGTTTGTGATCGATTTTAATCAATTGCAAAAATCCTAGTTGTAAAACTTTGCGATCGATTTAAATCAATTGTAAAATTTTGCGACCAATTTAACCATACAAAATAAAAAAATAATTTAAGTTTATAACATTTTATTTTTAAAATTGATTGTAAAATCAATCGCTAAAATCGATCATAAAATCAATCGCTAAATTTATTAAAATATTTTTTATTAATAAATCAATCATAAAATTAGTCGTTAATTACTTTTAAATTTTTTTATTAACAAAATTGATCATAAAATCAATCACTAATTATTTTTAATTTTTTAATTAATATATCAATTGTAAAATTGATTGCTAATTTTGTTAAAATATTTTTTATTAATAAAATCGATCACAAAATCAGCCACTAATTATTTAAAATTTTTTATTAATAAAATTGATCACAAAATTGATTGCTAAATTTATTAAAATATTTTTTTATTAATAAATTGATCACAAAATTAGTCACTAATTATTTTAAATTTTTTATTAATAAAATTGATTGTTAATTAATTTATTTTTTAATTAATTTATAGATCATAAAATTGATAGTTAATTTTGTTAAAATATTTTTTTATTATAAAATCGATCGTAAAATCAATTGTTAATTATTTTTAAATTTTTTAATTAAAAAATTGATCACAAAATCAGTCATAATTTATTTTTTATAATATTTTAATTTTCAAAATTGATAGTAAAATCAATCGTAAAATTTAATTTTATATTTTATATTATTTTTTTATAAATTTATTTTTATATTGTTATTTAAAATAAATTCGGCTGGTGTGGTCTGTGGAGTGAGGTGTGGACCAACGATTGGTTCCCCTCGGTTTCTTGCAGTCCACTATGGACTGAGGGCATTTTTCATAAGTTTCTAGTGGCTCACGACGGCAGGAGGCCGTCATAGGTGGGCGGACGAGGGGAGGCTATCACGAGCGATCATCCTGGAGGGGAGGGGGCCGTCGTGGGTGGGCCGGCATGTGGAGGTCAGAGGGGAGGGAGGGCTATTGCGGGCAGACCAACGAGGGAAAGCCATCACGAGCGATCATTGGTGAGGGGAGGAGGTCCATTGCGGGCGGGCCGGTGAGGGTAGGCCGCCATGAGTGGTCACCAAGGAGGGGAGGGCGGGCCATTGCAGGTGGGCTGGGGAGGGGAAGAGAGGGTTCGAGCGTTGGAGAGGGGAGGGGAGGCCGTCATGGGTGGGCCGACAAGTGAAGGCCATCACGGGCAGTCGTCAGGGAGGGGAGAGGGCATTACTATAGGACAGGGCTACAACAGCAGTTTGAAAACACTATCGTAGCCCAAAAAATCGTTGCCATAGATTACGACAGTGATTTCACAATCGCTGCCACCGTCGCCATCGTCGTAGGTCTATGGCAGTGGTTGTTACAGCGGTTACTGCAATCGCTACTGTACATGGATATAGCAACGGTTATTAAATCGCTATTAAAACCAATCTATCATAGTGGTATATAGTAGCAGTTGGTAAACTATTGCTATAGCATCTATAGCAACAGTTCTTAAACCACTGTTATAGCTTCTATAATAGTGGTTTAGAAACCGCTACTATAGCTTCTCTGGCAGTAGTTAGAAAACTGCTACTAAATCTTCTACGACAATGGTTTTGTAACCATTGCCATAGATTATGGCAGCGGTTATCGAACCGCTATCATAGATTATGGTAGCGGTTGGCATAGATATATGACAGCGATTGGTATGGATACGACAGCAGTTGTGCAACCACTGTCATAAGCTGTTTGACAGCAAAAAATATATAAATTTATCATTTTTTATCTTTTTTACTTGATAAATGTAGTTCAATATATTATTGCTCAAATTAAAACTTGAAAGAACCAAAATTTTATATAAAACTCCATAATAATGCAAAAATATGTCTCAAATACTCAAATTTATTACTGATCAAATTGTATTACAATATTTTAAATAAAATAAATATATAAAAATCTACTAAATCTAAATCTTTCTTTTCAAGCATCTCGTCATCACCGGAAGAGGCTGGAGCTGGAGGAGCTGGAGCAGGAGCTAAAGGGGCTGGAGCAGGAGCTAGAGAGGCTGGAGCTGAAATGCTGGCTAACATGTCCTGAATACTCGAAAAATCAGCTCCAAGATGAGCGGAGAGCTATCACCATAGCAGACATGATGCTCTATAGTTGAGATGCGCACTCCTGAGCTTGAGCTGCCTGCATCAAGGTCTCATCAAGCTGCTCCTGACTAATGACCTCAGTAGTGTGTAAAGAGATGCTCACTTCAAACCAGTACCTCATCGACATATGTCCAGGCCTGCAATGAATCTTTTCAAAGTGCTCAGTTTTAAGACCTAAGACAGATGGTCATAGGAAGCAGAGGTGTCCAAGCTCCCGCTTGCAAGCATGTCTAACTGCTCCTGTAATTACAAATTCAAACAAAATCTCATAAAAATACTATAATACTAATCATACTCTAGTTATTACTTACAAAAATCCTCCCGACCATGGTGTTCATCGGTCTGCCCTTCTTGTCCATGTGATTGGATTGGAAGATGATGCTACGAATGGGCATCACCCCTTCTCTCGTCAGCTATAACAATCAATCAACTTGTTAGAAACATGCAAAAAATAACAATTCAATAACTTATAAACTAAGGATCAAATTCATTGCCTCTCTATGCACACGACTGGCTATAGACTCACGGTCAAGAGTGTGCGTGTATTTCTGAGCAGCCCAATTCTTTCGGTTCTAATGGAAGGCAGTTTAAAAAGTATTTAAATCACATAAGTTAAATTAAATATAATTGTCAGTGTAATAAAAAATTCATAAGTTACAAATTAAATCTGAAACTCCTGGCTCCTCTAATGCCTGACCATCCCCTCCCACTGAATCGAGGGACAGTCCTGGATCCAAGGAACAAGCTCCTCCTCAGTGTCCCTACGATGCTCTAGCCATCTTCTGTGGAGCTTAACCTTGTAGTTCTGGTACAACTCTCCAATCTTCTGCATTCAAACATCATGAGCTCTCTCATGATCTGAGAAGTCGTACCTCCTCTGTATAAAGTTATCAGAAGTCAGTTATGAAATTATTCTAATCAAACATAGTGTAAACATATCACATGCATATATATAATTAAGATACATTTATCCAAATTTTCTTCCACACTCGGTCCTCGACACCAGCGCCCATCAATCGCCAGTCTACAGGCAGTACGACAATGATGTCGGACCACCTCACAAGCACTTCGAAAAAAAATGCATCTCCCATGCAGTCTCTCCTACTAGCCTCCTCTCCTAATCGCACTCCACCATGATCTGATGCTGGTGGTTCCACACATGCGGCATGCATGTGGGATCGCAAAATATCCTATTGAATGATGCACCCACAATGAAAATATATTACGAATATATAAGAGTGTGCAATAATTATACAATAAATAAATAAATAACATAATAAAAATCTACTCTCACTGGGATCGTGCAACATAGATGCCAGTGAAGCCTCATCGATGGGTGGAGTATGTGCCGGAGATGTGGCTGTCGATGGAGGCTCAGATGTCGATAGTGCCAGCGAAGCTGAAGCCAATATGGAGGTGGATGGAGTATGCTCTAGCAGCGGCTCAGATGCAGAGCTCTACATAGCCCGTCGAGGGTGGGATGAAAGCTAGATGATGTTTCGGTGCCATCGTGACCTGCAACATCAATGAACATTAACCAATATAACATGTTGTTGAACAATAATATTAGTAGAGCATCAATAAATAAATACTAATATTTATACTAAGATGTTGAACTCATCACCCAATGGTATCTACAATATGGACATCACCATCACTCCTGATAAATGTATCTGGGACCTCGACAACATCAGATAAGTTTTATCCTAGAGAAACACTTTGTATGCATGGTCCAACATTATCATCAACCTCGATATCATCAAAGATATGTCTGGCACCATCCTCACAATGACACCTCATTGAGGCTCTAAGGGATCACTAACATAAAAGACTTGACTAGCTTGGGAGGCAAATATATACGGTTCTTCAGTGCAGAGATGGCATAGTATATTGACGAGAGTTAAATCGCACTCATCAGTCTTCATCCCTGATTGAGACAACGTGTCAGACCAATTGCATTTCATCAACGCAACCCTCTCTTTAGAATAGTAGTCCAAGATGACTATCTTTTTCACAACCCCATAATAGTTCAGACCCTCCTTACGAGGCTGTGAATCTCTCGAGCTAGCATAACACCCAGTGGTGGTGCTCAACATCATGCCACTATTTTATATTACCATGTTTATAAATCGACTGTGAATATTGAAACTGTAGCCATTAATGACAAACTATTTGTACTCACACACGGTATGATTAAGTCTCATTGAAAAAGCATGCACTTCAGATTTCACATCATCGAGCGATAATCTCTACACCTAAGAAGATGATACCTAATTAGTAAATATGTTCAAATAAGGTGTATAAGGCAGGAATATGTACTCACTTACATGATCTTTGAACCACTCAAAAATTCTTTACTGTGCATTTTCTCCTTTTTCGGCATACTTAGAGTGTCATATTTTACTCTTATGACCTCCTTGTGTTTGCTACATATATAAAGAATAAATTTAGATATAATGGGATATTTTCTTCTAAGTAATGAAAATAAATAAGACTGAATGACTCACCTTATATATGGCTCAATGATATCACAATTAAACAATATGTAGCAGTGCACCTTATCCCTTTCCTCAAGGCTCAAATCAATGAAGCGGTATGAAATGAAAAGTTCATCTGGCTATAGAATAAACTTAAATGCAGGCTCAATTGGCTCATACTGATTATCCTGATTCCTTATTGATCGATTACGATGTGTCTTGAGCTTGTTTAAGTATATGGTATAAAAATTCATACACTCTTGATCCAAATAACCTTCTGTTATGGATTCTTCCAGATGATTCATATTTTTTATATAAGATTTCAACATTTGAATATTTCTCTCGATGGGATACATTTATCGACAGAACACTGGACCTCTAAGTGCAACTTTCCCCACAAGGTGCATGGTGAGATACATCATAACTATAAAAAATGATGGCGAAAATATCTTCTCCAAATCATATAATATAGTCACCACTCTTACCTTCATTTTCTTCACATCTTTCTTAAATAATCTCTTTATACAAATATCTTTGTAGAAGTTGCAAAGACAAAAAACAGCCATTCTCATATTTTTTGGCAACACACAGTAAATAGCTATAGGGATCAACTCCTGCATCAACACATGGTAATCATGAGTCTTCAATCCACCAAGTATGACATCCTTACTATTCACATACTTTGATATGTTGCTTGAGTACCTATCTGGGATCTTTATGTTCTCCAACACATAAAAAAATATGGACCATTCGAAGACATTCAAAACATAGCATGCATGAGAAAGCCTCCACTGTTCTTCCTTACCGACTTTGGATGGAGTGATCTCCTAATACCCTATTCTTTCAAGTCAACCAAAATTCAAGTCATCTTTGGTCTTATCCTTGATATTCAAGATCATTGCTAATATGAGCTCGCACATGTTCTTTCCAATATGCATGACATCTAAGCAGTGGCGTAATAAGTTTATCTCTCAATATGGTAAGTCAAAAATATACTTTTTTTCTCTAATTAAAGTGTATGTCATCTGCCTTTGATCGATGCTTCATCTTCTTACCATCAAGTGGATCACCTTTCCAAATTCAATACTAAAACTATCCAACTCTCTCAACACCTCACTCTCAGATATCTGGCTAGGTATCTTACCTTCTTCAACAGTGCCATCGAAGGAGCATGCATCCCTTCTGTATGGATGGTTTCGATGGAGGAAACGTCGATACTCCATAAAGCTAAAGTTCCTCCGATGTGTCAACCTTTTAGATCGGATATTTTTCTATAAATCTGGCATGCTAGCTCATCTTTCGTGCTCCAACCTGATATTAGGGCATAAGCTAAAAAGTCATTTATTGTCCACATAAGTACCGCACGCATGGAGAATGACTCATTCATCAAAGAATCAAAAGTTGGAATACTTTGAATGCTCTATTTTAGCTCAATAATAAGAGGCTGCAAATAGACATCAATGTCATTCCCTACCTCCATCGATCCAGAGATGAGCACTATCATGAAAGTGAAAGATTTTTTCATACACATCCATGGTGGGAGGTTGTATATATAAGTAACACTGGCCATACACTGTGGTTGGTATTTATATACTTGAACGGGTTGAAACCATCGCATGACAAACCCAATCTCACATTGCATATCGCTTGTGTGAAGTCAGAATGTATTTTATTAAACTTCTGCCATGCCTCTCCATCGGCTGGATGCCTCAATACATCATCTTTTGTTTGTTCCTCTTCATACCATCTCATGTCTTTCGATGTCCTTGCCGACATAAATAATTTTTGTAGTCTCGATATCAAAAAAAATATCACATCAATTTTAAGGTACATGGGTTGATGTGCCATCTTTGTTCTACTTCCAACTTGATACACCGCACCTCCTACACTCATTTCAATTGGCATCCCCCTCCCAATAGAACATGCAATCATTAGGGCATGCATATATCTTGGTATAAGTAAAATCCAACTGTTTAATAATCTTCGATGCCTCATAATTATTCTTTGAGATTTGTGCATTATCTGGAAGAATATCCTCCAATAGCTCTAGTATACAGTTCTCCATTATTACTGAACCCACTAAAGCATTTCACATGATACAACCAGATTAAGAACTCAAGTTTCGTCATCTTTTCACACCCGAGATATAACGAAACATTAGCATCCTCCATCAACTTATGGACCTTCTCCACATCCTCACTGTTTGTCATTCCACTAACCACAGGATCAGGCATGACATAGATGCACTGTCATTGTGGCCACCAAATGGGAAGATATTATGAACCATTTGTTCCACTCTCCCGTCATGTTGATTACCTTCTTGCGGCTTGTACTCATCATGTTGATCCTAACAAATTTCATAGCTGGATTTAAAGGCATAAATAATGAGACGATCATTTACATCTTAACGAGGTAGCCAAAGCCCACCCATACACTTCTTACAAAAATATTGGATAAGTCCATGTTCCTCAAATTTTTCTATAACAAAATCAAGAAACATTTGAAGTCCAGCCTCATATTCTGACGAAAGTTTACTCAACTTCATCTACCCCTTATCCATTATAAAAATGGTGAAACTGCAATTAAATCATGTGTAAAAATGAGACACAACACAATAATATCAAGATACTTACCTATAAAATTAATTACAACTCCTAAACTATCCAAACTGGACAATCAATTGATCAATATACATAATTCTCTCATCCGTACAAAAATATAAATATACAGATGTCATAGAATATGTACATTAATCAAAAGATGGGTTTATGATTCTACGCACGATCTAGAACCCGCTGTAAAGTGGCACGGCCTATAATCCATCGGCACGGTCCAGAATTCGACAGCCTAGAATCCACCGACACAGCCCAGAACCTACCGACACGGCCCAGAACCACGGGATCATTACATAGGCAAACAAAAAATGTTAATTCATTAAATATCATTTTCAGATATCAATACATTATAAATAAAAAATGTTATTTACATTAAACATCATTACATACCAATGCATTATAAATAAATATTTAAAAGAATAAAAATATATTAAATATTATTTTCAGATATGCAATAAATACATCCTATCACCAACTAATAGGTAAAGATAGATCCTTTTCCATTCAAAAATTACAGTTATTTTATAGATTCATTATAGCAATCAAACGATATGCAGCAGGGATCGAAAAAATTTTGATAGTATTTCTCCTTAGTTCTTCTGTGTAGGAAGAACAAAAAAAAATACTGTCCGAAATTTTTTTCAAACCCTCAGCATACCATTTGATACTATAACTACCTATAGAATTATTTACAATTTCTAAACTATCCAACAAATTGGACAATCAATCGATCATTGTACATAATTCTCCCATCCATATAAAATATATAAATATACGGATACTATAGATTATGTACACTAATCAATTGACAGGTCTATCGTTATGCAATGCAACAAGCAAAAGTAGCAGGGACTAAACAGTAACTCAAAAAGTTTTATGCAATAAATTCTACAATAAGAATTACATTAATTCTAAAGTAAAAGGGAGACTCAAATTCACTATTTAATCATACATTGTAACATTACTTTCGATATCTGCTACAAGTAAATCAAATCGGCTGAGAACGATTGCCTGCTAAATAGCCGCAAGCCATCCAAGATCACTTTGCCATTCGAAATTATTAAAATATTTACAGAAGAAGCGAAAAAATAAGAGAGAAATATCACTAGAATCATGCTAAGAATTAATCATTTTTCGTTCGAAATCATTACAGCCTCTTTATAAAAAAAATACTTTTCATAAAGTGGCATGGCTCAGACCCCATCGGTATGGCCCAGAATCCGCAGGTCCAGCCCAGAACCCGCCGGCCCGACCCAGAACCTGATGATCCAAAACCCACTAGGATGGCCCAAAATCTGCTCGCATGGTCCAGAACCTGCTGGCACGGCCCAAAATCTGCTGGCCCGGCCCAGAACCCACTAGTATAGTCTAGAACCCATCGGCACGGCCCAGAACTCAATGGCCCAAAACCCAACGACATGGCCCACAGCTGCCAGCAAGGCCCAAAACCACGATGGTAGTTTTCTTTAAATATTATTATGACATAATTATTATTAAATATTATTATGACATAATTATAAATATAATTATAAAATAATATAACATGAAATGAAAAAAATAAAATCATACCTACAACTGTGGGAGGGGTCACACAGAGCTATGGGGGGTTGCCGACAGCGGTGCTAGAGGAAGGGGCGGCGGCAGGATGCGACGTAGGGCCAAAGGGGTCGGGGCCAAAGGTGGTCGGGGTCGAGGGAGGTGGGCACGGGGCCAAAGGGGTCGACGGTGAGGCTGAGGGAAGAGGGAGGCTGGCTGGGGAAGGCTGGGGCCTAGCAAGGTGGGTCGAAGGAAGAGGGCGGAAAGGTCAGGAAAGAGGGAGGCAGGGTCGGGAAGGCCAGGATCGAGGGAGATGGGACCGGGGAAGAGGGAGGCGGGGTCAGGGAAGAATGAGGAAAAGGGAGGCAGGGCACGGGATCGAGGGTGATCGGGGAAGAGGGAGCCGACGGCAGTGCAAGAGGGAGGGGTGGCGGTAGGGCAGGCCGACGATGGAGAGGGTAGGGCTCAAGTAGAGAGGAGAGAGAGAGAGCAGGGAAACCAAAATGCTGGTGTGAAATGAAGAAGAGAGGGTGGGCTGGGAAAAAGACCTAACCTATGGCTGCAGTTTAAAATTGCTGCCATATATCACCCATAACCGCTGCCATACGTGACCTATTATAGCGGTTATGCAAACTGCTATCATATATCACCCATAACCGCTGCCATACGTGACCTATGGCAGCAGTTATGCATAACCACTGCAATAGGTACATATGGCAGTGATTATGAATAACCGCTGTCATAGGTAGAATATAAATTTCATATTTTTCTGAATATGATGTAATTTAAATTAAATCTATTTTATCATTCATTATCTAAGTAATTATCGTTAAAGTATCGTCACAAAAGATCACTTCGATCCGATAGCCCTAACTATATCGATCAATAAAATTCGATTTCGATGGCCACAAATGATTGTGTGATGATCTGATAGATAGAGACCACTGATGGATCTAAAAACTTACAACGATGATCTCGATGATGTTTGAAGCACACTATCAAAATTGACTGTTAAATAAAAATGAGGGATCAAAAGGTCAAACAGCATCTGATTATGAGATGATTTTTTAGATAAATGATCTTTGCTACTACTTTAATTATTTGTATATTAGTGATCATAAAATTCAAACCGTATATATATAAATGATCCAAAATTATATATCTTTTGATACTCATTCTTAAAGTCCTTAAGTAATTATGCTTGTGCTTTTATAAGATCTATTTAGCATGGACGATTCATGATGGCATGGTTTGGATTTTATGATCACTACCATATAAATAATTAAATAATAGCAAAATTATTATCTAAAAATTATCTTATAATCGGACATCGTTTGGTCTTTCCATCACTAATTTTTATTTAACGGTCAAATCATTCCATGCTAAATTGACCATGATAATGATATCCGATTGAAATAAATTTGATAGTATGCTATAAATATTATCGAGATCATCATTGTAAGTTTTTGGACCCATCAATGGTCTCTATCTATCAGATCATTATGTGGTCATTCGTGACTGTCGAATCAAATTTTATTGATCGACATAACTAGGGTTATCGGATCGAGGTAATCTTTTGTGATCATACTTTAATGATAATTATTTAGAAAATGAACGGTGAAGATGAGTTTCAAATTTTAAATTATATCATATTTAGAAAAATTATGAAAAAATTTATATTCAGCCTATACAGCAACGATTGCATGAAACCACTGCTATACGTTTTTAGCAACAGTTACATAACCACTGCCATATCAGTTATAGCAGCGATTATTATTAACCACTACTATACATTTTCTATAGCAGCGGTTACACCTAAGTACTGCCATAGGTCGAAGATATGGCAGTAGTTACTATAACCGTGATCATATGTCGAACCTATAGAAGCAGTTACATATAACCGCTACCATAGTCAAACCTATGGCAGCAGTTATTTGTAACCGCTGCTATATCTCCAACGTATGGCCACAGTTAGTCAACCATTGCAATATCTAGAACCTATTGCAGTGGTTATTTGTAACCACTGCCATAGGTCAGGACTATGACCGTAATTATATTTAACCGCTGTCATAGGTTCGATCTATAGCAGCGGTTACTTATAACCACTGCCATATGTCCAACATATGGTAGCGGTTATGAATAATCGCTACTATACTTATTATGGCAGTGATTTTTGAACTACTGCCATAGTAAGCGCCGCCATAGGCTTGTTCTGTAATAGTGGGGGGCTGTCGCAGACGGGCCGGTGAGGGGAGGCTGGAGGGGAGGGGAGGTGCTGCAGGCGGGCCGATAAGGGGAGGTTGCCATGAGAAGTCATCGGGGAGGGAGGAGGGGCCATCGCAGGCGGTCGCCAAGGAAGAGAGGGTGGACCATCACAGGCGGGCCAAAGTTCAGGCATCGAGAAGGATAAGGGAGGTCATCGTGGGCGGGCCGACGAGGGGAGGCCGTCGCGGGTAGTTGTCGAGGAGAGAGGAGGCCATCACGGGCAGGCCGACGAGGGGATGTCGGAGGGGAGGGGAGGCCATCACGAGCTGTCGCCAGGGAGGGAGGGGGTGCTATCGCGGGTGGGTCGGCTAGGGGAGGCCATCGTGGATGATCGTTAGGAAGGAAAAGAGGGGCTTCGAGCATCGGGGAGGGAAAGAGCGAAAAAGGTCGGGAGGAGAGGGGAGAAGGCGGGTTATAAAGAAGAATTGATAGCGCTAATTAATTTTTTTTGAAATTTAAATTTGTGATCAATTTTTGATTGTAAATATTAAAATAATTTTATGATTAAAAATCAATCGTAATTTAATTATAGAATAAAAATAATTCAAAAATTTTAAGACTAATTTTTTGATCACAAAATTAATATTTTACAACTAATTAAAAAATCAATCATAAAATTATTTATAGATTAAAAATATTTTCAAAATTTTGTGATCAATTTTTAATCAAATTTTTTTAATATTTATAAATATATAAGTTTTATGATCAAAAATCAATTGTAAATTTTTAAGCTATTTTTAATCTATAATAAGTTGTGATCAATTTTTGATCATAAGATTTTTTAAAAATTTATAATCAAAAAATTGATCATAAAATATTTTAATTATTTTTTAATTTAAATATATGTATGATTGATTTTTTGACTATAAAATATTAAAAAATTTATGACCAATAAATCCATCATAAAATACTTAAATTATTTTTTTAATCTATAAATAATTTTGTGACAGATTTTTTGATCATAAAATTAATATCTAGCGATCAAAAAATTGGTTGCAAACTTATTTATAGATTAAAAGAAATAATTAAGTATTTATGATCAATTTTTGGTCATAAATTTTTTAATATTCTGTAATCAAAAAATTGATCATAAATATATTTATAGCTGAATAAAATTTTTTTGAATATGATATAATTTTAAAATTAAATCCATCTTCATAATTTATTATCTAAATAATTATCATTAGAGTATCATCACAAAAAATCTTCTCGATTCGGTACTCCTAGCTATGTCAATCAATAAAATTTAATTATGACAGTCATGAATGATCATGTGACGATCTGATAAATAAAGATCATCGATGGATTCAAAAATTTACAACGATAATCTTGATGATATTTGTAGCATACTATCAAAATTTTATTTCAATCAAATATCATTATCATGATCAATTTAATATGAAATTAATTGGACTGTTAAATAAAAAATGAGTGATCAAAAGATTAAACGACGTCCGATTATAAGATAATTTTTTAGATAAATGATCTTTGCTACAATTTTAATCATTTATATGATAGTGATCGTAAAATTCAAACAGTATGTATATGAACCATCCAAAAATTTTATAACTGATCGGTCACAAACTTATTTATAGATTAAAAAATAATTCAAGAATTTTATGATTAATTTTCGATCGTAAAATTTTTAATATTTTTAACTAAAAATTGATCATAATATATTAAA
>KE505157.1:0-22040 GCA_000441515.1 Elaeis oleifera | reverse complement strand
AATTTTATCAAAATATCTTTGTGAAATGTATAAGGTATATCATGTTATTATAAGATAAACATAGTCATCCATCTTATCTAAAAATAAATATAATATAATATTATAAATATAAATATTATATAATATCATTATTATATTGTTATATTATGTAATATGTCACTACATTGTAGAGTAAGATGGTCCGAATCTATCTAGATGAAATAGATAAAAATGAAATTAAATTTTTGTATATGTATTCTTCTAAGCATTCAAATTTGCATGAATACCCTCATAAAATTGCTATTTACATATATCTCATTATAAATTTTCTTTTGCACATCTATTCATAAAGGATATTTTAGTCATTCAAATTTTAAGCCATTAATTTTTTAACGATATTAGATGATATGGGTGTATGTGCAAAAAATAAGAAAAAAGAAAGATACACATGCAAAAAAAATATTTATGAGGATATATATGTAAATATTAATTTTAAAAGATGTTCATGCAAATTTGAATGTTTTGGAGGATATACATGCAAAAAATACTTAGAAGTTTTATATAAGAAGTTTGATTGGGAAAGTGGTGGGGGGAGGGGGGGGAGGGAGAGCATATATGATAATTAACATGGGTGAGAGAGAGCCGGTGTATATGATAATTAACACATGTAATTAATATAATTTTGATATAATCAGAAAATAGAAAAGACATTCTTGGTCAAAAAATGATGGAAAAAATCAAGAGAGAATATTCCTTGATTTTGAAAACCAAAAAATAGAAAAAACATTCTTGGTCAAAAAATCATGGATGAAATCAAGAGAGTATATTTCTTGATTTTGAAACTATCATTTTTATATATTATTTTGAAAATTGTGTTGGGCCACCTTTTTCAAAAGTTGTCCAACCGGTTTGGCAACTCAACATTCAAGTCTATCTGTAGTACTATTTCAATTCATGCAAATTTGACTAATCCTTTGTTGCCATGCACAAGAAGTTTTAATATGCACAAAAGGGGAATCTCCTGGCATTAGTCGCAATGGGCTATGGACCTCCATTGTGTCTTCTTGATTATAAGAAGATATAATGTTTGTGTCGAGTTTCTAAATTTGTTCTTCCTATTTTTCTCTAAACATAGATATCACCATCTCCATTTAGAAAAGGAAATGCAGAAAAGTCAAGCAAAATTTTGGCAGCTTGATTAAAGTTTCTGGGCGTTCGCCATGATGATTGATATTTTGATTGAATTTGAAATTCCTTTTTTATTGACTAAAAGCAAACTTTATTAATTATTTATTTTCAATCAAAAATTATGCAAAAGAATCAGCAGCATCAATAATCTATATTTTTAGATCGGGACTATTGATGGGCTAGATTTGAAATAGACCATTTTTAGTTGGTTTTGGTCCAAATGATAGTTCTAGACTTTAATCAAGCCTAAATTAGACTTTTCAAACCAAGCATGATCCTTACAAGAATTATTATTTTTGTTACTAAGTTTTAGACTGAAGTGTCCCAAATTTTGGAAAGCACCAAAGATAAATTGCATGAATGATAAATTTGGCAATTTATGATCCACCTCATCATCAAAATTGCAATGAACCTTGCTGACACATTTGTCTATTTAACCTACTTAAATGGATTTGGTACAAATGGATTGGGATCATAATCAAGTTTCCTTTCTTGATCCTATTTATTAAATGGATTGAGTTGAGGTTGAAATTTTAGATCCATTTAATCTATTTTGACCCATTTAACTATTTAAACCATTCAAAATATGCTTAACCTATTTCATACCTATTCAACCTAATTTACCTAACCTATTTAACTTGTTTAACCTAGTTACCTCATTATTGCTCAACCTATTTAGTCCGTTGAACCAAATTTGATCCATTTAGTGAAAGGTTATGCAGGTGGGCGGACTCTCTATTTAAATTTGAATCTGGCTTTTAGACTATTTAATAATAATTAATTAATTTTTGATCCGACCTCTTTTCCACCTGACCTATATCCAATCTGACTCATCTGATTGCCAGCCCTAACTAGAAAGCCGGCGGTAGTTCGTGTTAGTATTTCACTTAATCTAATCTCCACCTATCATGATGCTGATATATTGCAAGGCTTATTGTTCTATCCTTCGTGAATCATTTCAACCTTCACTGGATCACACCATTCCCCCCATGCCATGTGAGGAAACTAGCACAAGGGAAATAGAGTGATATATGGAAAAATATTTGCTCTTCTACTAACCAGAATCCATGCCTATTGCGAGGTGGATTCATCAGCTCGCATGTTGTTACAAATCTTGGATGTTGATGGGTATCATTATGCATACTGAGTGGTATTGCCCTCTAAGATAGGGAGCAATCTTATAAATGAGAAAACAAAAGACAATCAAAGTTGTTGCCACCGAGAAGATGATCTAGCTTAGGCACTGAGCTGGAGTTGGAGAGAGGAAATGCAGTGATCTCCAAACGGTCGGACGAGACCTTTGGGAGGCGAGTGTCGGAGCCTGGTCCTCAATTGATCCCATGAGTTAGGTCCTACAAAACTATCAAAACAAAAAGTTCCAACACTGGGGACTCCTCGGTGGTGGATCCTTTGATGCTTAAGTCAATTTTTACGAAAGCAACAGAAGAAGTCTGAACTTTCAAGAAGAATCTAGCAGTGGTGTGAAGTCGAGTATGAGCTGGGATGGAGTTTAGATGGAGAGATAATATTGTGTGAAGCAGGGGATGCTTTTATGGTGTCAGAGCTGCTCAGAGCTTAGTGGAAGAGATAGATCCAGTTTATGCAGAATTTGTCTCCAAGAGAAGCAAGTCTCTCTCCCCTGGAGGGTCCCGATAAGTTTGATTTTATAGGTGAAGGGAGGTACCTATCGTCCGAAAGAACGCATGCTATTTTCCTCCTTCAAGGACTGTGGAGGCATGCTCGAGTTATTAGGAGATAGCAGCTTGCATGTCCTAAAATTTGTAGAGATTATGGATCTCACAGAGTGGAGGAGTGGAGTAGGGGAGATGGTCGGTCCTTTGTCATCTAGTGAGTAGAAGACTCTGAAACTCCTTTGCACAATCGTAGAAGCCTAGATGGCAACCGCTCGATGACTACTCTGATACTCCACAATAGAGACATGCATAGTGCTGCTATTGAGTTGCCAATACCACGGTGGATGGAGCATTCTGAATGTATCAGTTGCCCCTCTCCCAAGGCCAAGGCATCTTTGGCTCGAGTGAAGGGTGTAGTGGATGCTTTCTAGGTTCACTATAGCATCGACGATCGAGGCGTCGAGTGGCCCTTCCATTCTCTGAGGCTGGTGAGGACAGAATCTCTTTTAGGTGATGCCACATCGGAAAGGGGCTTCAAGTGGCATGCCAAGCAAAAGAGGAGTTTGACATCGCATGCCACTATGGCCATCCTTCGAGAGGCACGATCTGGAGGATTAATTAGATGCATGCATTTATGGAGGGCATGCATTCGTCCCTCTTTTCTAAAGAAGTATCATGATGTGCAGATTCTCGATGTGATGATTGGATATTTTGGCGGCATTGATGTGGATGGTGTTTTGGTATCCAGTGGCAAGCCAACATGTGTAGGTCGATCGATCGGCTCGCTTAAACCATCTTTATCACCATGCCATTCGATAAAAGGGGATTGGAGAGGCAGGCATCACTCCCTTCATTCTTTGCTTATAGAATTAGGGTGAAGTGTTGTGGTCACAATCGTTTTTGTTCCCTTCCTCTATCTAGTTGGTGGATTTTGTTGTCCATCTTGATTTTCTTTATTTCTCTTTGATTGGCAATCATCCCATGGCTTCTCCTTTAGAAAAGTCATTGGAGTAGGGACCCATTGATCCAGAGTCCCCTACCCCAGCTTTCGTGGGTTCCGCCACGGAGGTGCCTGAGGTCCATCAAACACCCAATATCGTGAAGACAATCCTAGTGGACAATGACCTCATGCAAATCCAAACGGAATATGGGATTCTGAAGAGTGTAGTCTTAGAGATGCCCAATCTTTTAAGTAGGGTCACTATTGATCCTATGATTGATTTTGATAATTATAAAATATTAAAAATTATGATACTAATCATATATTTCAAAAATAGATGTAGGACATTTTAAGTATTCAAAATGAAAAAAATCATCTTTGAAAGAAATCTTTTTAAGATGCAAAGCCAAAGCACTTCAAAAAATAAAATTTCACAAATCTGCCTCAGAGGTGTTGACCCTAAGAAAGAGGAGTCAACTATAGCATGCTTGGAGTAGACTGGTATGCATTCAAGTAGACTCCTATGAAGGAAGAGTTGACTGTCTCAATGAAGATAGAAAGCTATATTTTTAGGATCTCAGCTCGGATTGATCCATAAAAAGCTGGAGTCGATCCTAAGATAGTTAGAGTCGACCCTGAGGAATTGGAGTTGACCCTTGATACTGGAATAGCAATAACAGCTATTTTTTTGTACTTCTCCAATGGCTTATTTTTTGCTCCAATGGCTGCTCCAAGGTTTCCAACGATCAAAATTCATTCTCCAACTACCTAAAAGCCTATTAAAAAGCTAAAGAATCATTTGAGAAGTAAGGATAAGTGAATTGACAAGAAAAGCACTTCATTTATTGAGAGCATTATTGAATATCCTTGAAAAGAGAAAAGGAGAAATTTTGTACATAGAATTCAGCAAACTTTTAAGAGTAATCTTCTCCATCATCTCAGCATCCTCTCAAGCATAAAGAAGAGAAAGTTAAGCTTCAAAAGAGCAAATTATCAGCTTCTTCTCCATGCTCCAAAGTATTTAAATTTTATTTTATTTTTATTCTGAAATTCTATCTTGCATTTTTATTTTCTTTACAAGTTTTTTTAAGAAAAAAACTTGGGGTTAGATCCATTCAAGTCTAGAATTAGATATTATAGGTTTTAATTGGTGAGCCCATAAAACCAACATGATTGATTGTGAAACCAAAAATAACGATGTACGATTTTAGTTGATGATCCTGGATAAAGTAAATATGCTATAATCGAGCTTGAAAAGTGGACATAGATATGGAGTTGCACTGAATCACTATAAATTTTTTATACTTATATTATATTTTTTCTTATTTATTTTACTTACTTTTAATTCTTGCTTTACATTCTTACATTGCTTTCTTTATTTCAATTCTGCTGCAATAACTTTGCATACACCTCATAAATTCTTAAGTTAGTTTAAATTATAGCACATAATTGCTTACATTTCAAATTTGCTTAAATTTTTAAGAATCCAATTCACCTCTCCCCTCTCTTGGCTTGCTACCTTTTTGGGCAACAATTGGTAGCATAGTGGGTACTCTTATATTTTTGTTGATCTAACGGTCTTGAGCCAAAGATCATAGCAATCCAAATTAAATCTTTTCTTATTGAGTCTATAAATCAATCTCTATTTTTAATGGTTGTAACTATATCTATTGGAAAGTTAGGCAAAAAATTTCATACAAGCACATGATTATAATTTATAAAAGATTATAGTCGATGTCTCACATATCCCTAATGTATTAATTGAGCATTATAAAGAAATGGTGCAGCTAAATGCTAAGACCATAAATATACTTTATTGTTCATTAAATATAAATAAAGTTAATATAAATTCTTCATATATTTTAGCTAAACAAGTATGGGATAAATTGAAAATAGCTTATAAGGGTGTAAATCAAGAAGAAAATTAAGTTTCTAAGAAAATAAGAAAGAACTCTCCAAGTGATGCCTCATGGCTTATGAGAATGAGAGGAAAGAAAGAAAAATAAAGAAAAAAAGTATTTATTAAAGGAGAACAAATCAAATAAAAGAAAGATGAAAAAGAAGAATAAAAAATAGAAAAATTATTCTTGATGGTTAAAGAATATGAAGGTATTGCAAATATTTACATTATGGCTCACAATAATGAGATAAACAATAAAATCTCCTCTGAATTTAATTTTAAAAATTACTTGAAGCCTTTTATAAATTTATAGATGATTTCAAAAAGTTAAGACTAAAAAATAAAGAGACCAAAAATCAAATTTATTTTTAGCTGAAGAAAAGAATAAGCTTTTGATAGAAAAAGATGAAATTTTTGAAAGAAAAAATTCTTGGCTGAAGAAAAAAATTCTTTTAAAATTTAAAAGTGTTTAGTGAAAAAAATATAAAATTAAAAAAGATTGAAATATTGAAGTCTATAATCAAAAAATTCATATTTAGTTTTCAAAAGCTTCAATTGATCTTTCATAATCAAAAAGCCATTTTCAACAAGGTTGAAATTGATTTTAATACTTTAAGAAACTAGAAATTAATCAAAAATATATTTCTAGATCTTCACATAAAAATTATTTATTACTTATTTAAATGTAAGAAAGTAAGCCAAAAAACTTTTAAATATAATATCAATAGAAATAGTCATATTTTTGTTGAACAAATTTGGATTCCAAAATGAACCATGCACACTAACTCCTATGGATCCAAGATGATTTGGGCATCAAAATTTAGAAAATAATTTTGTAGGTATACCAAGCATCCAATGTTTGAAAGGAGTACATTCTTGAAAAATGAAGCATAGGATCTAAATGGATGGGTGATGATGTTTGGTAAAAGTTAAACTTATTTTGACATCATACCATCATTAATTACTATATTTAGTTAGAATAATTAATTGATTTTGATGATCTTTTGTGAATATATTGTTCTTTCTTGTATTTGTGAATATTTTGATGCATACATCATTGTAGGCATATATTTATTTTAAAACTTGTATCCTCTCTTAACTTCTTGATATCATGTTATTGTTTGAGAAATCTAAATCAAAATAAGCATTGATTGATTAAGAAATTGCTTGTATAAAATGTCAGAAAATATATCCTAAAGCTAATTATCTATCTGTAGACGATTGAGCTCTTTATAATATGTGTATGAATTATTAAAAAATAAAATTATTTTGATAAGTTCATTATAAAGTGTATCTTTCTTTGAACTCTTATATTATGATGAAGTCCTTAGAACTATAATATAATCGATAAAGGAGGATTTATCGAATAGTTCTTAACTTGTTCACAATAAAATGATACATTATTAAAAGGACAATAATATTATTGAGTATAGATCGTTGTGCACCATATGGGTTGATTGTTCTCTTAACTAAAGGGTGTGGATACACTAGTATGGCATACAGGTGAGATGTAGGAGTACATCTCCACCGAACAGTAACTCATCTGTGGAGCACTCTATTGTCAAGAGCAACTTGAGAAGGATATGGGCATAAGTATCCCTCTAATCTGAGATTACTATGGTGACTTACAAGCAACTTACTATACTTTGGTATCGGACTACTTATATTTCTAATACAGTGATGGAAGACTGCTGGGTATAGTCAAGTACTTGTGAAGTCGATGTGTGTCAAGATGGGATTGATCCCTCTGAATTATAGGAGTTAATGCATCACTATATCTCAATCCAGTAAAATCTTGATCAGGATAATCCTTACGAGGTGTCACAAAATTTAAAAAAGATTGAAATACAATGAAGATGACTATTCTAGGGTTGATAGTTTAACCTAATCACTTTGAGCATTAAGGTCAAAGGCAAGAATTATGCGGTAACCATATGCTAAGGTTCTTAAATGTTGCTTTGTAATTATTTGACCTATCCAAATATTGAGTATCATTGCTAGATGGTCACTTTAATTAGTATAAAAAAGATTCTTATACTACCGATTAGTATCGAACCTATAGAGTCACGCACAAAGTCAAACAATGTAGAAAGAATTGATCAGATATTTATGTGTTCAATTTGGAAGTATGAGACTTGATTAAATATATAGATTTACTTAATTAAGAGTTAAGTTATGGGTCATATGGAATTAAATATTGACTATGTGCAGCTAGCACTGCACATAAAGTGCAGGTTTGATTTTGATAATGAAATTGATCAAATCAATATTCCAAGTAATTATGAGAGATTGAATTCAAGTTCTAATTACTTTAGATCAAATCTAAATTAATTAGGTATAATTTATTAAGGCTAATTGGATTAATTATTCAAGTTAGATCTGGACAAGAATCTTAATTGGATTAGAATCATCAGTCTTTTCAAATTTGGTTCGAATCAAATTCGAATTGGATTCGAATTGAAATCAAATCTAATTTAGTCTACTTAGCCATATTTTTCAGGTGTTCTATCACCATATGAACCGATCAAGATGGAGGAGGGACCCTTGGCATGCAGCATGAAGAAGAGGTGCAAGTTGGTGCCTCTCCTATTTTGCTTGAGGATCTTTGTGTTTTAGAGAGTTTGGATTTGATTCAAATATGGAAAGTCCTATTCCTAACATATGAAGGTATTTGATTTGATCTAGGACCTCTTGTCTATTTAAAGAAGGATGTGAAAAAGAGAGAAATCAAGCAAGCTTGAGTCTGGATGAGATTTTATAAATATTATAAAATTTAATTTCTAATCTATTAAATTTTTCTGACATCTGATGCAATCGGATAATTTTTTCTTCAACTGGTATCGGAGCCAGACTGTATGTTATAATCGCATAGTCTTATTTCTAGATTTTTTTTATCTAATTTTGAATCAAAATTTTAATATGATTAAAATATATTTTGATCTGACTCTTCAATATATTTTTGATCTAGTTTTGACCAAACTATCAGATCGAAATCAACCCCTGAAAATGATCTGTTAAAAATCTATTTTAGCAAAATTTTCTGTGCAGATTTTTATTCTGATTTAAAATCTGATTATGCATAGATTTAAATCTATTTTGAAAAATTTTCTGGATATATTTCAATTAGAGAATTGACGTTTGAACTAGGCTTAGATCTGAATATGTTTGACAGAGTTTCAAATCTGATATGAGCAAAGTATCTGCATATATTTGATCATATCTTAAACCAAAATTTTCTATGTAACAATACATATATTTTGAATAGATTTTTTTATTTTTCAGATCTGAAATTAATGATTCATGTGGTGATATGATTAAGGTTCAAATCTAAAATTTAATATTATGATAATGATCCAATTAGATTAGATAAAATTTACATGCTATCATATTATGAATATAAATAAATCAGAGTTTTTTCTTTCACATATATGATATGTAGTGTAGAGTTTTTTCTTAGCAGTCAAGTACTCAGATTGAGTTGATCACCATGACTGTCCGATCATAAGAGGAAGTAGGGATTAAAATCTCTCTCTTATCCAATCGATTGATTCTCTTATGATATGTTGGGATGCTGATTTGATTATATCTCATGAAGAAAATGATGAAAAGAAACTCTAGAACTCTTTTAATCATAAATTAAGTTTAGATTAGATCTAAATGGATTTATGATTTATTTTGTTGATTTATGTAAAATATTCAGATCTAAAAATTAGTTTCATAATCTGAAATTAATAACATATTATGTAAGGTTGTGCATAAAAATTTTATAAATAGTTTTACAAATTGAAATAATTTCAATACAAATTTTATGTACTTAATTGTGAATCAAGATATGATTATCAAAAGATCTAGATTTGAAAATTGAAAATCTTAAGACACCTCGTAAACCAAGGGGCTATGGGTTAGCTTGAATTAGGTCATCTAATTGAGTTAGACTTAGGTTTAGTAATAAATATGGATCAAATAGAGAAATTGATTAAATCTAATTAATAGTTGAATTAGATTAGGTCAAGATTTCTCTAAGATCAACATCAATAGTTGTAGCTTGATCAAGTTCATATTTTCGACCATACCAAATGGACCTAATTGTAGCTCAGTAGTCGAGTCCGAGTCTTTTGGCTGATCAAATCGAAACTAATCGATCAATTAGTGTCTAAAGTAAGTTCGGCAGTTCGATCGGTGATTTTTAATTAGAGATTTGCTTATCGGGCCTATATAGTATCTAAGGCAAGCATTCACTACCCTCCCATCGATCTCACTTATTTGGCCAATTTGGTAAAGTATGTTAAGATTAGATCACTGAATAATTCGAGTTGGCCCATGCCATTCAGATTAATCAGTGTGACTGATTCAGGTGTTCTTGAGCCAGCTTGTTTCTAGTCCTCTTTGATGACTTGGTGAAGTCAGTGGGAGGATCATTAAAATACTGATTAATCTCTTCTCTTTATTTTAAATTAATTAATTAAATTTTTAAATTATTAGATCCTTAAATAAATAGTTATGGGGATAACTATTTCATAGCCTCCCATTAAAATGGATGGTAATGGGTCTAATATTTCATATTAGCATTCGAGGCACCTTACGCTTGGTGCTTATTTGGATATTGAAATTAACATTCATTATATGATAACTCTGCTGTGCTATCTGATGAATAGTTGGATTGGTCAGAGCTTACTCGTGCTTGATCATTCATCAGTCAGATTCACTGAGTATGTTCATATTAATGGTTAGACCTAACCAAGACTTTCAATGGAGGTACCATACGTCCACTGAAGAGGTTCTTGGGGCAAAATTATTATTAAAAATTATTAAAAAATAATAGATACACATAGGTTGGTCGAGCCATACTCGAACTTGTGTGCAGTCTATGTGGATTCTAGTGCCTGCTAAAGGATTAATGTAATTTCTCGAATTGAAGAAAGTGGCTATCAATTTGTATAAAATAGTGAAAGAATCTTTACACTAAAGTCTCAGTCTTTAGGTTTGAATAATTTATATACTAATATGGTCTTGTTTTTCTTTCAACAACGGCTAATATTTTATCGCTCCACTCGCTGTTGGACAGCGACAAGCTCACTGGACTTAATTTGATAGTTGGTATTAAAAGCTCAAGATTATCTTGGAATATGAGAGGATCTTATATGTACTTACAGATCCAGCACCTGAGGAGCCCACTCAAATGCTCGTCGTGCAGTCAGAGATACTTATCATAAGTAGCTCAATGATCGAGTTACTGTTCGTTGTATTATAAGGATGGATATGAACAATGAGTTCAGTCACAAATTTACGGATGCTCAGTCAGAGAAAATTTTCAAATATTGAACAAGTCCTTTAGCACTCCTGATGACGTTGAAAGACACAAAACATCTTGTGCTATCTTTATCGCATGAATGAGGGAAGGGACACCGATCACTGATCATGTATTGTATGTGATCGAGCAGATCGAGCACTTGAACAAACTCAGATTTTTCTTACATAAGTAGCTAGAAAAAGATGTAATTCTGAATTCTTTGCCCAAGTCCTATCTACCCTTTCTTAGTCATTATAGAATAACGAAGCCTGCAGTAAACTATCATGATTTGCTAGGATTACTACAGACCTTTGAGAAGGATAACTAGCTTCAAAATGAGCTAGTGAATATGGTGGGTGGATCTTTTTCTGGACGTCGTCCCTTTAAGAAAGAGAAAAAAAAAGAACAAGAAGAAGGTATAGCATGCTGGGGCTCCAAAGCTCAGTCAGAGCAAAAAGTCAAAAGTTGACAAAGCCAGACATAGTACTTCTTCTACAAGAAGCATGATCACTAGAAGAGGAATTGTCCTCAGCATATAACCTCTCTTGATCCCAACAGGCCGAACAAGAGAAAGCAGCAATCTATTGCTGGACAAGATACTTATATGATAACTTATTATATTTTCTCTATGTGTGATAATACTGCTTGGGTATTGGATTTCGAAAGTCCAATTAACATTTGCAATTCGTTGCAGAGATTTTAGGTCACTAAGAAATTCAAAGATAACGAACGGTTTCGAAATGTTGAAGATGGAAGCCTTATTCCAATTCTAGTCCTGAAACTATTCAGCTTGTTTTTGAGTCTAGGATTGTCATGTTAGATGATTGCCATTATTATCCTTCTTTTTGATGAATGTCATCTCTATCAGCCTTTCGACCAAAGTTGATTTCAACTTTTTAATAAAAATAATTTTTTTGATATCATTATAAATGATACTACAATTATGCATGGATAATTAAAATATGACATATATCTTCTATCATAGTCTATAAGTATAATGTACACATCTAATAAACATCCTAAAGTAGATAATATCAGCGATGCTTATCTTTGGCATTATCAGCTAGATCATGTGAATAAAAATAGAATGGACAAGTTAACTAAAGAGAAAATCTTCAAAATTGATGATTGTGAATCATTACCGACCTGTAAAGCTTGTCTTCTTGGTAAGATGATAAAGTCATCTTTTTAAAAAAAAGGTGAGCAAGCCACTGATGTTCTAAGTTTAGTACATAATGATGTATGTGGATCCATGAGCACAAGTACCAGAGATGGGTATAATTACTTATTATTTTCATTGACAACCTATCTAGGTATGGATACGTCTATCTTATGAAGCATAAATCTAAATCATTTGAAATGTTCAAATGATTCCATAGTAAAGTAGAAAACAAACTGAGAAGAGTATTAAAACTCTTCGATCAGATCGAGGAGGTGAATATCTTTTAATAAATTTTGATATATCTAGAAGAAATGAGATTCTCTCATAATGGACCCTTCCTCGGATACCACAGTATAATGGGATGTCAGAAATGAGGAATCGAACACTATTAGATATGGTTCGATCCATGATGGACTTTGTGAGTCTACCAATCTTCTTTAGGAGATACGCTCTAGAAATTGCATGCTATATTCTGAATAACGTTCTGAGCAAATCGGTTACTAAAACTCTATATGAGATATGAATTGGATGTAGGCCAACATTCTCTCACCCTAGGATTTGGGATTGTCCGATGTATGTCAAACATTTACCGACCGACAAGTTTGGACCAAGATCTGATAAATATATATTTGTAGAATATCCAAAGAAATAAAAGGGTACTATTTCTATCTCACTGAAGAACAAAAGGTATTCATCAGCAATAGGACAGTCTTTTGGAAAGAAAGTTTCTTAAAGAAAGAACTGATGCCACTAAGATCGAACTTGATAAAGTTCGTGAGATAGAAAATCAGACACCTTTGAGTAGGAATACAGAATCAGATTTGATTAGAGAATCAAATTCGAAACCTGTCATAGAGTACTGCATCAACCGGATTGATACTATGATTTCTTGATCCGAGATGGTGATCCTATCGAACTAGAAAGAATGACGAGATTTGATCACCTATATGGATGCCATGCAGAAGTTCAATTCTGAGAAATGTTTAAAAGTCATGAAATCTGAGATGAAGTCTATGGAGATCGATGGTATATGGACACTTGTTGATCCATCCGAAGGGATTAAATCCATAGGGTATAAATGGGTCTTCAAAAGAAAAAAGAAGCAGACAGAAAGATAGAGACCTATAAAGTCTATCAAGTTGTCAAGGGATATCGTTAATATTATGATATTGACTATGACAAGATATTCTTTTCTACAGCAATGCTCAAATCAATTCAGATTATGCTTGCTGTAGCGGTACACCTAAATTATGAGATCTGGCAAATAGATGTCAAAACTGCTTTTCTTAATAGAGAGTTGGAAGAAGAGATGTATATGATACAACTTGAAGGGTTCACATCCACAGACGAATATAAAGTGTGCAAGCTTAAACAGATCTATTTATGGACTGAAGTAAGTTTTTCGAAGTTGGAATATGCATTTTGATAAGATGATCAAAATATATGATTTCGTTAAGAACAGAGAGAAATCCTGTATCTATAAATAGGCTAATAATTTTATAGTCATCTTCCTTATATCGTATGTAGATGACATATTCTTAATAGGAAATGACATCCTTACTTTACAAAGCATAAAGCTGTGGCTATCATTATAATTTTTCATGAATGATTTGGGAGAAGTATCCTACATCCTAGGGATGAAGAACTATAGAAATAGATCTAAAAAGTTGCTTAGATTGTCCTAAATCACGTACGTCAATACTGTGCTGAAATGATTCAGCATGAAAATTTTAAGAAGAGCTATTTTCTGATAAATCAAGTAAATCACTCTCTCTAAAAAGAATTGTTCGACAACTTCTCAAGAGAAAGAGCGTATAAGTAGAATCCCATATGTCTCGACAGTGAAATCTATTATGTACACTATGACATTTATAAGATTGGATGTGGCCTACTCACTAGGAGTAGTGAGCAGATATCAATCTGATCCGAGAGAAAATCATTGGAATATTGTGAAAATAATTCTTCGATATTTGAGAAATACCAAAGATCAATGGTTAATCTATAGAGATACTTAAACTTGTAGGATATATTGATTCTAATTTTTAGTCAGATTATGATGATAGTAAAACTGTGTTTGGCAATATTTTCACTTTATTTGGTGGAGCAATCTACTGAAAAAATTTTAACAGCACACAGTAGTTGATTCGATATACGAAGCGGAATATATTATGGTATTCGATACTGTAAAGGAAGTTGTTTGGTTAAGAAAGTTCATCTATGAATTTGAAAAGGTTCTTCTAGTTGAAGATCCAGTATTACTGTATTATGACAGCACTGGTATCATCGCTTAAGCCAAGAAACTCAAGTCTCATCAGAGGATCAAATATATTCGCATCGCTATTATCTGATCCATGTGATCATCGATCGAGATAACATCGAGCTGCTGAAGATTGATAGAAAGAAAATCTGATTGACCCCTACAGTAAAGCTCTTCGGACCAAAGAGTTACAATGACCATAAGTAGAAGATGGGTATTAGATACTGTCCTGATTGGCTTAGGTCCAAGAAAAATTATTGAAAATATATCCTAAAGTCAATTATCTATCTATAGATGATTGAGTTCTATGTAATATATGTATATATATGAATTATTAATGAACAAAATTATTTTGGCAAATTCATCATAAAAGTATATCTTTTTTTGAACTCTTGTATTATGATGAAGTCCTTAGAACTATAATATAATCGATAAAGAAGGACTTATTGAATAGTTCTTAAATTTGTTCGTGATCAAATGATACGTTATTAAAAGAATAATAATATTTATCGAGTACAGATCATTGTGTACCATATGAGTTGGTTGTCCTCTTAACCAAGGAGTATGAAGATACTGATATAGCATACAGATAAGATGTAGGAGTACATCGTCATCGAACAGTGACTCACCTGTGAAGCGCTCTACTGTCAAGAGCAGCTCACGAAGGATATGAGCATAAGTGTCCCTTTAACCTGAGATCACCATGGTGACTTACAAATAACTCACTGTGCTTTGATGTCGGACTATTTATTTTTCTAATACAGTGATGGAAGGCTGATAGGTATAGTGAAGTACTTGTGAAGTCGGTATGTGAGACAAGATAGGATTGATTCCTCTGAATTATAGGAGTTAATACATCATTATATCTTAATCCAATAAAATCTTAACCATGGTAATCCTTATGAGGTGTCACAGGATTTGAAAAGATTGAAATACAATGAGAATGACTATTCCAGAATTGACAGTTTAACTCTAGGTCACTTTGAGCATAGGGTCAAAGGGATGAATTATGTGATAACCATATATCGAGGTTCTTGAATGTTGCTTTGTAATTATTCGATCTATCCAAACATTGGGTATCATTGCTAGATGGTCACTTTGATTAGTATAGAAAAGGGTTCTTATACTACCAGTTTAGTGTTCGAACCTATGGAGTCATGCACAAAGTCAAACAATATAGAAAAAATTGATCAGATATTTATGTGTTCAATTTGAAAGTATGAGATTTGATTAAATATATAGATTTACTTAATTGAGAGTTAAGTTATGGATCATACAGAATTAAATACTAACTATGTGCAGCTAGTACAGCACATGAGGCATAGGTTCAATTTCGGGGATGAAATTGATCAAATCAATATTTCAAGCAATTATAAGAGATTAGATTTGAGTCTTAATTACTTTAGATTAAATCTAAATTAATTAGATATGATTTATTAAGATTAATTGGGTTAATTAATCAAGTTGGACTTGGACAATAATCCTAATTGAATTAGGATCAGCAGTATTTTCGAATTTGGTTCGAATCGAATTCGAATTGGGTTCGAATTGAATCCAAATCTAAACCAAATCTGATTTGATCTACTTAGCCATATTTTTTAGGTGTTCTCTCATCGTATGGGCCAACACAGATAGAGGAGGGTCCCCTTGGGTGTGTGGCATGAAGAGAGAGGTGCAATTTGGTGCTTCTCCTACTTTGCTTGATTTTAGGGAGTTTGGATTTGATTCAACATGAAGAGTCCTATTCCTAACATATGAAGGTCTTTGATTTGATCTAGAAACTCTTGTCTATTTAAGGAGGGGTGTGAAAAAGAGAGAAATCAATCAAGCTTGAGTTTAGGCATGAGATCTCCCCTTGGGCATCCCTCTTCTTGGCGTGCTCCCTTAGGTGTCTCTATCCTCTTGGCATCCTCCTTCCCTTGGTGGTGTGGTGTGTAGGCTTCTTCCTAGCCTTAAGATCTAATCTTAAGAGTCTCCTCTTCCTCCCTCTTGAAGAGTTCTTCATTCCTCTCTTCCACGTTGCTTGGTGTGCGTACGAAGTAAAGGATCTGCACATCCGAATCTTGCGAAGCAAATCAATTGAGGAACATCTTCAACCTTCATCTTCTTTCCACTGCGGATCAGATGAGATTTCATAAATATTATAAAATTTTAATTGCTAATCTATTCAATTTTTTCCTAACATCCAATGCGATCGAATAATTTTTCTTCATAAAATCATGTGAATTAAATTTAAACATCTTCATGAGATATCTAATCACTGAAATCTCTTAAATTCATGATCTAAGAACATCAAGTGAGACATTTATTCATAAAGATCATGTGCCAGATAATGTTATTTGCTTGATAACTATTGCATCTTGATAGTATTAGTTTGATCTTTAGGGCTTGTCAATCCCCTAGTTGAACTATACCTTTAGAGCCCTTATCTAGTTCTCCCTTGATTTGATCTTATCTAAATTGATTGATTCTTAATCCCACACTTGATTCATTTATTTTGATTTTGATATCATTTTTGATCATTGAGTTGATTTGCCTTTGATCCCTATCTTATTTGAGCTAATTTTTTTTGATCAAACTTTTGAACCATTATTTTACTTCGAGGAGTCAACTCTTAAATCCAGGGAGTCGACTCACGGTTGCAAGAAAAATAGTTTTGTGATGAGTCGACTCCTAGAGTTACTGAAGTTGACCCCTCTTCAGGAGCCGACTCTTGATTTAACATGAGTCAACCCCTGTGTCTAAGATGGATTTTCTAATTGGAGAGATCTCGTGGCTCTATCATTCTATTCCTTTTCTTTTAAGCCGAACCTCATTCAAACCTCTCTTCCACCAAAATCAAACCTTTCATTCTCCATTTCCAACCTAATCTTGTGATCCTTATTCCCCAATGGCACCCCGAAAGCAACTCATGCAAACAAGAGGAAAACTCATGCAGAAAATTCATGGATCTAAGGCTTCCCCAAGTTGTTCTTTCGTGCAAGAAAGAATTTGCCCACTTACACTGGATTAGTGAGAAATTTTATGGTAACATGAAAGTAAGAGTTGGAGGTCCCGTTTCCCAAGTGAAAGACATACAAATTGAGATGTATTGGACACACACTATATATATAGACCGATGTGAGCACCTTGGATCGTTTCGAGCAGCGACATATTAGATTAAGATTTATTGGATTGAGATGATGTCGAGGGTATCAAGGATATCAGTGTTGCACTCATACTATAACAAATGACGACAATGAGACTCCTATAATAGAATCTATTGTAGTAGATATCAAGACTGAAGAACCAATAATACAGTATAAGAGACTACTTCTCTTTTATGGATCCATCATCTAAAGAGTTCAGATTATCTACTTGATAGACTGGATGAGGATTCATTGGTTAAGAGAGTTTCCACCATGATCATCATCTTAGTTATGCAGAGATTCAAATTCAGAGATACACTTTAAAGATGTAGCAGATAAAATGAGATAAGATAGAGGCATTATTTTGGTTAGAGAGGAATCAGTCAGATTGATCCAGACACTCACTTCAGTGAGAGAGGATGTTCACAATTGGGATCAATCATCCAGAGACATCAGACCATCCTCTCCATCTAGTCAACTTGGACATACATCTTAGGATTATCTTGACTTATACTTAGGATACTAGGATTCCTTTATAAAGTTAGTGATCCTAGCAACCCATTTCTATCATCTATATAGGAATTAGCTCTCATACATTTTATATATTTTCATATTTTCATCATATTCTGTAAACATAATTTGGCTAATCAATGAAAATTTGATCTTTTATAGAAATTTAATGTACTTGATTGAATATTCATTTTGTTTATAAAATAAAAGAGGAGAAAAATATATTCTTGCAAAGCTTATGTCTTTAAAATTAAATGCATATGCATGATTTGGAAGAAAAAAGAAGAGAATAAGAAAATAAATTTACTAGCATTTATTATGAAATACATAGAGAGAAAATACTATTAAATATTATAATTATAGAAATCATTCTTGAACTTAAAAAAAATTTATTGATAAACTTTTATACTTTGCTTGTCTTGACCTAGTCATATAAATTGGTTTGAGCATTCTTGTTATTATGTTTATTTGATTTGTTTTGAAGGAATCATTTTTTAATATTAAAAAAAATATTCATACTTTGCATGCTATCAGCATTTCTATCATTTTTGCTTCTTTGAATTTTTGAAAAAATTTTCTTGAACTTAAAGGAAAAATCCTTATTAATCTTGAAAGAAAATCATTGATGAACATGTGTATTTTATTTATCTTGATATATTTGAGGATTCATATAATTTGTTCATTTGGTTCATTTTGAGAAATTTATTCATACTTTACAATCTTTAATCTAGTCATTATTTCTATTATTTTGCTCTGATTGATTATTTCAAGAAATGAATTTGAAAATATTTCTTGAATCTTTTGAAATTAGTATTAAGCTGAATTTTTCAAGTAAGTTGTCAATTATTTTCGAGAAATAGATTTAAAACTTAGTCTTCTTAAATCTTCAAGTGGCATCATTAAGTGGTATCAAAAAATTTTAAGATATTATTTGATTTGAATTTTAAAATAATTGGTATCAAGAAAATTATTTTTTAAGAAAATTTTCACAAGTGGTATCAAATAATTTACTATTTGTCTTGTATTCCATTACTCTATCTTTTTTTTTAAAAAAAAAGAAAGATATTTTATCTCAAATCTAATTTTGCATAGTTATATTCTTAATGTGATATTATTTGAGATAAATTCAAGAATTTCATATATTTTTGAATTTAATTGAGTGATATTTCTTAAGAAAAAAAGAGATGCTCTTATTGAAAATAAATATCTCGTTATGATTTGTTGGTATCAATTCAAAGTGATTTATCATTTAGATCTGAATTTAATTGATTTATCTTTTTCAATCAAAAATTTTTATAATTAGTATTATAATTTTTATAATTGATATCAGATAGATTATTATTATCTTGTACTCTATTATTTTATCTTTGGTATAAGAAAGGAAAAGAATGATTTGCCTCAAATCTATTTCATATAGCTATTATACCTTTGAGATAATTTCTAAAGATTGATATCTTTATGTACCAAATTGATTGATACTACTTAAAAGAAGGAAGAAATGACTTCTTGAAAAACTAAATATATTTTATACTTTATTTTGAATGAATCCTTTGTTTTGAAAAGCTTATCTTCTTGAATCTTTGAAGTTCAAAGCAATTAATTAAATTTAAGAATTTGTTAATGCATCAATTTTATTCAAAAAGGGGGAGATATATTTTAAATTTATGTTGTTCAAAAAAGGAAGAATGCTTTTGAATCTACATTATTCCAAAATTGAATCTGAATTTGCTACAAACTTTCAAAATTAGGGAAAAGTTACAAAAAGAGGAGAAGTTCTAAAATCTGAATTTAAAAAATAAAATCAAAGCTAAATTTGAAAGGAGGATAACTCAAATCAAATTCTAAAAATTTAATGTATGTATCTAAAATTTGAGTTGATTTTGATGATATTTTTTGAATTTTTCTCTTACACTTCTTGATGTTATCAAAAAGAGGAGATATTGTATGCTAACTATATTCTTGAATTACTTAAATTGATCGCATGCTTGAAATGCTTAAAATTCTCAAAATTGCTTGAATTGATCATATACTTGAAATGCTTAAAATACTCATTTGTTTGAAGTAAGACAATCATTTGGAATGAGTATATATTAAAAAGTGCATTGATTTTCTAAATCTAAATTTAAGATAAATTGGATTATTAATGAAGTATATGCTTACAAGTACCTATTTGTTCACTTCATGATAATATTGATAAATTAATTGAAATACATTAAGGGGTGCTTAGTTCGTGACCGAAATCAAAATCGGAATGGGAATCAAAATGGTTTGGAGTCAGAATCAAATAACCAAATCCTCCAAAGTGCTTGATTCATGACTAGAATCAAAATCAGAATCGAAACTAAAATAAAAAATTTGAATCCATAGAGGAGAGAAGGGATTGAGTTTTATGTAGATTGAGTCATTCCTATTCCACCCTAAAATCAGAATCGAAATCAAAATCGGAACGAGACTCCTCCCAACCAAACTGTTGGAATGGAAGTAATCCATTCCCATTTCAATTTCAGACCCCCACTCCCCCCAACCAAGCACCTCAAGTTTTATTACGCATATACTCAAAGCTTTGTCATCATCAAAAAGAAGATATTGTTGATCCTATGATTGATTTTGATGATTATATAATATTAAAAAATTATAATACTAATCATGTATTTCAAGAGTGGATGTAGAATTTTTAAAGTGTTCAAAATAAAGAAATCATCCTTTAAATAAATTCTCTTAAGATGTCAAGCCAAAGTACTTCAAAGAATGAAATTCTATAAATCTACCTCAGAGAAGTCGATCCCAAGAAAGAGGAGTTGACTCTGGCATACTTAGAGTAGACTGGTATGTGCTTGAGTCGACTCCTGTGAAAGAAGAGTCGACCCTCTTAGTGAAGACAAAAAGCTATATTTTTAGGATCTCAGCTTAGATCGACCTCTGAAGAGTTGGAGTTAAACCCTGAGGAATTAGAGTCGACCCTTGGCACAGCAATAGCAATAATGACTAGTTTTTATATTTTCCAATGACTAATTTTTGGCTCCAACGGCTACTCCAAGGCTTTCAATAGCCAAAATTTATTCTGCTGCAACTTTCAAGCCTATTAACAACTAGAGAGCCATTTGAGAAGTAAAGATAAGTGAATTGAATGAAAAAATATTTCATTTATTGAGAGTATTATTGAATATCCTTAAAAAGAAAAAAAAAGAGAAGAATTTGGTGCACAAAATTTAGCATACTTTCAAGAGCAATCTTCTTCATCATCTCAACATTCTCTTAAGCATAAAGAAGAGAAAGGTAAGCTTCAAAAGAGCAAATCATCAGCTTCTTCTCCATGCTCCAAAGAGTTTATTTATTTTATTTTTATCCTCAAATTTTATCTTGTATCTTGTTTTCTTTATAAATTTCTTTAGGAGAAAGATACTTGGGGATAGACCCATTCAAGCGTAAAACTAGATACTGCAGGTTTTGGTTGGCGAGCCCATAAATCAACTAGGTTGATTGTGAATCCAAAAAATAATCAGTATATAATTTTGCTTGGTGATCCTAAAAATTAACTAAATCTGTTTGTGATCTTAGGTAAACAAATATGCTATAATCGGACAGATTATAGTGAAATTTTTAAGAAAATATGGAGAGTGGACAAAGGTGCAAGATTGCATCAAACCACTATAAATTTTCTTATGTTTGTAATGTACTTACACTTATTTGTTTTACTTACTTTTAATTCTTCTCACATTAAGAAAAGAGTATTTTTGTGATGAAATTATTTACGATGTAAATAATTTTCATCGTCAATAACTACATTTACGATGAAAATTAATTTAATATAAATAATAAAATATTTATGATAAAAAAAATTTTATCGTAAATAGTTTACTGTCAGTGATGAAAAAAAATTTCATCAAAAATATGAATTCTTTGCGATGAATATTTTTATTATGAATAATATATCATTTATTTAATTTAAATTTCAAAATATTCATAATCAAATTATTTTCATCATAAATAATTTAAGTATTTATGATAAAAAATATTTTTTCATCGATAATAACCTTATTCATAATGAAAAT
>KE505156.1:574079-588372 GCA_000441515.1 Elaeis oleifera | reverse complement strand
GAAAGGGAGAGGAAGAGAGGGCATGGAGAGAGCCTTTGGGCGTGAGGGGCTGTTGGTTTGGATACTCTAAGGACCTTAGGGGAGGTCCTTTTAAATAGGCATGAGGATTGAATCCTATTCAATCTCATAATACAAGTTCTACTTACATTGGGTTCCTATTAACTTAAGTTATCTAACTTACTTTAGGAGACCCTTTAGGCACCAATAATTGAGGCCGTTGCACTCATAATTAGACATCCCAAAATACACCCAAGAGATGCCCTATAAGAGAACTAAAAGTCCTTTAATCAATGGACATGTCCAACTTGATCAAATCAAGGTGGCGCCCAAAAATAACTATTAAGAAAATTAATTAAGGACTTGCACTCTTAATTAATATGATCCATAACTTTAAACACCCAATAATTAGAGTCTCATGAATCTTATTCATGTAGGTTATTAGCAGGTAATTAAGTTAAATTATCTTATCAAATAAGTAATCCCAATGGAAAGAGAAATTAGGTCAAACCATATGCTAGCAAGGTTACCATAAATCCAATGGGTTTCTCTAAACCCAATTGACACTAAGCTCAATTGCTTATTTCAGGCCTAATTCTTTTGTTGTGTGACCCCATATATTCAATTCTATCTGATAGTGAGATATATAATGATCTTTATCATCACATCATTAAAACTCTTTTCAATGGGTTGGAACAATTTCACTCTAACTCAGTAAAGATTGTCAATACAGAATAATCTTAGTGAGCTCTCACAATCTACCAGTGATATCTAGCAATATGTAGTGGTAACCCAGTAGAACTAAAATGAATCTCTAGATGTAGTTAACGTGTGATTCAGTCCCTCTATTGTGAGTCTCGATTAGATGGCAGGTCATGGATAAATCGTCAAACCTTAACATCAGTCATATGATAGATTCGATTAGCTCAAATCCAGTTGTGACTTCTATAGAAACTCTTTCCATCAATCATACTACTATGGCTATATACTCTTGGACTTAACCTCTCAAATTTCATAGGACTACTCTT
Organism: Elaeis oleifera; assembly: GCA_000441515.1. Taxonomy (NCBI): domain Eukaryota; kingdom Viridiplantae; phylum Streptophyta; class Magnoliopsida; order Arecales; family Arecaceae; genus Elaeis; species Elaeis oleifera. The sequence continues at coordinate 587,347 of KE505156.1, read as the reverse complement.
CTCTATCAAAATCGGTAGATCCTATCTTGATGCGCACCTCACTCCTATAGTGGACAATTGTCGCCAACGTCCACTACAAGGACTCATTGAGATCTATGTTTATGTGTCAATCAAACTCCAATAGCTTCACTACGAGCAGCAGTACCATCTCAAATTGAAGGATCAGTCACACAACTACAGCATCGAGATAATCACTGACGATCGAATAGAAATCTAAGTGATCTCTCGTATGGTCATACTCAGTACTAGTTGTTCTTTAACAACCATCCGCACTCATCATCCTGTGTCTCTATACAGTAGACTAGAGACTCATCTATCTCGAAGAAAGTGATTTGTGTTCCAGTCTTTCTGGATCTATTACCGTCCTCATGATGATCTTATGACTAGGAGCATTTAGAATTAAATACATGTCTCTAATTCTCAACACTTTGAGAATATGTATCGAAACTAATTCCATGGATGATTCAAGGACACATCACACTTGAATGAAAAGAATCATCCTTTATTGATCATATCAATATATTAAGTACAAATTATGTCTTAGAATTATTACAATGTGTCAGCCATATTGACTTTTAGGATGTACATATAACAATCTCCCACTTGGACTAAAATCAATTGGTCACAAATCTAAGTTCCATCTTCTCAAGATGGATTTCTATTTTTGATTGGCTCAACTGCTTAGTCAGCAGGTCTGCCACATTATCCGTGGAGTCTACTCTTCGCACCTCGACATGTTCTTTTCGAGGTAGTCGCGTGTGATATGAAAATACCGCTCGATGTGTTCAGATTTTTGATGAGACCTTAGCTTCTTAGCAAGTGCTATGGCTCTATTGTTGTCGCAGTATAACAGTATGGCATCGATGTCATAACCCCAAGTTTCGTAATGAACTTTTTGAACCAGAAGCCTTCTTTTGCAGCATCGGAAGCAGCGACATACTCAACCTCCGTGGTCGAATCTGCTATGATGGATTGCCTAAAATTCTTCCAACTAACTACACCACCATTGCAAATGAACATGTATCCTGACATAAACTTTCTATCATCAGGATTAAATATGAAGTCTGAGTCAGTATAGCCCTCGACTCGTAACTCAGAATCACCTCCAAAGATCAAGAACAGATCCTTAATCCTTCTTAAGTACTTAAGGATGTTCTTCACAGCTATCCAGTGCTCTTCGTCTGGATTCGACTGATACCTACTCGTGACACTCACGACAAGGACAATATCAGGTCGAGTACATAGCATGACGTATATGAGACTTTCTATCGTCGAAGTATAAAAATCCTACTCATACGCTGCACCTCCTTAGTTTGTCTTACAGTTTTTAGAAATTACTCGTTAATATTTAAAGATGCATCAGCATGCAAATGATAAAGACTGTCAATTAAAAGAGCTCTTGTAATCAATTTATTTTCAAATAAATAGAACAAAAGTCTTTATTGAAATTGAATACATATTCATCCTGTGCTGGCACAAACATAGAAATCAAATTTTTGCTAGCTACAAGAATATAATAACAGTCTCTTAGAATCAACCTAAAGCCTAATGGTAATCGCAGAGGGTATATTCCAATGGCAACCGCAGCAACCCTTGCTCCATTGCTGACGTGCAGGACCATTTCTCCTTCTCTCAGCCCTCTACTTTCTACCAGATCCTGCATAGAAGTACAAATATGAGCACTCGATCTAGAGTTTAATATCCAACTAGAAGCAAAGAAAATCATAAGGTTAGATTCAACAACGAGCAAATCGGACTTACCTTCCAAAGGTGTGTCCGTCTTTATTCTTTAGGCTTTTTAGGTACAGCAGACAGTTTCTCATCCAATGGCCATCAGTATTGCAATGAAAATACTTTTCTTGCTCGCAGCAGTCTTCTTTGGAGTGTCCTTCTTCTTCGGCTTGCTCTCCTTTCCTTTTCTACTTCTTCGCAAGCCTTTTCTTCTTCCAACAAAACTTTCTCTTGAAAGAAGACCCCTGCTCCATAGTGAGAACAGTGCCGGTCCTTGAACTTGTCAAGGTCCCCTCATTGCTTACCAACATATTCATTAACTCAGATGAAGTGTAGTTCGATTTGTTCATATTGTAATTCATAACAAATGAAGCAAATGAACTAGTAAGGGACTGAAAGATCAAATCCACTTATAGTTCCCTATGAATAGAAATGCCCAACTTCTCAAGCTGTTCAATATCCTTGATCATTATCAAACAATGATCGTTGACAAACCACCCTTCTGCATCTTAGTACTAAAAAGTCTTTTAGATACTTTAAAGCATGCAGTGCGGCTCTGTTCACCATATAACTCTTGAAGGTGAGTTATCTATTTCTGACAGTAGGCATATCCTCATGTTGGCTCTGCAACTCATTTGACATCGAAGCCAACATATAACACTTTATTGTCATCTTCCATCCATTTCTCATGTGCTACCATCTGATGGCACTTGGATGGTCAAGTAGAACGAGGGGGTCCCGATTGAGCACATAGCCTAACTTCTTCGAACTTAAGACAATCTTAAAGTTCTTAGCTAGTTCTTATAGTTATGGCTAACTAGTTGGTTGGACTCTAAAATATGGACTAATGGGTTGGAGGCTGACATGGTTAACTATGAAGAATAAAGATTCAAGTTAGATGATTGTAATCGATTTTAAAATTTATTCTAGGGACTTTAAGAAATAAATTAGACTCTCACTATTTTCATGGATCTCTTACATTCTCCGTGGAGATGCGAAAATCCCTACACGATTAGGATTCCTAGTGAGTACTGCGGTCCCATCGATATGCATGCACCTCACCATGCCCGGTATATTGGGTCATGCTATATCGATGAGTGGACAACTATTGTCCAATGCTTCTCAAGCATGATGTAGCGATTGGTCTCTAAGTCATGAAGCCTCAACATGCCCATTTTATTGGCCCAATACTTAGTTAAGTCAAACCCACCATTCAATGCATAGGTAAAGCCGTCATTAGGTTCCTCATTATATTCGATTTATTAGGCCCAATCCTATCATTACCTAACAACATCTCATGCTAATAGGGTGGTTGCATCCTTTCGATACAACTGAACCATTATAACTAGTCGAGAACAATCAACACCACTAGGATGTCCGCACACCTACAACAGTGGAAGACCTAGGACTTAATATTTGTGGAGAAGTTTGGGTTTAGGTCTCATCTAAGTCAGCACAATTTAATGTCTGACTCATCAGATTTAAGTCAGCACAATCTCATGTGTGACTAACCTAGTCAGCATGGGTGAACATGAATGACCAAGCAACCTTATTCAAATTTAATCGATCAAGTTGGTCAGATAAGTGAGATCAATGGAAGGATCCACTGATGCTTGCTTTAAACATCATCAAAATGGTCAGGTAAGCATGCTCCCAATTAAAACCACCGATCAAAATGCCTTACTTACCTTAGACACCAATTGGTCAATTAGAATTGAATAGGTCAACTTAGTTATTTGGGCTCAATCCATTGAGCCAAATTCGATCTTAAGTCAATCAATTTATATTAAAATGTGAATCGATATGACCAACTATAATTAAATTCAACTTTGAGCCCCTTTTGATCCAATCCTAATCTGCCATTGATTAGGTTCGATCAACTGCTCAAAATCGATAATGGATTCTAACCTGATCTAATCAATGACCCTTATTATAGTTCAATCACTAGACCTAATTATTCAACCATATGCTCATGCATAACCTAAAATTTTGATCCTAAAAATAATTTTAGATTAGGTTTAAGTGCATGAATCAATGGCTTATGATCTTGAAATAATTTCAGATCTAAACCTAATATCATATATCACATATATAGTATTTTAGATCTAAAATCTATAAAATATATATCACATATATAATTCTTTAAATCTAAAACTAATATAGCACATATCTCATACATGCATAATCAGATCTAAAATAATGATTAAATATTTTGAAAATATTTTTTAAAAATTCCATTCACATCATACTAGGACAATCTTTACAATGCAAAGGTAAACCTTATACCAGGACAACCTTATATTAGTCCGATGTGAATCTAAATTATTTAATTTTAGATCTAATAAGGAACATGACATATCTCAGATATCAAATTTTAAATCCAAAATTATTGAATTTTATATTTTAAAATTATTTTAAATCGATCAATCTTGTGCTAGGACAATCTTTACAATATAGGAGGTTTACCCTATACCAGGATAACCTTATATTAGCACAAGATCGATTTTTATTAATCATAACTATCAGATCTAAAATAAAAATCAGATCTAAATCTATTTCATGCATGTTAAAAATCTGTGGCTTTGATACCACTGTTGGATTCAGATGATTTCAGCATGCAGAATTCTTTTTATCTTATGAAAATGCAGCAAAAAATATAGATTAAAACTTTAATATATTGCATGCCCTAGATCTCATCTAATATCACCTCAAAAAGATCTAACATGCATGATAAATTAGATTTATAGATCTGAAAATAAAATAAAGATGATTAAAATCTTATATTGGGACTGCTATCCACTTGCAAGCCGGATCTAGATCGAATCTTGGTTCTATTTGTAGCCACACACGTGCCTAGCCTCTATAGATATCCACATAGGGCTGAAGCGAGTCCGAAGCCATCTTGATCATCAAGGTGCTAGTCTCTTTCAGATCTACTCCGTAGGATTGGATCTTATCGTAGAAGAAGACTGCACGAACATTTTCACACAAGACCTCAAAGAAGATGCTAGAAGAGAACCACTTCTCTTCTTCTTCTCTCCTTTCTTTCTCTCCTTTTTCTCTCTTATTTCTCTCTGATTTTTCTTCCCTTTTATCATGGAAATTTGATGGAAAATTTGGGGCATCCAAGAGGTGGAACGCCCCTCTTATAGGTGCAAGGGTGGGCGGCCACAAGGAGGCCCACGCCCAAACCCAAGGAGGAATCAAATTCCTCCTCAATCTCCATGCCAAAATAAAGAAAATAATTAAGAAATTTTTAATCTGATTCTCAATCATATGGGAATTGATTAATTTTCAAAATTAATCAAGAGAAAAAATCTCAGATGGAGGGGGCACCAACTATTGGCACCCTCCTTTGCATGCACTAGGAGAAGGGTGCTGCCTCCTTCCTTTCCATACTGAATAGGAGAGAGAATATCCATCAAACTGAGATCTTCTTAACCTAATCCAATTAAGTGAGTTCTAGGATCAATATGGATTTGGTTCGAATCTAATTCAAATCTGATTCGAATCCAATTCTAAAAGGCTATCAATCTTAATCTAATTAGGATTGAAATTCAAGTCCAACTTGAATTATTAAACCCAATTAGCCTCAAACTAAGTCAAGTCTAATTAAATTAAATCTAATTTCAATTAATTAAAACTTGATCTATAATTTAATTAGGCCAATTTACATTGCAACATTTGTAATTAAATCTCTAATACTAACAATTAGCAGTTATTAAATTTGTAACTTTTACAAATTGATCCAAATCATCAATCCAATTGATGATTTGATTTTGATCCAATCAAATGACTTGGTCAACCTCTTTTGTATGTGATCCCATAGATTTTATTCTATCTAATAGTGAGACTTATAATGATTTCTATCAAATAACATCGAAAACTCTTTTCGATGGATCGAAATAATTCCAACTCATAGTGATTAAGGATCATCGATCTAGAATGATCCTAATGAGTTCTCACAATTCATCAGTGATATCTAGCAATATACAATGGCAATCCAATAGAATTGAAAATAGAATCTCTAGGTATAGTTATCATGTGATTAAGTTCTTCTATCGAGAGTCCTGACAGGATACAGGTCATGAAAGCTCGTCTAACTCTAAGCATCCATCATATGCCAAACTTAATTAGCTTGAGTTCAATCATAAATTCTATAAAACTTTTTCTATTATCACGCTGCTGTGGTCACGGACTTAAAGACTCAGCTTCTTAAGTTGCATAGGACTACCTCAACTACTAAGACTAATAGATCTCCTATGAGTGCACACCTTACTCCTACAGCAAACCTATTACAGCCAACAAATACTGCAAGACCCCGAATAGTTAGAAACTATGTTTATGTATTATCAAAATACAGCAATCCCACCGTGAGTAGTCGAGGCACCGTAGGTCAAAGAACTACTTACACAACTACAATATCGAGATAGTCACTGACGAGTGAGTAGACATCCAAGTGATTTCTCATTCTTGATCACGGTCAGTACCATTATTCTCTAACAACTATCTACACTTTCGCTCCAGTATTCCTATACTATAGAGTCGAGATTCGTCTATCCGAAAAAAAAGTGATCCATGCACCGATCTTGACGGATCCATCACTGTCCCCATGATGATCCAATGATCGGAGCAATTTGAGAGTTAATCTATAATGACACATGTCTCAAATTCTTAACTCTTGAGAATATATGTCACTATCTATGAACTCCTTAGATGATTCACAGACACATTATAAATGAATAGATAAGATAAATATCTATTTATTAATTTAATAAATCGAGTACAAAATATATCTTAGAATAATACAATGTGTCAGTCAAAAATTGATTGTTCAGATCACACATCTAATAAATATAGTCTAAGATCCAAGGTCTAATCACTTCTCAACTACCGGGCTTCACCTCCCTTCTGACAGCGATGGGATACTTGGTCATTCAGCTTGAGGCACTTGCACCTTTGTCAGCTTAGTCAACCCACTCAACCTAATCAGCATACTCCTAGACCATTCTTTAAGTCTTATAGTAGGCCTAACATTGGGTTCTACCCTTGGGCCCTCATGCAGGACCAGGAGTAGGAGGAGAGGAATGTTATCCTCTAGGGCTAACTCTTCCACCACCATAGATTTGTCCTTTGATAAGGATTAGGCTGTCAGACTATATGTTGTTGTTTAGTCATTCTATGTATTCCTTTATACTATTTCGGTAGTTTTTTGTCTTGTAAATAGTACATTCATTTTGTGTGATACATACTTGTAAAGATCATATTTGAGTAATGAGAAGATTATCTTTTAGTTCATAACTTGTTGTGCCTCATAAGCTTAGTACTTCAATTCTAAATTTTTGCATGATGACAAGAAGGGGGAGTAAGAAAACATAATGTTTATGTTCGAGTATAAGCACCATCAATTATCAACACCATAAACCAAGAGCATTCAGAAATTTAAATTTAACAATTTAAGAAATTTAAGAACTTTGATTTGATGCTCAACTTTGCTCTGATACTTGGCTTCACTGCATTTGATACATGCTTAAAATCATGCTATGCAAGATACTTAGTCATCTTTTTCATCTTGGTATATCAAACCTACAACCTTGCTTTGATACCTTATGATACATTCTCATAACTAAGTTGAAATAAATTCAAACATTCAAATTTGCAATTCTCTGATATATTAACAAAGGCACAATTTGACTACATTCTTAACCTTCAATTATTTTTTTGGACTTGTTGCTCTAATACTCTAACTTAATAAGCTTATACTATCTACACTAAGAATATATTTTGCTCATACTCGATGTTTTGTCATCATCAAAAAGAAGGAGATGTTTACCCAAGAAATGATTTTGATAAATACAAAATATTTGAGTATTTGATAAAACTTATGATTTGTTGAAGTATATGTTGAGAAATTTTTTAAGAGGATAAACTGATCCAAGAATGTCAAAGTGGTTGAAAGAATTTGAGGCCAAGGAAAGCAAGTTCAGAAAGCTATATTGTGAGGAAAATGAAGGTTGAAGCTAGGTAAGTGCCTCATCCAATGTCATTACCCAAATGATCATTTTAAAAGGAGGATTTCATTTGACATATCTTACAAATAAGAGTCTCTTGGTTTGCTTCAAGGGTTTTTCTTTTCAAAGCTTTCCTATAGCAACCTAGGACCTCATCTAGAAAGGCCGGCTGGAAGGTATTATAGGTGTTCCTTGATCCTATATATAAATACCCAAGAACTATCTAGTCTATGGTCGATGTAGGGTGTAATACATATATATGAGTCCTCACATATGCTTCCCACTAAAGCCCTAGCATCCTCTCTAGGGTTAGGGTCCAAATCCATTCAGTTTCAATCACAAACACCATGATCGGTAAGTGATCAATCTAAATAGGCTCATACTGCATTGTCCCCTAGTCCACATGGACGATAAGTTGGATTTGCTCTGATACCATTTATAATAATATCCAGAATCTTATCCAAAAGGCTAGCTTGAATATATTATTTAAGTTCCTTAATCCCTTATAAGTATCCAAGATTTACTAATTAAATAGTCGATGTGAGACTAAATATGCAGCCACATGGATCCTCATTCTTTTGTCTCTTTCTTTATTAAAGAATATGCTCCGAATGCAACCATTTGGTTTGAATATAAAACTCTCCTTAAAACATGTCATTCCCAAGTAATGTCGAACCAACTTAGGTACAGTGGTTATAGATGGCAATAGAGCACATATAATGCATGTTTTACAGCACTCTGATTTTTATCTTCATTGAGATCATAGTTTGTATCAATATTGAGCATCTCTGGATGCAACAACATGCATAAATCTTGATCCTACTATATTGGCTAATATAAATGGTAAAACCCGAGTTATTGGCTAATATGATGTGTCTATATTGACCAATATTTTTTAATCACTTATTTCCTTAAATAAACTTTCTACATTAATAAATTTTAAAATAAATGCTAACATTTTTTATTCCCAAATTTTATTGTAGCGATAGAGATTTCAATATCTCATTCCAAAAGGCCGAGATATCAAGAAATCTCAACTCTCATCAAATTTTCTTATTGAACATAATTGCCCCGAGATATCATTTCATCCAAGTCTCGATCACTTGCTCATACAATTTATATATCAAGATTTAGAAACATTGGAGGGCAATGGAAACTTTCCCTCCCTAAAAGATATTGATTAGACTCCAATTGTTTTATTCTTTCATTTTCATCAAGAGCCTTAATCTTTTCCTCCTCGAAGTAATGAAATTTAAGTCGAAACTATTTAATAAAGATTAAATTTTTAAAAGAAATCAGACATGTATAAAAAGAAAAATGAAAGAGCACTTTCAGTGGAAAAGGATAGAATTAAAGTGGGTATTCTCCAAAATGCAAAATATTTTTTAATCTAAAATGGATATATTTATTTCACTATTCCAACCTATTAAGCTCTTAACTAATGGCTATATGTGCAAATCCAACCTTCTCATGTTCTAGAGCTTGTTTGCTATAAATATGCTATAGTTGTTCTCCAAAAGTCAACATGTATGGCCTTCATGACCACAATATATAGGCCCCGATGGACAAGCCAATCCATAATAACTGACTAATTGAAAGATATTATTTGAATTTTTTGATCCTGTTTAAGCATCCTAGATCTCCCAAGTAGAAAAACTAATATAGGACTAAACATGCCCACAAGGGCTCTCCCACAATCATGCATGAAGAACCTGATGAGGAAGGTCATGCATTCAACATAGAATTCACGTTCAATTTATTATACAATCTCCAATTATTGTTTGCTCGGAGTATTAGTTGTATATCAAAGATGTAAGAAGATTTCAAGTACATATAAAGAATGTCAATTCTTGATTTTCAAGCCCATATCAAATTTCTCATCAAACATACGTAGAGGATCACTGGTAGGATTTATTGCATATAAGATTTCTGACACGAACATTGTAGGCTGGCCATGGCAATATGGGGCCCGACTTATATAACATAGGCTAAGAAGATTTAATTCCTATGAAGCATAAGAACATGTCTAAAACTAAGACATCAATTCGTGCATGCCAATTTGTTTGAGTTTAGGTCTAATTCCAACGTCCAAATTAGCTTGGGACTATGTTGGGTCAGCTTGATGAGGTTAAGTTGTCTGTATACTGATGTTAGGATTGGGATATGTTTGAGGATGCTACTGAGTGCAGCTTGTAAAATCTTTAGGATTTGGTATGGAGGACTTAGGTTCAAGTCCCATCAGCCACCTTGATTTCAGCTAAGATTTCTTCTATCCTAATTCTCAATTAAAAAAAAGAAGATGATGTACAAGATATTCTTATTCCATTAAAATTGGGTTGGTTGGCATCTTACTAATGCTTTCACAATTAAGTAGTTCATCAAGGACAAAAATGTAATCAACTGAAATATACAAATATTATAAATAAAAAACATAGATAAATACTATATTCAATTACTTTTAGGCAAGATCAAATCTAGTTTTGGTTAAGTGGATTTTGTGTTGGGTAACCTGTATTTTTTTCTTTTATTTCTCCTTTCCTAAGATAATGTGAAGGTTTTGACCCCGGCCTAATTATCAAAGTAATAAATTTTTGAAGTAATATAGGCAGGGCTTGGATCCAGGTCATTGGTACCAACCTAGAAACTTTACTAGCTAAATTAGTTGGCACTGGGGATGTTTTGGGATTTCATAGCACAAAATTCCCCAACGTCATGAAACCTTAGTCCAACCTAATTTTCCATGAGAAGATTGGGTTGGTCAAGCTCTGGTTGAGCCTGGGCCATGCTCACCCTCTTTCAAAACTCCAAACTACTCTAAAATATGCATGGCTGGTTAGTAAATTGAGGTCATCAAGTTAATGTGCTGCCCTTTTTCTCATGTACTAACTCAAGTAACATATTTGTCATGCTTTTGGGGATATATAGTGTAATATCCCAACCCAATTTGAGACCCAGCCCAAATTAAAATAGTAGCACAATAAGGTGTAGCATGATTTTAAAGTATATATAAAAAAAAAAAACAAGGAACGAATGGGAGGAAAAATACTTGTGATGAGAGTCTTCTTTCTATCCCAAAAGGGATTCAAATCAGAGCCAAAGACCCTAAGCCCCCTCTATAAATAAGATGCCCTCCTTTCACATGCAGCCTTCCATCGCCAGAATCCTTTTGCCTCCTTCTGCTTTCTTTCGTTATTTCTCCTTTCTTGTTCTTGGTTCGATGGCACTATGCCGATGGATTCGTGGCCCAAACATCCTTAAGAGCTAAATAATCTTTCAAAAAAACCTTCTTTTCAATTCTTTTTTGAATTTTAGACTAAGATTTTCATGATTTACTGCTAATTTTTGAGGAAAAAAGGATTTCAAAGTATCTTATTTTGGCTGTCCATGTTTATTTGATTTCTGGCATTGTCTATCACCATCAAGCACCAAATCGGGGAGCCTAGGCTGCACAGCTGTTGGATGTACAACCATGGGCTGCACCCTCAGTCATCTTTTTGGGCAAGACTTCTTTTGAATCGAGGGAGAAGAAGGGGATTCAAGAATCCCCTATTTTGCCTAACTGAAGGAAGAAGAAGAAAGAGAAAAAAAAGAAAAGAAAAGGAAAGGAAGAAAGAGACTAGCTTCTTTCTCTTCCTCTTCCCTCTCTCACTATTTTCTCTTCCTATTTTCTCTCTCTATCTTCTCTCTCTTATTTTTCTCTCTGTTAAAGTTCTTGGATCATAGAAAAAAAGTTTGTTTCTCCTAGTGACCTAGATTGGCTAATCAGAAATCTCGAACGCTATCATCTAGCCAATCCTTATGGAGATACTAAATTGTAGAAATTTTATTTTTAAGATAATTATGATGGAATTTGATTGAAGTATGATTCTATATATCAAGCCTAGAGAAGGATTTTCGAGATTAATTGGATTCATAGTTTGGATTTGCTTTTGAGTTAAGTAATATTTCGTTCTTACTAAATTTATTTAGTAATTTATAAATTAATAAACTGATGAATTTTGAATTGTATTAATTCATGATATGAATATGATGCAAGGTATTCTGAATATTGAAAATATTTATTTTTTTAATAATTATGATGATGTGTGAATCACAATGAATGAACTGATTTGATTGATTTGATATTTATTATTTATTTATATTATTATCAAAATAACATATGAAATTAGATGATAATATGAATTGTCGACCTAACTATATAAAGGATACAATCAATGGGGGTTAATATGTTTGTAATTGATTTGTCCTAAAAATTTATATCGCAAATGGATACACGAGATATCACCAGCAGTTTTGTGATAAATCACTAGCAAATTCATGATTCCTAAGGACTTTACTGTCAGATGATATGTAATATGCTGCAGGATGATATGCAGTACGCTGCAAGGTGACACGTAGCATGCCGCAAAATGATACATGGTGTCATAATCCTGTCATAGAAAAACATAGTCATAGCTCATTATTGATAAGAAGAACTTGATAATGTGATGAATTTGAAATTTATGAATACAAGTTATCTCTATGATGAATTGAAATTCTATATATGAATATTTGATAATATGCTACATTAAGCACTAAATTTTGAATTAACATGCTTACGATGTTACCTTGGTAAATTGATATATATAATTGTTACCTGATTTATTTAGTTAAAGATATTCATTACTTATTAGGTTGTTTAGCTTAGATAAATTTCTTATTTTTTTACAGATTCAAAAATTATCTTGATGCGAGGTTTCATTAAGGGAGTGCGGTGAGAGATGGAATTTAGCCTACTTTATTTGATTAGGATTTATCAGAGTTGATGCAAGACCTTGTTTAATTTTGACTTTGTCAAATATTTATTTTGATTTCATTGATGTTGAACTTTGATTGAGTTATTTGAGTTAAGATTTGAACATTAATCATTCTTTTTATTATTCTATTGTCCATTATGATATCATTACGAGATATCTTGCATGCTTATTGGAAGAACTTCCTATAAATATGCGGCAGTTGCTATGACTCCTAGCTGGTGATCTTGGGTCGAGGGTGTAACATATAGTACTTGCAGTAATTCTCATAAGTTCTTTAATTTAGAAGCAGTATAGTGCATGTGCAATGCAAGTGAGGGAATCATAGTGAGGGAAAAACATGTAATGCTTATAAACAAAGAAGTAAGCAAGTCGAATCATATGGTGATGGGTACAACCTATATCCAATCCATATGAATAGAATCAAAAATTAAATCTAAAATCTATTATAACTCTTTTCAATTGGATCAGCTAAGATTTACTATTAATTTTATCAATCAATCATATTTATTTGGCTTAAATCAGACAAAAAAAGATAAAAATCACAATATATGTGAACTAAATACCTAAATATATTATGTAATAAGATTGTAATAAGCAACATTTATATGCTATCAAAACCATATTTTAGATATAATTTGATTGAGGGCCACATAATTAATTAACAACACAAATTATTAGCAAAATATACAACAAAATAAACCTTTAATATATATATATATATATATATATA
>KE505156.1:561815-573245 GCA_000441515.1 Elaeis oleifera | reverse complement strand
ATATATATATATATATATATATAGGTAGGAGGGTTCAAAAGATATGGTGTACTAGTTTTGAATCAGCTTAGATTTGTTCTGGTTTGGACTAGGAATTTAGCGATCCAAAATCAATCCATATTTAAAATGGGCATGTTTTGAATCCAAACCTAATCTAAATAACTTCGCTTTGAGTTAGACCAGATTAACTTTGAAATTGTTGAAGAAAGTGACTCAATATAATCCACCTGCAGCCCTACCTATGAATTCTAGCCTCAACGCCTATTACTATCCCTAGTCACGTGAAAAAAGACACTAGCACATCAGCCCAGTGCCATCCCTTTGTTAGTATTCGTCAAGCAATAATAGAATAGTTTAGGATGCAGTTTTATTGCAAAGGGTATAGTCCAAACAAGCCATACATGGCAGCATCTCAAGGTCAATATAATCTATGTTGAAAATAATTAAATTACCTTATGCTAGCTATATTTGAACACCAACAACTTTCTTTCTTTAATAGAGACCAGCAGACAGGCGTCTGCAATGCATATTGGAGGAAAAGAAATGAAAATAATTTAAAAATGCATCATATGGGAACTACAAAATTATAATTTCAACAAAATAATATTATATTTTAAAGGAAATTCTGGACACGTTGGATTTAGTTTACTAGAAATATTTCTATTTCTTGTTAGATTAGATTTTCAGAAATCTACCGAATTTATTTCCATACTTCTATCAAACATTTGAAAATTAGTTTAAAAATTAAGTCTCCACGAATATGATCTGTTTTGGAAGAAATCTTTTACATCCATATCTGGCTGGATTTTCAAAAGCAATCAAAAATCTTTTCATATGGTTCTTTTGTAGCCATAGTTGATGGGCGCCGGTGGATGTTACATATTATAAAACGTTTTCAACGTAAAAAAGTATAGATTGAATCTGGAGGAAATATTCTTTGATCTAGAAATTGTCGTTTTCTTAGTATTAGCAATCCAAACATATGCAATGCATGATCTAAAAAATAAATAAAAATTTAAATAAATTATATAAATATGAAATAGAACAGTACAATCTTTAGAGGGCAGAATTTCCTGTAGAAACTGTCAGTATCCTGTAGAATTTCTGTATTTTTTCCCTTATACTGTCATCCCTGAAAAGAGGGGCAGAATTGGTCTAGGTTGAGATCAAAGAGTCAAGAGAGGGTGGCAGAACTTGCCTCTTCACTGCTTTATTCCTTTTCCAAGAATTATAATTCCCTTTCCCTAGAATAGATTAACTTAAGTATCTATTATTATTAAATAGGGATCACAATTTTCAATAGAATTTATTATAACAAAATTAGAAGGGTATTATTGGTAAAAGAATGATAGATGGAAACAGAATGCAATCTTCTCCAAATTAAAAATTATTCTAAAATAACCAGCAACTATGTTTATGTGTGTTTGTCGTGCACATGTCCGCATGAAATACATCTTTCAGAAAAAGTTATACATACACGCACACACAAACACACACACACACACACATATATATATATATATATATCGAATTAGCATCTATTATAAGAAAATTACAGCATACAACCTATAGTAAATGAAGATGCAATGAAATAAATATTTTCTAAATTCAGACTACTGTTAGGTACTTTGAGAATGCCATAATCCGAGGACAAATCTAAAACTGTTGCAAGATTGAAGGGATGCCTTCTAGCTAACTAAAGTATCATTGGTTCTTGTAAACAAAAAAAAAAAAAACGTAATAATTGGTGAACTGGTATTCTTTCCATTTCTGAGATGAATTAGAAAATGTTTATTCTCAAATCATGTGGTAGATAAGGAAGAACTACATATCTATTTGAGGTCATACGTACATAGACATTCCATTTTGTGTACCTCTCATCTGCCTTTCTTGCTCATCTACCTGGAATTACTTGCCAGCAGGATAGAGATGGAGGTCTAGCATGGCAGATAAGAGCCACTCAGAGTAGACAAGGTGACTGCCCGTGAAGCCACTAAGAGCTTTCAAACATAGAAAACCTCCGTAATAGGACACTGGCAAGTCATCCTTGGCTACCAGAAACAGACTTATCTCCATGTAAGACCTCTCTTCCAGTCTACATGTCCTGCACGAGGATGGTCTGGCTTGCTTCACATGTATTTATACTGCAGGCAAGGGGAGACATCAGATTTCACTTTCCACGTAACCTTTATCCATACCATGCAACTTGCGTTGTCCAGAGTAGTCTTTAAAAGTCTATCATGCCCTTTTCTTTTTCATCCTTTGGTGATCTCAGCCATACAGAATATATTCTTGCAACCAATCAAAGTCGCAATCATTCTGCTAGGAGTTGCAGTGGAAACAAAAATGTGGATAAGAACTTAAGAGGTACAGCAACAGCTTGCCGTCAACACTCCTCAATCTCGTGGTATTATAAGGAAACACATCGATCATGAAACTTGTCTTTGAACAGAATCTTCTAGTGAAGTCATTGGAAACCCAAGACATCATAACATGGAAGCTTTCTTTCTTCTGGTTATCGAATCCCCCACTTTGGCAACTAGGATAATATTGACAATCCTTAAAGGAGAAGATGCCAAACATACTATATATATACAAATTCAGTATTCTATGTCAGATTTCCCACCATTATAAAGTCAATGCCATGGGAAAGATTTGGTTCCCTGCAACAGGGGTTTGACTTCTGTTAGGACCGTTATTTTTCAATCCAAGAATTTTGTATTAGTCTCAAAACTACCTGTCAGATAACCAACTGGAAGAGAATAAGAAGATAATAATAATTGGGAACAAATTCCAAGAACAATCCAAAAAAATGGATAGTTAGATCCCATTGAAAATACCATAGTACCAAAAATGCCACGTAAGTGATGATAGATTAGTCTAACTTTGATCTATTTTTTGGTTCCCCCTATTTGCAGTCAGCCAAGTGGTTGGAACTTTGTATAGGTCTAGCTTTGACTATTCTTTTGGGTAACTGTCTTAATCACACAGAGAATCGGTTCTATTCATGCTATTTGCAATCTGCCATGTGGATGGAACAATTTTGTGATGTGTTTTACATTTAATTAGTTCAATTCAGGTGGTGTATGCGCATGTTTTCTTAGCTACCTTTTCCTTCTGATTCATAAAGTTATTCGATGCACAACGTGTAGGCTTATTGTTGATTATGAGATGTCCATAAGGTGAACTCATAAGTGCAACACAGGTTCTTGCATAAGGCTACTTGGTTGGTTGATGCATTCTTAAATAAAAAATAAAAGTATAAGCTTTAGCAAGTCAGATATGTAACTCAAAAAATCACTCAGCTGGTGTGTTATACCAATCCATTTTCTCCCTTCCAATCAGCAAGATGAATTGATCAATTTCTCTCATCACTAGTGTAACTCAGATTAGTTACTTAAACCAACGACTAATCAAAAGTTTGGGAGAAAGGTATGGGAGCTCTAACAAGATAGGTTTCTTTTAACAGATGGGGAATCATGGATGTCAACTGTTCCTGTTGACGTGTAAAACGGCCGCATTTAACAAGCGGGGAATCATAAGCAAAATTCCCCTCATGTGATCACAACAATCATGATTTCCCTCACCTCTTATGAGATCTATTGCAAGAACTATATGTTGGACAAAAATCATATGTCCTTATATATGCATCCCAAATATGTCATCTGAGCTAGCGCGTAAGAAAAAAAGGGGCATCCACATTGCCTTAATTGGCTTTGTTATTTGATGAGCTCATCCTACTTTAGAATGGTTTTGAAGTTTGGCATATGCATGTTGGTTGGCTTGGGTTCTTCCTAATTTTCATCACTCTTGGGATTGCATTGGACCCAGCTTTTGTGAAATAAGGTTGAGATTCTGTTCAATGTCCAAAACCAATTCTAAGTTAAGGTAGGTTATGGTTGAGCTTGAACCTAACATGTATCTGCCTTAACTGTAGAGAGAAGCACAAAGAAATAGAATAAGAAACCTGAAAGATTTTATGAGCCTTAAAAAGGTTGACTAAAATTAGGAAATCCGACATAGAAAAAGGGAACACCAGGACTTGTAAACTATAAAATCTGAAAATTCGGTGAAAAACTGATATTGTCTCTAATGATTTTTTGTTTTTTTTTTGTTTTTTTGTTTTTTTTTTTATGAAAAGGAGGCATTAAGCCATCAGGAGTCTCTAATGAAAAGATCATCGGGGTTGTTGGGGTCTTCACTGCAAATCCACTGACTCTTATAAGACTTGGTATGTTCAACGGACCATAGTACGTGTCAGCCATATCCTAGACTGCATCATTAACCCAACACGAATTTGACCAAACTTGGCCAAACTTAATATATAACTAATTTGTTAAACATTAGGCTAATAAACTATAAAATTTGCAAATAAGATGAAAAAAAAATCAATATCGTCTCTAGCTAATAGAAACATATGAATTGTTGGGGTCTCCCATTGCAAACCTGCTGGCTTAATAAAACTTGAAAAATTCAGCTGAACATAGCCTGCTATATCATGCACTGGATCACAAACTCAACTCGAGTTTGACCTAGCCTGACCCTACTAAATAATCATTTTTTAATTATTTTATTTGTTGCCCAGTGGGACAATTCAAGAGGGAGGAGGTGACTTGGGTTGTAAAATTTTTTTCAGATTCAAATAAATGTGTGCT
Organism: Elaeis oleifera; assembly: GCA_000441515.1. Taxonomy (NCBI): domain Eukaryota; kingdom Viridiplantae; phylum Streptophyta; class Magnoliopsida; order Arecales; family Arecaceae; genus Elaeis; species Elaeis oleifera. The sequence goes on along the minus strand of KE505156.1, from coordinate 568,590 downwards.
GTGCAGAAATAAAGCAAACCGGAATGCAGTGATTAAATGAGCTGAAACTAAATACCAAAAAAAGAGAGATCACAAATACACAAACACAGTGAATTTATAATGGTTCGATGTACTTCAAGTATTTACATCCATTCTCTAAGCAACCCCTTGAGAATTTTCACTATAATCAACCTGATTACAGCATGTTTGTTTCACCATACTCATAAAAAATCCAATTGGTTTAACTTAGATCAACTAATCAAAATCTTTATAAGCCTTATCCCAAAGCTCCTCAAACTAATCCCGGTTTGGTATAAATAAATCCCTTCAAGTTTCAACCCCAGCTGAAACTGTTACAGCAAATTAGAAATACAAACAGAATAACAAAAGAAACCCTTAAGGAAGGTAGGATTATTGTCATCGAAGCTCGGTGGTTGGGAACTTGAATGCCAGCAATGAAAGCTCTTTGTCCTCTCTTTAATGCTTTGAAAGAATCAAGAGTTAATTAGTGGAGAGTTGGTGAACACTCTTGATTGCAGTGAATGCAAATTTTTTTCTTTTGGATGAATAGTTCTCTCTTCTTTTTTCTCTTTCCTTAGCTTCTCTTTTATCTGTTGATGATTCCCTCCAACCTTTCAGGATTTGGACTTGAAACTAGCTATTTGTGACTGTTGGAGGTGAAAAAATAGCCATTGAAAGCTTTTTTTGATTGAAAAATGATGTTTGAAAATTATCCATTGAGGTTGTCAGATATCATCGAGTCAGCTCGAACAGTATTTTTTAAAAATCCAGCCTTCTATTCGACTGAGAGAGCTAGCTCGGATCACTCTTCGAGCTAGCTTGATAGCTTACTCCAGAAATCAACGTTCTATTTTCTGAGAGAACCGGCTTGGATCTATCCACGAGCTGGCTCGACTTGCATTTCTGAAAAATGATTCTCTACCGACCTGAGAGAGCTGGCTCGGTGCCAGTGTCAAGCTAGCTCGACTCATAGAATTTCAAAGTAGCCTTTCTGTCACCCTGAGAGAGCCAACTTGGATTTGCCTCGAGCCGACTCGGCTGCGTGTCAAGCTAAATTATTGAAGGCGTACCATATTAGAGTTAGAGTTGGCTCGGATTTTGGCAGAGTCGGCTTGACTTTCTCAAAGTAATTTTCTTATTCTGATTTTCTCCCAAACACTTTTTCTTGACTCAAATGATCTTCAATTAAATTTAGAATATCCAAACAGTCTCTTTCTTCTGCAAAAATATTCTTTGCTATACTTGAAGGAATATTAGTATCGAAATATGTTCTAATATTTTGTGATCATCAAAATCATTCCTGGAGGTAACATTATAATATGTTTATTTGACTATACTTTTAGTCAAGTGAGTTATGATTATATAAAACATCCAAGTGAGATCTCAAAACATTCCAATATTAATCAAATTCAAATGCCCTAAACCTTTTTATCATCTTAAAATCACAACACAAACAACTTAATTATGCTGATTGAACCTAACTTGAGCCAACACTATAAGGAACCAACTGCAACTTAGTTTAACACAGCGTAGGGTTTGGTTGGGTGGAGAAATCCCAACCTGCAGTTGGTTGCATTGAAAGATTTAGAGGTTGAATTGGGCATGGATTAGACTTAAACTTGACTGAACTGGCCTCAATTATTTGCAAACTTATTTCTTGCATGTTCTTGTGTTCCATAGGAGTAACGATGCATGTTTTCGGTGAAGGAAAAATCGACAGTTCTATACATGTAATTTTAAAAATTTCAGTAAAATTATGTTAGATTAAACTATTTAATCTATATTATATGCATAAAATTATATCTAAACTACCAAATAAGGATCTATGACATGAGTTTACATACAATTAAAATCTGAAGTTAAAAAAAATACTACATTGATCACAGTAATATCCTAGATCAGATCTAACCATTAAATCTGATCAGATGAGTTCAAAACTTATTATCTTCACATGGGTTGCTGATCTCCACAACTGAATCTGTGGATCAAAGGTCCTTTCTGGTTGCTCGTAGCTACACAAGATGTCCTACCTCTATGGATGATCCACTCGAAGATCCAATCTGATCCGTCCCTCCGAGAGTGCTAGCTCACGCAAGGATCAATTTGACGGCCAATCTCAATCCTTCTTCGACTCTCTCAAACTCCTTTGAGAATCAAAAGGACACTAAGAAGGATGTAAAGTGGAAGAAGAAAAGCTAAGAGAAGACTCTCCACTCTTGTTTTGTCTCTTCCCTTAAAACCCTAGAGTAGAAACCCTAAGGGACACACCCCAGTACCTCACGCCCAAAGAGGAAGTAGATATCCTCTTTTTGTCGCATAGAGTAACCCACCCCCTCTCTACTCATGCCCCTATCTAAGAACACAATTCTCATGGTAATCACAAGTGTTTTGTCACACAAAACAAATACCATTTTATAGTGGATGATGAGATAGGACAAAGAGACAAGATAAGGGCTAGTTCTAGATCAAATTCAAAACCATTTTGAATCCAACCTTTAACCAACATTATCTTTATCCAAAGGAAGGGCGACAAAGCTTCTTTGGCATATAATTTCTCCATGCAAAAATCAAAATTCTTATGGAGAGGAAAGCATGGAGAAAGTGGTCAGCGCTTAGGAAGAGTCCAACCTAGTTTGGACTCTTTAGAGTTTATCTAATTAGGTTTCCATCTTAATTAAATTAGGTTAGACCTAATTAGACATCAGGATCTAATCTAATTAGGTACTTAACTAACTCAATTAAATCTAAATCTAATTAAAAATTAATCAAGACTATATCCTGATCAAATCAGGAATAGAACACCCTTAGCGATTGGGTCATCTCATAACCTAATCAGATCAAACCTATTTGAATCCAATTTAATTAGACTTGATTCAAATCTCAATGCTCAATCAAATTGAGCTAATCAGCAATCTAATTACTAATGAATTCTTCTATAATTTATTAATTCTTAGCAATTAATTTATTTATTGTAACTTTTGCATAAAGTTAACCATCAATCGAATTGATGATTATACTCTTAGATGATTCTCAATCATCGATCAGCTATCTGATCAGTCAGAAATTTTTTTTGAACGTGATCTCATAGGTTTGAATCTAAATCGGTAGCACAAAATAAATTTTTATACTAATCAAAGTGACCATCTAGCAATGGTACCCGATATCTGAATAGACTGAATGATTGTAAAGCAATATTCAAGAATCCATTGGCATATGGTTATCATATAATTCATTCCTTTGACTCTGAATGCTTACGATGACTTAAGATTTAACTATCAATCTGGAATAAGTCATCTATATTATATTCCAATCTTTCAAATCAATCATATGGATTACTCTGATCGAGATTTTACTAATTAAATACAGTGATGTACTATCTCCTATAATCCAGAAGGGTCATTCTATCTTGACTCACACACCGACTTCGCAAGTACTTGACTGTGTCCAAAATTCTTTCATCACTGAATTAAAAATTCAAGTAGTTTTGTACCAAAGTACAGTGAGTTGCTTGTAAGTTACCATGGTGATCTCAGATCGGATGAACACTTATACCTGTATTCTTCGTGAGCTACTCTTGACAGCAGAGTGCTCCACAGTTGGTCACGTTCAGTGAGATATACTCCTACATCTCACCTGCATATCATACTAGTATCCCACACTCTTTGGTTAGGAGAAAAATCAATCCATATAGTACACAACGATCTATACTTGATAATCGCTATCATCCTAGTAATAGCATATCATTCGATCGTAGACAAGTTTAAGGACTAAACGATATATCCTCCTATATCGATTAAAATAGTCCTAAAGATTTCATCACAATACAGGAGTTCAATAAGAAGATGTACACAAAGTGATAAAAAAGCTAAATAATATTTATTAATTATAATTCATTTACATGCAAGAGCACAATCATTAACAGACTGACGATTGACTTTGGAACACAATTCTCAATAACTTCCACTTGGACTAAAGCCAATCGGTACAGTATCGTATACCCATCTTTGATTTATGATCTTCAAACTACTTGACATCGAGGACTTTAGTAAATGGATCAGTCAGGTTCTCCTTTCCATCGATCTTCTGAAGCTCGACGTAATCTTGATCCACGATCTTCCAGACAAGATGATAGCGGTGCAGAATATACTTGATGCGCTAATGGAATTTCGGTTCCTTTGCTTGAGCAATGGTACTGATGCTGTCACAGTACAAAAGATAGGGCCATCAAGGGAGGGTGCTACTCCGAGCTCACCGATGAACTTCCGTAACCACACAACTTCCTTCGCAGCATCAGATGTCACGATATATTCTGCCTCACAAGTAGAGTCGGCCACGATGTGCTGCTTGAAACTTTTTCAGTAGACTGCTCCATCATTCAGGATATATCGTATCCCGACATACTCTTGCTATCATCATGATCTGACTGAAAACTGAAATCTGTAAATCTCATAATTTTTAAATCAGATTCTCTATAAATGAGCCACTGGTTCTTAGTATTTCTCAAATACTTAAGGATCATCTTTATAACTTTTCAGTGGTTCTCACCTGGATTGAACTGGTATCTACTCACTATCCCTAGTGAGTATGCCACATCCAGTCTCGTATATGTCATGGTGTATATAATAGATCTCACTATCAAAGTATACAAAATTTTACTCATATGCTCTCTCTCTTAAGGAGTTGTTAGACAATCTCTCTTTGAGAGAGAAATTCTATGGTCTATTGAAAGATAGCCTTTTTTGAAATTCTCCATGCTGAACTGCTTTAGCACAGTATCAATGCACGTGAACTGGGATAACATAAGCAATCTCTTTGATCTATCTCTATAGATCTTCATCTTAAGGATATAGGATGCTTCTCTCAATTTTTTTATGAAAAATTGAGATGATAGCCAAATCTTTATTCCATGTAATGCAGGAATGTCATTCCCGACTAAGAAATATTATCCATATACAAACAAGAAATACAACCATAAATTATTAATCCATTTGTATATACAGGGTTCTTCTCCATTCTAAACGAAGTCATACGCTCTGATCACCTTATCAACAGCATGTTCCAACTTTGAGATATCTACTTCAGTCCATAAATGAACCTCTGAAGGTTGCACACCTTAGACTCATCTATAGATGCGAAACCTTAAAGTTGTATCATATATACCTCTTCTTCTCGATCTCCATTTGGGAAAGCAGTTTTCACATCCATTTGTCAAATTTCATAGTCTAGGTGTCCTGCTATCACAAGCATGATCTAAATAGACTTGAGCATTACTACAGAAGAAAATATATCGTCATAGTCAATACCATAATACTGATGATAATCTTTGACAATCAAATGGACTTTATAGATCTCTACCTTCTCATCTGCACCCCTCTTCCTTTTGAAGAACAACTTACACTCTATAGATTTTATCCCTTCAGGTGGGTCAACTAATATCCATACATTATTGACCTTCATGGATACTATTTCAGATTTCATGACTTCTAGCCACTTATCGGAGTCAGACCTCTGTATTGCATTCATATAGGTGATCGGATCCTCGTTGTAAATATTGAGTTCAACAGGATCAGCATCCCAAATCAAGAAACTGTATCTGTCTGGCTGATTTGGTACTCTACCAGATCTCTTCAAAGATGGCTCAATAATGGGTTTCGAATTTGATTTAATCAAATCCAATTCTATGAGTTCACTAGATTGTATCGGTTTTTCTACCAATCGAATTTTATTAAGCTCAACCTTAGTGGCATTAGTTCCTTCCTCAAGGAACTTCTTTTCCAAAAAAACTGTCCTATTGCTGACGAACACCTTTTGTTCATCAGCAAGGTAGACGTAATACTCCTTAGTCTCTTTCAGGTACCCTACAAATTAATATTTGTCAAACCTAGGTCTAAGCTTGTCTGTTTTCAAATACTTGACATAAGTCGAACACTCCTAAATCCTAAGATGAGAAAGTATTGGCTTACGTCCTATCCACATCTCATGTAGTGTTTTATTTACAGACTTATTTGAACTTTATTCAGTAAATAACAAGCCAACTCGAGTGCATATTTTTAAAAAGAGATTGACAAACTTGCAAAGCCCATCATGGATCGAAGCATATCCAAGAGGGTTTGATTCCTCCTTTCCGAGATACCATTGAGTTGTGGTGTTTTGGGATCCATTATGAGAGAATCTCATTCTCTTCTGGGTATGTCAGAAACTGAATGAAGAGGTATTCACCTCCTCGATCAAACTAAAGAGTTTTAATACTCTTTTCAGTTTATTTTCTACCTCATTACAAAATCGTTTGAAAATTTCAAATGATTCAGACTTATGCGTCATTAAGTAGAAGTACCCATACCTCGATAGGTCATCTGTAAACATAATGAAGTAGTAATTTTCATCTCTAGTACTTGTATTCATAGGTCCACATACATCAGTATGTACTAGACCTAGAACTTCACTGGCTCGTTCATTTTTTCAGTAAAAAGTGACTTGATCAATTTTCTAAGGAGACAGGACTCACAAGTTGGAAGTAATTCACAATCACCAACTTCGAAGATTCTCTCTTGAGTCAATCTATTTATTCTATTCTTATTAATATGACCTAGCCTACAGTGCCAAAGATAGATATCAGAGACATCATCAACTCTAGAATGTTTGCTAGACATATGCACTCTACTAACAGGCTATGATAATATATAAATTTTATTGTTTAATTATCCATTCATCACAGTAATACCATTCATAATGATATTATAAAAAAAAAATTATTAGAAATCTCATAACCATTCAT
>KE505156.1:546065-559813 GCA_000441515.1 Elaeis oleifera | reverse complement strand
TTCTTACAGTGAGGCTTGCATGCCCCGTGGAGGTGAGCCTTTTGGCTAATCCACATATTTGATTATTTCTATTTATTTCTTCTTTCTTTCTGCTATGATGTATGGTATCGAAAAGATTCTGTGGAGGTGGTGTCTCGATCAGATATCTCTAACAAGTGGTATTAGAGCAGGTGATATCATAACAAGTGGTATCAAAGTGAGGCATACTAGGATAGCAGGTTACGGTGGTGGTGATCAAGACTAAAGATGGAGAAGATAGGCTCAATCAAGATAGAAATCAATAGGTTTGATGGAAGAGCAATTCTTTTGTGACAAGTGAGGGTGAAGGATGTACTCATCCAGCAAGAGTTGATCGATGCTCTCTTATGTGAGGAGAAGCCGACTACCATGGAGGTGTAGGATTGGAGGCGACTCCAAATATAGATGGTGAGTACGATCCACTTGTGCCTAGCAAATGAAGTGGTGATCCATGTGCTTAGCGAGATTTCTCCAATGGTGCTGTGGTCGAAGCTCGAAAAATTGTACATGATGAAGTCTCTCACCAACACTTTCTTCTTCTGGAGGTAGTTCTACCAGCTGCAGATGACTGAGGGATAGAGCATGTAGGAGCATCTTAGTCACTTCCAAAAGATCCTCACCGACCTCCTCAGTATTGGTGAGAAGTTGGCGAGAAGATCAGGGTGCTGGTCTTGCTAACGTCGCTTCTCCCTTCGTATGAGTCCTTAGTGATTGCTCTTTTAGTGAAAAAGAGCACTATCAAGATGGATGAGGTCACCACGGTGATTCTTCAAAATAAGATTCTCAGCTGGGAGAATCCAGCTTCGAGCTCAGGCAACAGCTCAACTTTAGCGATTTCTAGAAGAGTAGGAGGCAGTAGATGGAGCGACAGGAGATCGCAACGAGGGCAGTCCAAGTCCAGGATGAGGGACTTGAGCAAGATCAGATGTTACCGGTGTGATGAGTTGGGGTACCTAGCCAGAGATTGCCCTCAACTCAAGGATCGGACGAGGGCTACTGCAGTGACGACCAGTAGCAAGTCAGAGAATGATGTCCTTGAGATATCTGACAAGGTATCTATTTCTTTCCAATAGTAGATTTTAGATTCTGTATGCACCGATCATGTATGTTATAGAGAGGAGCAGTTTGACTCTCTGAAGAGTAATGAAGGCACTATTTATCTATCGGATGGATCGAGCTATGTGATTAGAGGCATCGAGACAGTTAGCTGGAGGACACATGATGGTGTAGTGAGGAGATTAGGGGAGATCCGATACATATCCATTTTCAGATGAAATCTTATCTCACTGAGCAGACTGGATTCGAGAGGCTACAGGATGGTAGCTAGTGGAGGAATCCTAAAGGTGTTGCACGATGATCGAATTATTCTGGAGAGAAAGAAGAGGATGACAGAACATTACTATCTAGTGGGGAGTCTAGTGCGAGGTGGAGCTTCGGAGCCAAGAGGAGTTCAGAGTGAGGTGGAGCTCCAGGTGGAGGTGGATCGGGCATAAGATGTGAGACTCAAGATGATGAGAGTCGATATCGCAGGATGAGATTTTATTGCCGCAGGAGGATACCCTGTGCAGGTCTCAGGTTAAGAAGAGCACAACATACGATAGAGATGGAATTGAGAGGTCTGGCTCGATTCTCATATTTTCCATCCATGATCAGCAAATGATTGTCTCAGGGCATGGAAGTGAGGAGATTTAGAAGCTTTCAGAGTTAGGAGGAGGTCGAATGTCGAGACGAGATAAAGATTGTTAGGAAACATACCTTGAGATTTAGTCCACAAGGAGCCCACAGCGAGGTCCATGATGACGAATGGAGTCCAACGAGTCTGAGAACAGCCAAAATGAAGTCCAGACTGCAAAATTATGCATAAGAGAAACTAGCATGGCCCATAAAGTGATGGAGGTTGGTGGCAGACCAGTAGTGGCCGACGGTGGTGCAGCCAGGCCCGACGGATGCACAAGTGTACGTAGGAGAGCACGGCCCAACACGTAGGCGGGCCCAACACTAGCACGCATGGGGTGTGGCCTGCAGCTCTTCACGCGGTCCATCATGGACCATCGGTCCATGCAAGAAGGCATAGACCGCTATCTGGTTTCTCTGCACATTTTGCACGATCTACGATGGATCAGAGCAATTTTGGAGGCAATTCTCATGGTCCACGATGGGTTCTCGTGGATCGATGCACGATCGAGTGGTCTATGGGAGGAGCATGGATTGAGAACCCATTTCCTATGCGGTTCTCACGGTCCATCGTGAATCGAGGCCATTTTTGAGTGGTTCACATGTGGGATTGCATGATCTGATGGTCTAGATCGCAGGCGATCTTGATCTGATAGTCTGGGATGTTGTTTTGATGCGATCAGGAATTCTGATGGGACTGGGACTTGGATTGAAGCTTTAAAGGGCCCTATGGCGAAACAAAGAGCACTGATGTCCCGTGGTGAGTTCGACGGAACCTGAGCAGCAACCACAAGCAGAGACAACAACAGGAGGCCCTCGAGAGGAGCTGATATAGAGCAGAGGCAAGGGTGCTTCAGGCAGACTTTTAGGTAGTAGACAGCAATCGCTTCAGGGGTTCAGGGGGTCTTCCTATAGAGAGTTTTTGTGAGGGAGAGCTTCTTATGAGAGAGAGATTGGGTGTGCGAGTATTAAGGATGTAATCTCCTCTTGTAATTTTTCTTTTCTCATAGTGAAGCTTGCATGCCTTATGGAGGCGAGTCTTTTGGCTGATCCATGTATTTGATTATTTCTATTTTATTTCTTCATTCTTCCTGCTGTGATGCATGGTATCAAAAAGATCCTGTGGAGGTGGTATCTTGGTCAGACATCTCCAACATATTGAAGATAGCATAATTAGTTTTGTGCCTCTCAACGTCGTCAGGAGTGCCAAAGGACTGGTTCAACATTTGAAGCATGTCTTCTGGCTGAGCATTTTCAAACCCACAGCTGAACTCATCATTCATAGTTGCCAGCATAATATAACGCACCATGGTTCGATCGTTGAGCCACTTCTGATAAGTATCTCAGACTGTACCGCAAGCATTCAGAGCCGGCTCTTCAAGTGTCAGATCTGTTAACATGTACAAGATTTGCTCGTACTCTAAGATGATCTTAAGTTTTCGATACCAACTACCGAAATTAGATCCCATCAGTTTATCACTATCTTATAGTGATCGAAGCGATAAAATGGTGGCCATAACTGACAAAAAAAAAACTAAAACCTAATTAGTATATGAATTGATTAAATCTAAAGATATAGATTTTTGTCTAAAAGTTCTCCCACTATTTTATATGAATTGGTAGCCTCTACCTTCAATTCAAAGAATTATTTTAATTTCTTAGTGGATACTAGAATCCACATAGGTTGCACACGAACTCAAGTGTGGCTCGACCAACCCCTGTGAACCTATGGATAGGTTCTTAATCAATATTTCTCTAAACAACTTCTAGTAATTAATTTTGACCTAAATTACTTTTCAGTCGGCTTTGGCCATCTCTGCAAGTCCTGATTAGATCCAACCATTAACATGACAGAACTCAGTACATCTGACAAATGAATGATCAGGCTAGAGTGTGGCTCAGCTAATTTGACCATCATCGGAAAGACACATCTGAATCATCATATTATGAATGATAATTTTGACGGTCAAATGAGCACCAGACATATGCTACCTCCAATGATTATCTAAACTATTGGATCCATTATCACCCAACCTAATGGGAGGCTATGATCTAGTTATCACCATAATTATTTATTTTAAAGATTTAATAATTTTAGAAGATTTGGTTAAATATTTTAAGAGAAAGACTGATTGGCTAATCATAATCCTCCCACTAATTTTATCAAGTCACGAAGAGAACTACTGACAAGTCGAACTAAGGGCACCTAAATCAATCATACTGATTTTCTAACTTGCATGGGTCAATCTTAATCATTAAGCAATCTGATCAAAATATAATTCACCACATTAGCCAAGTAAGTGAGATCGATGGGAGGAATATATCGTTAACTCATCATATACTCAATCTACGTGAGTAGCTCCCAATTAATAACTACCAGTCAAAACTGCTAAACTTATCCTAGATACCAACTGGTTAATCAGTTTCAATTCGATCAGCTTATAGACTTGGGTTCCACCGTGGAGCTAAAGATCAAAGTCTATTTGGGTCTAATCAAAGACATGGACTCGACCAACTATAACTATTGTATTGGCTCTAGAAAAATCTTGATTTAATCTAATTCAACTTTTGGTTATATTTAATCAATTTTTTATTTTAGTCTTTGATTCTAACTTTGGGTCTAACCCAATTAAGAGGACCTGATCAAGCTAACCCATGAATCTATGTTTTATACAAATATCATTAGATCTTTAATTCACAATTCTAAATCTAAATGATTCAACTTAATTCTTAATTAAGTGTATAGGTTTGGATTAGGTTTGAAACAATTTCAATTTTTAAATAATTTACAATGATTTATGCAAACATTTTTCAGTTCTGAACTAGATTGGCTCATACCTGGACTGAGCCAGCTCACTACGGTGGGTCGACCAAGTCTACTATTTGATGAACTAACTGATAATGAACAGTAACTATTACTACTCGGCCTGAGGCAACTGGATCAGCTCAATTAGCACTGAGCTGACTAAACTAGAGGACTAAGTTGGCTCAGTTCAAAACTGAGTCGGCTCAGTTAGCATGACAGCAGGTTTCATAATATTTTAGATCAAAAAAATTCAGCATAAACAAAATAAATCAATCATAAATAAACTTTAGATTACATCTAAATATTTATAATTTAATTTATTTTTATGATTAAAATAATTTAATCAAGTAGATTAAATGATTTTACTTTCTTACAACTTGTATCGCATACAACAAACCTAGGGTTTTAAGATCTAGATTTTTGTAGAAAGTAAATTTTACATCCTTTCATAGTTTATCTTCATGAATAAACAACACCCATAAGAGATCCCATGAAATGGGAGAAGAGGGCCATTAAATCCTACTTTCTCTTATGATCAGACGGTCATGAAAGTTCAATCTGATTAAAAGCATCTAATCTAATCATATCATATATGAAAAAATTTAGATCTAATATAAATCATATAAGATCTAATCAAAATCAGATCATAAGTATCAAATACTTGAATTACAATTAGATTTTATAAAGATCTACACAAACTAAGATAATTTAGTTTATGCGATCAGATCTATAACTAATTTCAGATCTAAGATATCATATATCAGATTTAAATAAAATTAAATTATAAATTTAAATATATATAAAATCATATCATATCAAACCAAAGCTCTGATACCATTTGAAGAAAAAACTGACAGTTTTATGCATGTAATTTTAAAAATTTCAACAAAATCATATTAGATTAAACTATTGAATCTATATTACATGCATAAAATCATATCTAAACTATCAAATAAAATGTATGACATCAGTTTATATGCAATTAAAATTTGAAATTAAAGAAAAATCCGTATTGATCACATCGATGCCCTAGATCAGATCTAACCGTTAGATCTTATCAGAAGAGTTCAAAACTCATTACCTTCATACGGGCTGCTGATCTCCACAATTGAATCCATAGATTTGAGGTACTTTCTGATTGCTCATAGTTGAACAGAATGTCCGGCCTCTACAGAAGGTCCACTTGAAAATCTGATTTGATCCGTCCCTCTGGGAGTGCTAGCTCGCAGGGATCAATTTGACGGCCGATCTCAATCCTTCTTCGACTCTTTCAGACTCCTCCAAGAATCAGAAGGACACTAAGGAGGATGTAAAGTGAAAGAAGGAAAGCTAAGAGAAGACTCTCCACTCTTGATTTTCTCTCTTCCCTTAAAACACTAGAGTAGAAACCCTAAGGGACCCACCCTAGTACCTCACGCCCAAAGAGGAAGTAGATATCCTCTTCTATCGCACAGAGTAACCCACCCCTCTCTACTCACACCTCTATTTGAGAACACAATTCTCACGATAATCACAAGTGTTTTGTCACATAAAACAAATGCCATTTTATGGTGGGCAGTGAGATAGGATAAGGAGATAAGATAAGGGCTAGTTCAAGATCAAATTCAAAACCATTTTGAATTCCACCTTGAACCAACATTATCTTTATCCAAAGGAGGGTGATAAAGCTTCTTTGGCATGTAATTTCTCTATGCAAAAATTAGAGTTCACATGGAGAGGAAAGCATGGAGAAAGTGGTCGGCGCTTAAGAAGAGTCAAACCTAGTTTGGACTCTTTAGGGCTTATCTAATTAGGTCTCCATCCTAATCAAATTAGGTTAGACCTAATTAGACATTAGGACTTAATCTAATTAGGTACTTAACTAACTCAATTAAATTTTAATCTAATTAAAAATTAATCGAGCCCATGTCCTGATCAAATCAGAAATAGAACACCCTTAGCGATTAGGTCATCTCATAACCTAATCGGATCAAACCTAATTGAATCCAATTCAATTAGATTTGATCCAAACCTCAATATTCAATCAAATTGAGCTAATCAGCAATCTAATTGCTAATTAATTCTCCTATAATTCACTAATCCTTAGATGATTCTCAATTATCAATCAGCCATCTGATCAGTCAGAAATTTTTTTTAATATGACCCCATAGGTTCAAACCTAAATCGGTAGCACAGGAATAAATTCTTGCACTAATCAAAGTGACCATCTAACAATGATATCCGATATCTAGATAGGTTGAATGATTGCAAAGCAACATTCAAGAATCCATTGGCATATGGTTGCCGTATAATTCATCCCTTTGACCCTGAATGCTTAGAATGACTTAGGGTTTAACTGTCGATCCTGAATGAGTCATCCATATAGTATTTTAATCTTTCAAAACCATCACATAGATTACTTCAGTCAAAATTTATTAAATTAAAATACAGTGATGCACTATCTCCTATAATCCAAAGGGATCAATTCCATCTTGACTCAAACACCGACTTCGCAAGTACTTGACTGTGTTCAAAAATTTTTCATCACTGAATTAAAAATTCAGATAGTTCAACATCAAAGTACAGTAAGTTGCTTGGAAGCCATCATGGTGATCTCAGATCGGAGGGATACTTATACCCATATCCTTCGTGAGTAAAGTGCTCCGTAGTGGGTCATATTCAGTGAGATGTACTCTTATATTTCATCTGCATGCCATATCAGTGTCTCCACACTTCTTAATTAAAAAGATAACTAACCCCTATAGCACACAATGACCTACACTTGATAATCACTGTTATCCTAGTAATAGCGTATCATTTAGTCGCAAACAAATTTAAGGACTAAACGATATATCCTCCTATACCAATTAAAATAGTCCTAAGAATTTCATCACAACATAGGAGTTCAATAAGAAGATATAAACAAAGTGATGAAAAAGTCAAATAATATTTATTAATTATAATTAATTTATATACAAGAACACAACCGTCAACAGATTGATGATTGATTTTGGGACACCATTCTCAACAACTCTCACTTGGACTAAAGCCAATCAGTACTAAATCGTTTACCCATCTTTGATTTATGATCTTTGAACTCCTTGACACTGAGGGATTTAGTAAATGAGTCGGTCAGGTTCTTCTTTCTATCGATCTTCTGAAGCTCGATGTTATCTCAATCCATGATCTTTCAGACAACGTGATAGCAGTGCAGAATATGCTTGGTGCGCTGATGGGATTTCGATTCCTTCACTTGAGTAATGGCGCCAGTGCTATCGCAGTACAACAAGACAGGGCCATCAAGAGATGGTGCTACTTTGAGCTCACTGATGAACTTTCACAACCACACAGCTTCCTTCGTAGCATCGGATACCGCGATATATTCCACCTCGCAAGCAGAGTTTTTCATGATGTGCTGCTTGAACTTTTTTAGCAGACTGCTCCATCATTTAGGGTATATACATATCCTGACACGCTCTTACTACGTCATGATCTGATTGAAAGTTAGAGTATATAAAATCCATAAGTTTTAAGTCAGATTCTCTATAAATGAGCCATTGATCCTTAGTATTTTTTAAATACTTAAGGATAGTCTTTACGACCTTTCAGTGGTTCTCATCTGGATCGGATTAGTATCAGCTCACTACCTTTAGTGAGTATGCCACATCCGGTCTCATACATATCATGGTGTATATAATAAATTTTACTATCAAAGCATATAAAATTCTACTCATATGCTCTCTCCCTTGAGGATTTATCGGATAATCCCTCATTGAGAGAGAAATTTCATGATCTATCGGAAGATAGTCTTTCTTAAAATTTTTCATGCTGAACCGCTTCAATATAGTATCAATGTATGTGGACTGGGATAACCCAAGCAATCTCTTCGATCTATCTCTATAGACCTTCATCTCAAGGATGTAGGATGCTTCTCCCAAGTCCTTTATGAAGAACTAAGACGACAGCCAAACTTTTATTTTTGTAATGCAGGAATGTCATTTTCAATTAAAGAATATCATCCACATACAAAATAAAAATATAACTATAGAATTATTAACCACTTGTATATGCAGGGTTCTTCTCTGTTCTTAACGAAATCACACGTTTTGATTATCTTATCAAAATGAATATTCCAACTCTGAGATGCCTGCTTCAATCCATAAATGAACCTCTAAAGCTTGCACACCTTAGACTCTTCTGTGGATGTAAAATCTTCAGGTTGTATCATATACACCTCTTCTTCCAGCTCTACATTTAAGAAAGTGGTTTTCACATTCATTTGTTAGATTTTATAGTCTAGATATGTTGCTATCACAAGCATGATTCGAATGGACTTCAGCATTATCACAGGAGAAAATATCTCGTCATAATCGATACCATAACACTAATGATAATCCTTGGCAATCAGACAGACTTTATAGATCTTCACCTTCCCATCTGTGCCCTTCTTCTTTTTGAAAATCCACTTACACCCTATGGATTTTATCCTTTCAGGTCGGTCAACTAATGTCCATACATCATTAACCTTCATGGACTCCATTTCAAATTTTGTGGCTTCTAGCCACTTATCGGAGTCAGATCTCTGTATTACATCCATATAGGTGATCAGATTCTCATTATTCTCATCGAGTTCAATAGGATCAGCATCCCGAACCAAGAAATCGTATCTGTCTAGCTGACACAATACTCTCCCGGATCTCCTCAAAGATGGCTCTACAATGGATTTTGAATTTGATCTAATCAAATCTGATTTTATGAGTTCACTAGATTATGTCGGTTCTTCTCCCAATCGAACTTCAATAAGTTCAACTTTAGTGGTATTAGTTTCTTTTCCAAGAAACACTTTTTTCAAAAAGACTACCCTATTGCTGATGAATGCTTTTCGTTCATCAGTAAGATAGAAGTAATATCTCTTAGTCTCTTTTAGGTATCCTACGAATTGACACTTGTTAGATCTAGATCCAAGTTTATCTATTTTCAAATATTTGATATAAGCCGGACACCCCCAAATCCTACGGTGAGAAAGTACTGGCTTACGTTCTGTCCACATCTCATGTCATATTTATTTATAGACTTACTCAAAACTTTATTCAGTAAATAACAAGCCGACTTAAATGCATATCTCCAAAAGGAGATTGACAGACTTGCAAAGCCCATTATGGACCAAACCATGTCCAATTTGGTTCGATTCCTCCTTCCAACATGCTATTGAGTTGTGGTGTTCCAAGAGAGATCCATTGAAAGAGAATCTTATTCTCTTCTAGGTATGTCAGAAACTCACTGGAGAGGTATTCAGCTCCTCGATCAGACTGAAGAGTTTTAATACTCTTTCTAGATTATTTTTTACCTCATTATGAAATCGTTTGAATATTTTAAACGATTCAGACTTATGCATTATTAAGTAGATGTACTCATACCTCGATAGGTTATCTGTAAATATAATGAAGTAGTAATACCCACCTCTAGCACTTGTGTTTATAGGTCCATATACATCAGTATATACTATATCTAGAACTTTACTAGCTCGTTCATCTTTTTCGGTAAAAGATGATTTGATTAATTTTTCAAGGAGACAGAACTCATGGTTGGAAGTGATTCACAATCACTGACTTCAAGGATTCTCTCTTGAATCAACATGTTTATTCTATTCTTATTAACATTACCTAACCTACAGTGCCAAAGATAGATATCAAAAATATCATCAACTCCAGGGCATTTGCTAGATGTATACACCACACTAACAAGCTGTGATAATATATAAATTTTATTGTTCAATTATCCATTCATCACAGTAACACCATTTATAATGATATTACAAAAAAATTTTTATTGAAATCTCATAATCGTTCATGGTTAAAAGGCCTACAGAAATAATATTCAATAACAATGAAGGACAAAAGTGACATTCACTAAAAATAATTATATTAGACTTGAATACAAGCTTGACAATCCCTAATGCTAGAACTGGAACTGATCTTCCATCTCCAACATTAAGAAATCTCTCGTCTTTTTCAAATCTAATACTGACCTGTAGACCCTGCAATGAATTACATATATTAAAGAATTTTGGTATCTAATATCCAGATAGTAGAATCACAAATAAAGAAATTACAAGATGTTATCATATAATTATCTTATCCAGCAACAGCTTGCTTCTTTCTCTTATTCTGTCTGTTCAGATCTAGAAAGGTAATATACTGAGGATAGTTCCTCTTCCAATACCTCTGCTTCTTATAGCAGAAGCATTCTGCCTAACTCTGGTCAGACTTGAATTTTTTGATTTGACTGGGCTTGGACACCGCAGCACATTGCACTTTCTTTTTATTCTTTTTCCTCTTCTTCCTTTTCTTAAAAGGTCGATATCTAGAAGAAGACACTCCCACCATATTCATTGACTCCTTGTGGAGCTAGTAATCTTTTTCAAAGTTCTACATCAATCCCAGCAAATCGTGGTAGTTGACTGCAGGCTTTGTCATTCTGTAATAAGTAAAGAATGGGAGGTAGAATTTAGATAGAGAGTTCAAAATTGCATCTTTCTCCAGTTGCTCATGCAGGAGAAAGCCAAACTTGCTCATATACTCAATCAACTTGATCATGTACAGTATATGATCAATGACTAATGTCCCTTTCTTTATCCGAGCATTGAAGATTGTACAACTAGTTTTGTACCCCTCTACATCATCAAGAGTGCCAAAAGACTCGTTCAATATTTGAAGCATGTCCTCTGGCTAAGCATTCTCAAACCTAAGGCTAAACTCATCATTCATAGCCACCAACATAATACAACACATTGTGGTTTGATCGTTGAGCCACTTCTGATAAGTATCTCGGATCGTACCATGAGTGTTCGGAGTTGGCTCCTCAGGTGCCAGATCTGTCAGCACATACAAGATCCGCTTATGCTCCAGGATAATCTTATATTTTTGATACCAACTATCAAAATTGGGTTTCATCAGTTTATCACTATCTAATAGTGATTAGAGCGATAAAATAGTGGCCATAACTATAAAAGAAAATCAAAATTTAATTAGTATATGAATTGATTAAGCCTAAAGACATGCACTTTAGTCTAAAGGTTCTTCCACTATTTATACGAATTAGTAGCCTCTATATCCAATTCGAAAAATTACTATAACTTTCTAGCGGATACTAGAATCCACACAGGCTGCACACGGGCCTGAGTGTGGCTCGGCCAATCCCTATGCACTTATGGGTAAGTTTTTAATCAATTATTTTCTAAATAATTTTTAGTAATTAATTTTATCCCAAATTACTTTTCAATCGACTTTGCCTATCTCTGCAAGTCCTGATTAGGTCCAACCATTAACATGAAAGAACTCAGTATATCTGATAAATGAATGATCAGACCCAAGTGTGGCTCGACCAATCGGACCACCATTGAAAAGATACATCGAATCATTATATTATGAATGATAATACCAATAGCCAGATGAGCATCAGGCATGTAGTGCCTCCAATGATCATCTAAACTGTTGGACCCATTATCACCCAACTTAATGGGAGACTATAATCTAGTTATCATCATAACTATTTATTTTTAGAGATCGAATAATTTAAAAATTTGGTTAAATATTTTAAGAGAAAAGACTAACCACTAATCATAATCCTCCTACTAACTTCACCAAGTCATGAAGAGGACTACGACAAGTCAAACTAGAGGCACCTAAATCAATCATACTGATTTTCTAGCTTGCATGGGTCAATCCTAATCATTAAGTGATCTGATCAAAATATAATTCACCATATTCACCAGATAAGTGAGATCGATGAAAGAGATATGCCATTAACTCATCATAGAGTCAATCAATGCGAGTAGCTCCTAATTAATGACCATCGGTCAAGACTGCCAAACTTATCTTAAATACCAACTGGTTAATCAGTTTCAGTTTGATCAGCTTATAGACTTGGATTTGATCATGGAGCTAAAGATCAAAATCCATTTAGGTCTAATCAAAGATACAGACTCCATCAACTATAACTATTGTATTAGCTCTAGAAAATTTTGATTTAATCTAATTCAACTTTTGGTTAGATTTAATCAATTTTTTATTTTAGTCTTTGATTCTAACTTTGGATCTAACCCAATTAAAAGGACCTGATCAAGCTAACCCATGAACCCATGTTTTATGTAAATGTTATTAGATCTTTAATTCACAATTCTAGATCTAAATGATTCAACTTAATTCTCAATTAAGTGTATGGATTTGGGTTAGGTTTGAAATAATTTAATTTATAAATAATTTATAAAGATTTATGTAAAAAATTTAGTTTTGAAATTGGATCGGCTCATCCCTGGACTGAACCGACTCACTGCAGTGAGTTGACCAAGTCTGCTACTTAATCGACTAACTGATAATAAACAGTAACTATTATTATTCGGCCTGAGGTAACTGAGTTGGCTCAGTTAGCACTGAGCAGACTAAACCAGGAGACTGAGTCAACTCAGTTCAAAATTGAGTCGACTCAATTAGCATGCCAGCAGGTTTCACAATATTTCAAATCAAAAAATTCAATATAAATAAAATAAAATCAATCATAAATAAATTTTTAGATCAAATCTAAATATTTTATGATTTAAATTTATTTTTATGATTAAATAATTTTAATCAAATAGATTAGATGATTTTACTTTTCTTGCAGTTTGTATCACATATAACAAACCTAGGGTTTCTAGATCTAGAATTTTGTAGAAAATAAGTTTTTCATCCTTTCACGATTCATCTTCATGAACAAATAGCACCCTTATACGCCATAAGAGATCTCATGAAATGAGAGGAGAGGGTCATTAAACCCTATTTTCTCTTATGACTGGACGGTCTTAAAAGTTCAATCCAATTACTATGCTACTAGGCATCTAATATAATCATATCATATATGAGAAAATTTAGATCTAATCTAAATCATATAAGATCTAATCAAAATCAGATCATAAGTATCACATATTTGAACTAAAATCAGATTTTATAAAGATCTGCACAAACTAGGATAATTTAGTTTATGCGATTAGATCTATAACTAATTTTAGATTTAAGATATCATATATCATATTTAAATAAATTAAATTATAGATTTAAATATATATAAAATCATGTCATATCGAACCGAAGCTCTGATACCATTTGAAAGAAAAACTGACGGTTCTATGCATGTAATTTTAAAAATTTAAGCAAAATCATGTTAGATTAAACTATTTAATCTACATTACATGCATAAGATCACATCTAAACTATCAAATTAAGATCTATGATAT
>KE505156.1:531938-545811 GCA_000441515.1 Elaeis oleifera | reverse complement strand
ACATGCATAAGATCACATCTAAACTATCAAATTAAGATCTATGATATAAGTTTATATGTAATTAAAATCTAAATTAAAAAAAAATTAGCATCGATCATATCGATGCCCTAGATCAGATCTAATCGTTGGATCTGATCAGATGAGTGAACTCATTACCTTCGCATGGGTTGTGAGCTCTGCAACTGAATCTATGGATCTAAGGTCCTTCCTAATTGCTCACAGCCACACAGGATGTTCGACCTCTACGGATGGTTCACTCAAAGATCCGATCTGATCCGTCCCTTTGGGAGTGCTAGCTCTCACGGGGATCAATTTGATGGCCGATCTCGATCCTTCTTTGACTCTCTCAAACTCCTCTGAGAATCAAAAGGACACTAAGGAAGATGTAAGGTGGAATAAGAAAAGCTAAGAGAAGACTCTCCACCCTTGATTTTCTCTCTTCCTTAAAACCCTAGAGTAGAAACCCTAAGGGACCCACCCTAGTACCTCATGCCCAAAGAGGAAGCAGATATCCTCTTTCTATTGCACAGAGTAACCTGCCCCCTCTCTACTCATGCCCCTATCTGAGAACACAATTCTCATGGTAATCACAAGTGTTTTGTCGCACAAAACAAATGCCATTTTATAGTGGGTGGTGAGATAGGATAAGGAGATAAGATAAGGGCTAGTTCAAGATCAAATTCAAAATCATTTTGAATTCAACCTTTAACCAACATTATCTTTATCCAAAGGGAGGGCAACAAAGCTTCTTTGGCATGCAATTTCTCCATGCAAAAATCAGAATTCGTGTGGAGAGGAAACATGGAGAAAGTGGTCGGTGCTTAGGAAGAGTCCAACCTAGTTTGGACTCTTTAGAGTTTATCTAATTAGATCTCCATCCTAATCAAATTAGGTTAGCCCAATTAGACATTAGGACCTAATCTAATTAGGTACTTAAATAACTCAATTAAATCTTAATCCAATTAGAAATTAATCGAGCCTATGTCCTGATTAAATCAAAAATAGAACATCCTTAGCGAGTAGGTAATCTCATAACTTAATCGAGTCAAACCTAATTGAATCCAATTCAATTAGACTTGATCCAAACCTCCATGCTCAATCAAATTGAGCTAATCAATAATCTAAGTACTAATTAATCCTCCTATAATTCACTAATCCTTAGCGAATTAATTATTATTATAATTTTGTACAAATTAACCATCAATCAAATTGATGATTATATTCTTGGATGATTCTCAATCATCGATCAGCCATCTGATCAGTCAAAATTTTTTTGAGTGTGACCCCATAGGTCTGAACCTAATTTGGTAGCATAGAATAAATTTCTATACTAATCAAAGTGACCATCTAGCAATGATACCCGACGTTCGGATAGGCCGAATGATTGCAAAGCAACATTCAAGAACCTATTGGTATATGGTTACTATATAATTCATCCCTTTGACTCTGAATGCTCAGGATGACTTAGGATTTAACTGTCAATCCTGAATGAGTCATCCATATTGTATTTCAATCTTCAAATCCATCATGTAGATTACCTCGATCGAGATTTTACTAAATTAAAATATAATGATGCACTATCTCCTATAATCTGAAGGAATCAATTTTATCTTGACTCACACATCGACTTCGTAAGTATTTGATTGTTTTCAAAAATCTTTCATTACTGAATTAAAAATTCAGATGGTTCGGCACCAAAGCATAGTGAGTTATTTGCAAGTCACCATGATGATCTCAGATGGAAGGAACACTTATACTAATATCCTTCGCAAGCTACTCTTGACAGCAGAGTGCTCCATGGTTGGTCATGTTCAGTGAGATGTACTCCTACATCTCACCTGCATGCCATACTAGTGTCCTACACTCCTTGGTTAAGAAGACAACCAATCTATATGGTATACAACGACCTACACTTGATAATTGCTATCATCCTAGTAATAGTATATCATTTGATCATAAATAGATTTAAGGATTAAGCATATATCCTCCTATATCGATTAAAATAATCCTAAGAACTTCATCACAATACAGGAGTTCAATAAGAAGACGTAAACAAAGTGATGAAAAAATTAATAATATTATTAATTATAATTTATTTACATGCAAGAACACAACCATCAACAGGCTGATGATTGATTTTGTAACATAATTATTTGCAAACTTATTTTCATGCACGTTCTTGTGTTCCATAAGAGTAACGATGCATGTTTTTGGCCATATAGTATATAAGTTAGGCTTGATATGGTCATTACCATATCAAATGAATATCTTGTACGCCTCTCAAAAGGATAACAAAATAAATTAATATTCAAAAGAAAAAAAGGGTATTCACCATGTATGTAAGAAGAGAAATTTGATATCGGGTAAAAATGAAGAATTAATCAAGCTTTTTTTTTGTACATGGAAGGTAGAAAACCTCTTATTTACATCAAAAAGCCATCTTCATTTTGAAGCATGTGAAACTTTCAAATTTAAAGATTTATGACGCATCAAATAGTATGAACAAAATCCTTTGGTAAATAGCATGGAGCAGGATTCATTTTTTACTACACCTCCTGTAGGGAGAATGTAAGGATCCGATTTTCACACCAATCTTAAAGCCAAAAACAAAAGAAAAGAAACCAAAGAAGAAGAGAGTCCCGATTGGACTCTACTTCTTCCTCTTCCGTGCCCGACAAGATCGGAATAGAGGCTCAATCCGAGCCAAATAGGGCCAATAAACCCTTGAAAATCCTCTCTATAAGAGGACCTCCACCCCTCCATCGAGTCCCATCTTGAATCACTGAAAGATCACTGCTGAGCACCATTGATTTCTTAAGTTTTTCCTTCCAAGTTCTTGCTATTTCATCGGAATAGATCACCGATTTCCTATCCCATTGGCATCGCTGAACTGAGATAGTCCTTTGCTTTCTTTTACCAGTCCTAAAATCATTGTCGAAGCTAGATTTTGAACCGACAAACCATCGATAGGGCTTGGACAGGGGTTTCCCCAATTTCGATCTCCTTCTTCCTTTTGTTTTGGTTAATCAGCCCTCGCCGGCCATGGCCGTTGATGGGATATTTCCCTTCTTACCACCGTCAAGTGTCATCATGGGTCGCAACCCCCAAGTCTCTGATGATCGTGGTTGGGATAGAAGAGGGAAGAAGAGGATGCCCCCTCTTTTCAAGAAGAATAGAGGAAGTGATCGTTCCTTCCTTCTCTCTCTTCCCATTTTTTCTCTCTCTTAGTTTATATATTTTTTATTTAATTTATTATTGATGGATCAAAGCATCCAGAGGATTTGTTGGCAGACCTTAGTGAACCTTGATAGAAAGTTCTAGACAGATAATCCCTGCATTATGGATTTATTTTAATATTAATTTTAGATCTATAGGAGAATAGTTCCTTCAACAAGAGTATACTGAGCAAGGTTGTTGACACCTAGATCATAAATCTAGTGAGTTTAGTATGATGACAGTAAAGATAAGAATTTTTGGACATTGTCACTTATTTATATAAAAATATTTTATGCATTAGTGATTTTGATTTATATGATTTTAATGGTTATATGTTATATATTTATTTATTAAGTATATGTATGATTTTGTATGAAGTTACATATGATATATTACTGAACTTAACTTAGATGGATTTTAATCATGTGCATTGAGTTTTGTAAAAGAATGCAATTTTGAATTATAATATCTAACAAGTCGGTAATTGAGTTGTGTGACTATTTGTAGGGCTGTGGTGCTCTAAGATAACCACTTTATTGATACCCTCTCATGGATTTAAAATATGACTGTGGTAGTTCAGAGTTGAACACTTATAGTTTCCTAGACTAGTCATTTTATTGATATCTTCTCATGAGCTTGAAACATGACTATAGTAGTTTAGGATTGAGCGCTTGCGGTCCTTTAGACTAGCCGCTTTATTTTATGAGAAAGTCTTTGTTCACCGCATGTGGTGCAATAAAGTTGACGTAGAGCGCACCATCCAATCATCTTAAAGCATGTAGTCATCGCTTTTCAATGTGCATTTAATAGCACATTTAATGCCTATAGTTTCACTTTTTTGTTCGAAATTTTGAATGATAAAAATGTCCCTTCTTTTCAAAAAAATTATGACATCATATAGTCATATTATGACATCCTGTGATCAAATTATGACTTTGTGCACACATGATGTTATAATTTTCTTTCAAAAATCATAAAGAGAGAAAGATATTTTCATCATTAAAATTATGAAATTTTAAATGATGAAAATATCCCTCCCTTCCTTATAATATCTTATATACAGGAAGTCATAATTTGACTATAAGATATCATAATATGACCACGAGATGTCATAATTTTTTCAAAAGAAGAGGGATATTTTTGTCATTCAAAATTTCAATCAAAAAAACAAACTTGCAGACATTAAATGCATATTGAAAAGTGGAGGCTACATGACCCAATCAAATAAGATGGTATATTTTTTCTGCATCGAATGCGGTGTATAAAGAATTACTCTTATTTTATTGATGCCTTCTCATGGATTTGAATATGACTATGGTAGTTTAGAGTCGAGCACCTATTGTCCCTTGGATTAGCTACTTTTTTGATGTCCCTGTGGACTTGAATGTGGCTGTGATAGTCCATAGGACTAGTCACTTTGTTACTCTTTACATGGATGGTTGTGGTAGTCCACAGGACTAGCCATTTTTGTTATCTTATCTACGAACTTGAAATATGGCTATGATAGCCTAGAGCCGAGCATCTTGATGTGATCGAATCCGATGTATGTTGATTGAGAAAATTGTATGATGTGATCAACTGCACAAAAGATATATTTGCTATACATATTTTATGAATTATGATATTTTTAGCATGGATTTACATGAGTAACAACAATGATTATTTTTTATTTATTATTATTATATTAATATTGGTGTGTGAGAATTCTTACTGGACTGTGAAGCTCACCCCTCCATTTCTTTTTCTTTTCAGAATTGCAGGATACATGCATTTGGCTATGATTAGAATCATGATTGAAAGGATAAATTAGATAGAACATTATTAGTGACAATTGGATGATCAAGTTTTGTAAATTATAGCAGATTTGATATTTATTAATGTGAAATATTTGTTATGAAATGAGATCAATAGTATTCATGGGATCTTGAGGTTGTAATGAATTTTAAGGCTTTACATATTTTTTAGGATCTTACTCTAAGGAGCATGCGGCCATCATGTATTCAATCCAGATACGAGGTTCGAAGCATGACAGAATGGTATTAGAGCTTAAGGTTATAATCTCTAAGGATTGTGATTTAAAGGATATTTGAGCATAAAGTTATGATTACTAAGGATGTGACAGAATGGTATCAGGACTTAGGTTATGATGACTAGGGACTGTGACTCAAGTGGTATTTGAGTGATAGATGTAGTAGAAAAGAATTCAATGTTTAGATTTCAAGACAATAAATAAGGTTTAATCTAGGTATAAGAGGTGTTGACCTGGAATAAAATAGGATATATTGATATGTAGTGTCTGCTGGATGTAGACTGTTTAATTGTTATTAAGATGATTTTGAAATTTTGAATTTGATGTGAGTACAAACCATTATAGTCCCCATATTTTTATTGTTGATTGTTGGTTGCAAATTTTGATTTAGCAACAAGTCGTTTAGAGTATACAATATTCTTTGAGGATTGCACCTATTGTTAGATTATGTATTATATTGATATTGGGTTCTATTGATTAATTTAGATTTTTATTGAGAGGACATGGGATATAAATCATGATAGAACCTTTGATAATTTAAACTATAATTTTGAATCAGCTTACTTGATTTTCCTTATATTTGCTAGAAATCATTGGATATGTTAGATTTTAATAAAAGTTAGGTTTTGAGCTGATCTAAGCTATCTTACTATTGTTATCAAATTCAGAAGGAACTTTTGGAAGACTTATATGAGTCTTAACATATACGGGACAAGATTTCATGTGTCAATGCTAAGGGTCATGATGAAGAAAGTTCTATATGGAATAATCAAATTAATTCTACATTTAGGGATATTGATTTGAAGTCCTCTAATTTGTTGAGATTTAGAGTTAACCTTATTTTAAAAGAAAAGATCAATTTAGAATTGTTTAATTGATTGTCAGGTAAATCTAGAGTTAACTCACTCTGATTAGTTCTAGATTTATGAGATTTTGGATGAGTAATAGAGCTTATACAGGGGCTTCAAATATAAAAGTGGATCAAGGTTTGATCTTGATGTGATATGCTCAAGGGACAAAGAAACTTTAAAGTTTGCTTAAATTCTATCAAAAATTTGAAAGGTTGGATCTTTTAGATTCAGATGTAAAATAGTATTATTATCGAGATTCATCTGATAATCCTAGAGGATTCAATAGGTTTAGATCACGGTGTGCAGTAAAAGTGCGGTGGTTGACTGATATTAAAACTAGTTAAGAATACTAATCTAGCTCCATAAGTGCTATGAATGGAGAAATTGATTTCAAGTAAAATAGACAATTGATAAATGAAAGCACAAGGTTGTTGATCCTTGGGCTCATCTAGATGTTGCACTACCATCTTCAGTGATTAGTTCTTTTGTTATTGTTAATTATCAGAAGAATTTTGAGCATCTTAACTTTAGGGTGAATGGACTGGTAATCCTTGATTGAGTTTGGATGTAGAATGTTTGGGCATAGATATCCTTTTCTTAGCTTTGACATCATTACTCCATTTGTTTGAATGGATTTGATGTTTTTTATGATAAGAGTTTAATTGTTACATCATCTGTTAAAAGGATAAAGAAGGCTATAGATCATGGTGAGCATCTAATGCTCCAGACTCTTTTATTTTTATTAAGAGTAAGTTGGGTCGATTATGATTTTCATATGAAACTAATCAAGAGCAGATAATTTTGTGGGCAAAGAACTATGGTATGTTAAGCCAAGAATCAGAGATCAAAAAAATTCGTTGTTCTATCGATAAGAAGAATCTAGTTTTAAAATACCACATAATCATTTATGTTGAGGACTTGTGGAGCAAGCACTTTGAGATGTAGACAATTTTGAAGGTTAAGAACCATATGAGAGTTTGGTATTTTAATGTTCGAAACCTTAGGCACATCAATTTTGAGGACAAATTTTTTAAGGTGGGAGAATGTAAGGACCCGATTTTCATACTAATTTAAAGCCAACAAAAAAAAGAAAAAACCAAAGAAGAAGAGAGTCCCTATTGGACTCTGCTTCTTCCTTTATTGTGTTTGATAAGATCAGGAATAGAGGCTCAATCCAAGCCAAATAGGGCCAATAAACCTTTGAAAATCCTCTCTATAAGAGGACCTCCACCCCTCGATCTAGTCCCATCTTGATTCACCGAGAGATCGCCGCCAAGCACTGTTGACTTCTCAAGTTTTTTCCTTCCGAGTTCTCATTGTTTCGCCAAGAAAGATCACCAGTTCCTTTCCCATTGGCATCGCCAGATTGAGGTAGTCCTTTGCCTTTCTTTTTCCAACCCTGAACCATTGTTGATGCTAGATTTTCGACAGGCAAGCCATCGGTAGGGCTTGAATAGGGGGTTCCCCTATTTCGATCCCCTTCTTTCTTTTGTTTTGGTTCACCAGCCCTCGCCAACCATGGCTACTGATGGGATATTTTCCTCCTTGCCGTCAGGTGTCATCATGGGTTGCAGCCCCAAGTCTTCGGTGGTTGTGGTTGGGAGAGAAGAGGGAAGAGGAGGATGCCCCCTCTTTTCAAGAAGAAAGAGGAAGTGATCGTTTCTTCCTTTCTCTCTCTTCCACCTTTTTATCTTTCTCCCTAGTTTATATATGTTTTGTTTAATTTACTATTGATAAATCAAGGGATCCATCAAGGAAAAAGGATTCGAAGGATTTGTTGGCGGACCATAGTGAACCCCAATAGAATGTTCTAGACAGATAATCTCTACATTATGAATTTTATTTTAATATTAATTTTGAATTTATAGGAGAATAATTTTTTTGACAAGAGAATATTGAGCAAGGTTCTTGACACCTAGATCGTAAATCTAGTGAGTTCAGTTTGACGATAGTAGATATAAAGATTTCTAGATATTGATTACTTACTTATATAAAAATTATTTTGTGCATCAGTGATTTTGATTAATGTAGTTTTTAACAGTTACATGTTATATACTTATTTGTTAAGTATATGTATACTTTTGTATGAAGTTATGTATGATAGTTCACCGATCCTGATTTGGATGGCCTTTGATAATCATGTGCATCAAGTTTTGTGAAAGAATGTAATTTTAAATTACAATATCTGATAAGCTGGTAATTGAGTTGTGTGACTATGTAGGGTTGTGGTGCTCTAGGTTAGCCACTTTATTGATGTCCTCCCACAAACTTGAAATGTGGTCATGATAGTTCAGAGTTGAGCACTTGTGGTCTTCTGAGCTAGCCACTTTATTGATGTTTTCCCATGAGCTTGAAATATGACTGTAGTAGTTTAGGGTTGAGCGCTTGTGATTTTTTAGACTAGCCACTTTATTTATTGATGCCTTTCCATGAGCTTGAAATATGGCTATGGTAGTTCACAGTTAAGCACCTATGGTCCCTTGGACTTGCTAATTTCTTGATGCCTCCCATAGGCTTGAAACATGGCTATGGTAATCTATAGGACTAGCTACTTTACTATCCTTTGTATGGATGGCTATGGTAGTCTATAAGACTAGTTATTTGTTGCCTTATCTATGGGCTTGAAGTGTGGATGTGGTAATTTAGAGCCAAGCAACTTGATATGATCGAATCCTATGTATGTTAGCTAAGAAATTGTACGAAGTGATCAATTGCGCAAAGAATATATTTGCTATATATATTTTATGAATTATAATATCTTTTGGCATAGATTTACATGAGTAACAGCAATGATTATTTCTTATTTATTATTATTATATTAATATTAGCGTGTGAGAATTCTTACTAAGCTGTAAAGCTCACCCCACTCTGTTTCTCATTTCTTTTCAAAGTTACAGGATACATGCATTTAACTATGATTAGAATCACAATTGAAAGAATAAATTAGATAAAGCATCATTGGTGACAGTTAGATAATCGAGTTTTATAAATTATAGTAGGTTTGATATTTGTTTATGTAGAATATTTGTTATGAAATGAGATCAATAATATTTATGGGATCTTGAGATTGTTACAAATTTGAAGGTCTTGCATATTCTTTAGGATCTTACTCTAAAGAGTGTACGGCCATCCTATATCCGATCCAAGTACTGGTTCAGGGCGTGACAGCACATCTTAATAGTTGGCCTATGTAGTCTTTTGAGCCGATCAATAGGCCGGGCCCTTACAATAACTTCATAATATAAGAAGCTTTCTTTCCCTATGTTCTCTGATCATTTTCATTTGTGCCGCCTTTAGCATGAAAAATAGTATTGAGATGCATAAAAAAGAAGATAGGCATAATCACAGTAACTTTAGGATTTTCTTCACTGCATTATTCTGCATCACATTTCTGCTAGGATAATCTCAATGCCACGACGAAGCTTTGTTAGGTCATGAGGTATCCGGTGGCGGCGATGACTTTCGAGCATGACAAAGCTTTGGTTTCCGCTGATAGATTGATGTTTAACTTGTGTTTTGAACCAAGGGTCATGATTTTCCTTTTTGAGAGACCATGGGGTCATGATTTTCAATTGACAGCAATGCAACCCAAGCATTTTATATTTGTTCTAGGGAGTTGCATCACAAATAACCAATGGGAAGAGAATAAGTCTTAGAGAAAAATCCGAAGAACAATCCAACAAAGTAAGCTTCGATCTAGAAGAATGAACAAAGGACTCTGGAGTATGAAAAATTAATATATGAACAGAGTGATAAAGTGTGAAATGTAGATGATATATAATCAAGTTTAGCTTTGACCATTCTTTGGGTTCTTATCCAAATCACATAATTAATCAGTTTGATTCAACTCCTTGAGTCTGCCATGTAAATTGGACAGTTTATTGCAGTTGCATGTGGTTGAAATGCATTTAGATCAATTATATGTGGTGTATGTGTGTTCTAGCTGTCTTTTTCTCATGTATCTATACTGCATTAAGGTGATTTATTTGTCAATTAGGTTCATGGACTATGACCTTTCAATAAGGTGAGCTCATAAATTTTAATACATGGTTCTTATAATAGGTTTACTTATAGCTGAGATGCACTTTTTTCTCTTGGTGGTTGTAGATTCATTCTTTTTTTCTATCACTCTGTTGGTGGTGCTATTACATCCCCTCAAAAAAAAAAATCATGATATTAGTACAATGAGAAATGTTGGAATTCCAGCTTTTTCTTCAGGGGTCTTCACAATATTCATTCCCATCCCAATGGTTTATTTATTTGATTCTCAGTCTTCTTAGGAAGTGAAGAATCAATTTAAACATTTAAAATTCTTAACGTTGCCCTGAAAGAAGCAAATTAAGCACAAAAGACAAGAAATGAGATTCAAAAGTTTCTAGCTTCATCTGTCAGATAATGATTTATGAAGCCAAAAGTCTTCCAGTTGGAATTTGTCTTGATACACCTTTTGTATTTGATGAATATATCGCTTGATTATCTTCAAGGCATGAAATGCTAGCCTGGACTTTTGGTGAGTTCAGCTAAATCTCTATAATTTGACGGGGCTGAGTATTAGTGTTTACAGATCTATTTGAGGGTGGGTCCTATTTCATCGTCGATCCTGATAACATAAAGGGAAAACACTAAAAAAAAACAATAAATGGATCAAAAATACAATCGAAATCAGTTTTTAATTTTGAAATGATAACACTAATCTGGCTAAAATGCAGAAATCTCATTCTCTTTAAGAAGATACAAGTCTTCTTCGGTCGGCAAAGCTTTCTTTCAACCTTCTATAGCTTGATTTCTATGAAGTTGATTATTTATGGTTATCAAGTGCTTGAACTCATCAGTATATTTTTACTAGTGTTACTAATGGAATCTTGGAGATCCTCAGGGTACTAGCATAGGAAGATATGAATCTTTGTTCATGATATTACCACATAAAAAAAGCACCTATAAATGTTAGAATTAATAATTGGTACCTGCCTATAGTGATGTATTCGATACAGATTTTCATGAATCCTGGAGATATCATCGCCATGAAAGCATGCGACCCAATGAAAATTCTGTAAGCCCTGCTTCGGCCGACATGCCTATCTTCCAAAAGTTTGGTAGGCTTTGAGTCCCTCAAAATCATAGATAGAGAAGGCAGCGGGTAGGATTTGAGCCGACATTGTACTACCCATCCTCAAATCCGAACTTAATATCCTATATCCAAATCCTACCCGATAGCCGATCGGATAAAAAAGAGATACCCATCTCCATACCTAATAGGTTCGGAGATACCCACGGATAACCTATTTCTCCATATTCAATCTATAACCGCTCCATGCCTATCCCATATCTAAAAAAATAAATAACCAAAATAATTTTATGCATATTATCAATCAAAACAAAATTACCAATTCAACATAGAATATAATTTATAAATCTAGATTTATAAAAATCAAACATAGAAATAGAATTACAATTCAACATAGAACATATAAATAATCAAAATAATTTTATACATATTATCAACCAAAACAGAATTACCGAAACAGAATTATAAATATATATATTCGGGTATGGGTTCGGGTGTTATCCATACCGGTGCTACAGTTTTCGAATTATACCCAAATCCGGTCAAATCTTATTTTTCAAATTTGATCAGATTTGGGTATGATGCATATCCATCGGATCAGGTCGATTTTGCCATCTCTAATCATAGGTAAACAGAATGCATTGCCAAAAATGCTTGCTCCTCAAGCTTTCATTCACTCCTCCCTGTTCTCAAAGAAGAGGATGAGGACCCCTGTGCTTCTCTCTTCCTCTACAGAAAAAGGAAGAAAGAAGAACAAAATAAAAAGCGAAATTCTTTGTGCACAGCAGGCAGTATAGAAAATCTGACATGGAGTGCTCTGCCTCGTCCAATTGGTCCATGTAGTCACCACTTTTCAATGTACATGTAATGCCTGAAAATCGATTTTTTCGTTAAAAATTTTGTATGACAAAAATACCTCTATTTTTGAAAATATTATAATATTTTATGCACATATTATGACATCCTACATCCATAATATGCACAGGATGTCACAATTTTTTTTAAGAATAAGGATATTTAGTCATTTAAAATTTCAACGAAAAAATCAATCTGCAGGTATTAAATGCACGTTACAAATGATTGGACAAAATATCCTGCTCACGTTATGATATCCAAAGCTATATTATAACATCTTGGACTATATTATGTCATAGGATATCATAATTTTTTTCAAAAGATTGAAATATTTTCATCCAACAAACTTTTAAATGAAAAATCGATCTGCAAATATTAAATGTATGTTAGAAAGCGATAACTATGTGAATCAATCGGACAAGACTGTGCACTCCATGTTGGATTTTCTACACCGCTTGCGGTGCACAAATATTCTCAAAATAAAATATCCCAATGGTCAAGCAAATGCCGCCCAATTGCTGTCTAAAAATCCATGTCCCCACACAAATACCGCAGCATTATAACCTAGGGCAGCCGGCCTTCTGTCATGGTTGGGCCAAACTGGTATACGACAGCAAAATAACTCAGTTGCTAGTGATGAAGATGATGATTTCTTTCAGTGAGATCGAAACGAAGCTTCTTGTGGCTTTCAGTATCCCTGCCATTTATTCCCTTTTCTTGTTCTTCGGTTTGGTTCCCAGAGCCACAAACCTTTATGTACATCGTTTCATTTCTTTAATAAAATAGTGTTGACTTGGTCGCCATGTTCAAAACTCCCAAGAATTGAAAGCTTATTAAGAAATCATTTATTTGGACCAAAACTACAACAGCATGTACCTCTAATGCCCAACGTAGAGTGCTAATCTCCAGCATTTGGAAATCCTTCACTTTCTCTCGCTACAAAAAAAATAATATTTTATGATGAATTTATTTACGATATAAATAATTTCATCATAAATAATAATATTAATGATAAAAATTATTTCATTATTAATAATTATTATTTATGATAAATAAATTTTGTGTCGCAAATGAGTGAGTATTTACGATGTAAATTCATTTACATCATAAATATTATATTATTTACGATGAAAAATTTTTATCGTAAAAAATCGATGAAAATTAAAATTATTTAAAAAATAAATAGTAGATTATTTATGACGTAAATTTACATCGCAAATTATCAGTATTTACGATGAAAATAGTTTTTTCATCATAAATATTAAATTATTTATGATGTAAAATTTTCATCGCAAATAACTAATGAAAAATCAAAAATTTAAAAAAAATAGTAGGTAATTGAATTATTTACAATGCATCATTTCCATTGCAAATAATCAATGAGAAATCAAAAATTTTAAGAAAATAATTAACAGATAATTTATGATGCAAAATTTATAGTACAAATAATTGAATATTTATGATAGAAATAAATTTTACGTCATAAATATTGAATTATTTGTGATGAAAAATTTTCATCACAAATAATCGATGAGAAATCAAAATTAAAAAAATAATTAGCAGATTATTTACAACGCAAATTTACATCGCAAATAACAGGTATTTACAATGTAAAATTAATTTTACATTGCAAATATTAAATTATTTATGATATAAAATTTGTGTCGCAAATAATCGATGAAAAATAGAATTTTTTAAAAATAAATAGTAGATTATTTATGATATAAAATTTATATCATAAATAATTAAATATTTATGATGTAAAATTTATTTTGCTTCGCAAATACTTATTATTTACGATAGAAAATTTCAGTAGCAAATAATCAACTAGAATTCAAATTTTTTTTAAAAAAATAA
>KE505156.1:461880-491797 GCA_000441515.1 Elaeis oleifera | reverse complement strand
TTCTGCGGGAATCCGGTTGGCATTGTTGAAGTTCGGCTGACACTATTGGAGGTTGATGGCTGGGGAGGTACGGCAGACACCGGAGGCGGTTGGCCGTCGTGGAGATCTAGCTGCTGGAGCTCGTCTGTTGTAGAGGTTCGTCCGTGATCCGTTTGCTATGGAGGTTCAAGCGAAGTCCGGCTCTTGTAGGAGTCCGGATGGGGACCGGCTCTTGTAGAAGCTCGGATGGAGACCGACTCTTGTAGAAGCTCGGCTGAAGCCCACCTGCAACAGAAGTCCGGAAGGAATTTGTTTACAATAGAAGCTCGGATGGAGGCTTACAGTAGAGATCCGACGTGGACTGCTCGTAGTAGGAGCTCGGAGTAGGGCGTTTGCAGTAGAAGCTTGGGGCAGAAGTCCGGAAGATTTAGAAGGAGCTCGTCCGTCGGAGGAGTTCGGTCGATATTGTGGAAACTCGACTGCCGAAGGAGCCCGAAAAAGATGTCGCGCAGAGTCGGAAGGGTCCCAGGAGAGTTGGCCTCTCACGGACTTCGACTGGGGGTATTTATACCCAACAATAACGTTGTCCAATAAGAACAAATAGATTATTACATCCACACTGAAAAATGGTTCACTGCCTGCACCAACCGCAATATAGCATGTAGTATGAATTAAAGCAACAACAACACACATATATATAGATCCCTCAACAATTGAACATCTATAATCATCTCTACCTCATAAGAAACATATATTATTATGATTATATGCTTTAGGCAGCAAATTCATACGGTTGCTTTTATATAACAATATTTGGTCCACAGTAATAACTTCAAAACTTAAAGAACTTTAATTAGAGTCATAGTTCCATCAGAATTTTACAGCAGTCCATATCGTAGCCATCTTTCACGTATGGTTCTAGTCTACTTCTGTCAAAGTATTTCTCACCACCTAGTGAAACAATTTTTCAGAGACCAATCAAGTGAAGTAGACCAAACCTAATTAACACAAACTGAGCCCAGATTGAACTTAGCTTTGTTTGGTGCAATAAGACTAAATCAAGTTAAAGAGGGGCTAACATATAGTTATAACTTGGGTCTAATGAATCACCATAAGTTTATCTAATCACGGCATTTGATGAATGCCAACTAGTTGAGTTGGTAAAGTCACATAGGATTAGATATTAGTGAGTTTAGTCAACTCTTACCCTCACACAAATTTAGGCCAAGCTTACTCCCATCCTAGATCTTAAAAAGTTTGTCATGACGTTTAAGGTAGGTTGCACCTTTTGATGCTTGTGCACCCTAGAACATTTTATTTCCTAACATACCAGATGATAAACCCTATAACATACGAATTAAAACATATGAAAAGGAGCCACAAATTTATGGTTGTTATGGTGGAAATGAGCATGATGACATGCATGGCACAACTGAATTATTCTAACTCAGAAATAATGTGGCATCCCATGGTCGGACCAAGTCCACCTTGGTCAAACTGGAAGCAAGACGAGTAGATCAAAAGACCGACAAGGTCATATGACACCCAACAAGAAGAACTGTGACTCCAATGGGTACTCAAATCGACGTTTGTCCTAAGTTGACCTAAACCACCTTACCTCAGCAGCCAATTTTCCCACCATGCATAGCAAAGTGTTCCCTTCATCGAGCTAGGGATGAATATTACTATAATAGCCTCTAGTGGTTACACCAAATCTTCAAGTGATTATGTTGAATCCCAAACAATTACAGCACAACTCCAGGCTATTAAGATACAGTTCACAGAAGATTTAAGATCCCAGTTATAAATAAACCCGAGGACCACTCATGAAAGATAATAACCCAATAGCTAAATTCCAATTAGTACAACAACCTATCTCTCTAATTCTTTCTTTTCTTTTCTCCAATACAAAAATCCCTCTCTAACTTAAGTATTGAAGAGCCTGACCAGAATCAATCCTGCAAGCTTTCTAACCTTGTTTGTTATCTTAAAAAATCATGAAAGCAACCCACATCGCTGATCTAAGGATCGATAACAACAAATTGACATCATTTGTGGGAATGAAGGATGAAGCAACTATCCAGGTACTACTCGACTAGAGTCTAATATTAGCTCTTTGCATGGGTCCCCAAGATCTCAAGCCCCTTCATCAATCATAAGAGTTGTTGATGCTAGATAGTTTTATTTGCTTTTCCAGCAGTTGCAAGCCTTCATAACTATGATCCCAGCGCCTTGCAACAGCAGATTGTTAATTCCCTAGCTAGCCAGCCAACCTACACAAGGTAGTAGCTATCCTCACCCTAAGAGACTTGAGTGGGGCCAGAGGTATGATCGCTCTAGTTCCCCCTCCAAAACAAGCTCCATTCTGGAGACTCTTTTCCATGCCAGCTCAAAGAACTCTTCGGATAGGAAGTTGACCTCAGTCACAAGACTAGGGAGATGCACAACAAAATTATGGCCTTGCAGGGGTGGCATCCAAAAGCGGAAGATGATCTAGAGATGAAGAACGAGCCTCCCTTCACTAAAGAGAACAAAGAGGAACCCCTACCGAAGAAATTCAAGATGCCCCAACTCGAAAACTACAATGGTCTACGGATTTGATGGACCATCTTGAGAACTTCAAAGCTTTCATATACTCTAAGAAGCCAATGACTCTATGATGTGCCAAGCTTTCCCAACCACTCTTAGGAAGGCTGATCAGCTCTGGTACTTAAGTCTTCGAATATGCTCAATTAGCTCCTTTAACTAGTTCAAACATCAATTTCTCAGCCAGTTCATTAGAATAGACAAAGGTAGATGTCATTCAGCTTATTCACTATCAAGCAAATGGTAGATGAGTCTCTTTGAAGCCACATCAGCGGATTTAATGTTTCGATACTAGAGGTGTGTAAGTCGGATTATTCCGTCATCGTACCCATCACAATAACAAGCTATATAGTTTCTGCTCACTTTTCGTTAGAGAAAAGCCCTCTCAAAGATTTGGTCGAGCTTCTATCCTATGCCGATAAATACATCCATATTGAGGGAGCCATAGCTATTTGAAGAATGTAGCAAGAAAAGCAACAAAAAGTGGAATGGCTGTAAGGAAAAATGAGCCAAGAAAAAGCATGGCCAAAAGAAAGAAGCACCATGTAACCTTGAAGTCCACCTTGGACTATCGAGAGGTACACCCCTTTCAATGCTTTGAGAACTCATATCCTAATGGAGATCCAGGATTAGGGCTATTGGCACTAGCCTCGAAAGATGAAAACTCCCACCAAGAAGAGGGACGTCCGTAAGTACGACCGACTCTACAAAGATCATGGGCACAACACTAAGGAGTACTTGCAACCAAAAGAGAATATTAAAGCCCTCATTCGATGAGAATACCTCAATCAATATATGGATGATTGGAGGAAAATGATCAAGAAAGGCACAACCTCAATAAGCAAGACAAAGATTGACCACTAGCTGGGGTAATCGCCACTATCTCTAGAGGATCGATTATTGAGAGATCTAGCCCTCCGATCTGTGATTAGACAATCAAGCCTAAAGAATCAGCTCCACGAAAGGATGAAGCCACAGAGCAAGAAGAACTTGTGCCAAATTACCTAGCTTAAAA
The DNA here is from genome assembly GCA_000441515.1 of Elaeis oleifera. Classification (NCBI taxonomy): domain Eukaryota; kingdom Viridiplantae; phylum Streptophyta; class Magnoliopsida; order Arecales; family Arecaceae; genus Elaeis; species Elaeis oleifera. The sequence continues at coordinate 488,217 of KE505156.1, read as the reverse complement.
AGTTTGGAGGAAAAGTTTTACCTCGGACAAGAAAACTCGAATAACCTCGGGCACAACATTGCAAAGATTCATGATAGTGAATTTATATCCTTTATTACTAATTATCAATGAAATTGTGTGTCAATTTCTCTCTAAAAATCAGCTCAAAGAGCCAAAGTACTATAAGCTATATGCATTTTGTGAGAACTACTAACCTTGAAGGCAGAGATACTTTCATTTTAAAGTCCTAGCTTAGTCTAGGCTCGCATGAGAGGAGATACAACTAGCCTGATCATCCACATGTTGGTTCTATTTTAACAATAAATAGAACTGGCTTGGTTCCATTTGGAATTAGGATCTAATTGGATTTGAATCAAAGAGGAAAAGAAGACCACAAATTCTTGCTTCCTTTTTAGTTTTCTTATTTTAACAAAAAATATTGCTTAAATAGGAATTGGTATCTATTCTAAGAAAATTGGAAGGATATAATCTATAGAGAATGAAGATGGAATCAAATAAAATATTTTCTAAATTCAGACTATTATTTTAGTATAGTACACATGTAGATAGTAAACGTACTTTGCAAATGCCGTAATACGAGGACAGATTTAAGAACTCTTGAAAGATTAAAGGGGTGCCCTCTAGCCAACTAGCGTTATTGATGAACTTGCATTCTTCCGTTTCTGAGATGAATTAGAGAAGGCTTGTTCTTAAATCACGTGATAGAAAGGAAGAACTACGTATATATCTATTTAAGGTCTTACATTGACATCGCATTTGTGTACCTCTCATTTAGCTTTCTGGCTCATCCACTTGGACAGGAAAGAGATAGAGGTCTAGCATGGTAGATAAGAGCCACTCAGAGTAGCCAAGGTGACTGCCCGTGAAGCCACGCATAGCTTCCAAACATAGAAAACGTCCACGAGAGGCCCCAGGCAAGTCATCCTTGGCTACCAAAGACAGACTCTTATCTCCATGTAAGACCTCTCTTCCACTCTACATGTTCTGCAGTGGGATGGTTTTGCTTGCTTCACGTGTATTTATACTGCAGGCAAGGGGAGACATCAGATTTCACTTTGCCCATAACCTTTATCCATTCCAATTTGCCTTGTCCGGAGCCTTATAATGTCTATCATGCCTTTCTTTTCATCCTTTGGCGGTCTCCTCCATACAGAATATATTCTTGCAATCTCCGGAGGCCATTGTCCATACTGAAACCAATCAGAGTCGCTATCATTCCGCTAGGAGTTGCACCGGAGACGAAAATATAGTGTAGAACATAGAGGAGCAGAAACAGCTTGCTGTTATATTATTGTAAGAAAAACGCATCGACCATGAAACCTGTCTTGGATCGGAATTTTCTTGTGAAGTCATTCAAAAGCCAAGGCTTCATAACATGGAAGCTTTCATTTCTCTTTGTTATCGGATCATTTTGATTTGTCCCCCCTATGTCAAGAAAAGATAATATTGATCATCCTCAAAGGCGAAGATGCCCACATACTATATACGAATGCAGTATTGTGTCAGATTTCCACCATTATAAAGTCAATGCCGTAAGAAAGCTTTGGTTCTCTCCAACTTGCGGTTTGACTTCTGTTATGACCATTAAAATATGGCTTTCAAGAGACAGCAATACAATCCAAGAATTTTGTATATTAGTTTCAAAGCAACCTGTCAGATAACCAATGGGAAGAGAACAAGAGGACACGAACAATTGGGAACAAATTCGAAGAAGAATCCAGAATAAATTGATGGTTAGATCTCAATAAAATAGCTGAGTACTTTACAAATGAGAATTTAAAACATCGGAGTACTGAAGAATAACATGTTGATGATCATAAATAAGTCTAACTTCGACCCACTTTGGATTCCCCCTATTTGCAGTCTGCCAAGTGGTTGGAAGTGTGGATAGGTCTAGCACTGACTATTCTTTTTGGTAATTCTCTTAATCATACAGCGAATCAGTTCCATTCATGCTATTCGCACTCTGCCATGTGGACAGAACAATTTTGTAATGTGTTTTACATTTAATTAGTTCAATTCAGTGTGTGTACATGTATGTTTGTCTTATAGCTACTTTTTTCCTCTAATTTGTAAAGTTTTCTACGCACTACGTGCATGACATCCAATCTTCCCAGTGGATCCCATCCATTTGGATAGATTTGTATATGTGTATGCATGTTTACATGCGTGCATACATACATACATACATATGCACATAGATAGACATGCATGCATACATATACATATATAGCACATCATAGGCATGTGTGCCTTACAACAACCAACAACATATATCAGATTATATAAGCAAATTTTTTGGCAGCAATTATATATGCAATTTATCTTTAGAAAACAAACTAAGCAAATAAAACTATAATAATTAAATCACTTCATGGTCCAGTACTGAGCGTGGTGGCGTTAGGATTTTCTCCACGGTGCAGATTGAATCATTGCATCATGTAGCATTAGTCCAGGTCCTCCACACTTCCTGTGTGCACCTCCGTGATGATCTCTATATTATATAAATACAGAAAAAGGTGGCCCTAAATACAAGTGTCAAGCCCATTACATCATGTCTAATCTACTGGTCCAATGCCTGTTGGTCTGTAGTGTAATTGTTGATAAATCACAAACACATCGTAGGTCGCAGCACGTATCCCACCATCCAACAGGGTTCAATCAATGCTTGCTCCACCCACAAGAAGAGTCTTATACATGCAGTACAGAATATGTGAGACCAATTTGGTGAATATCATGCAGAAGGTACAATCGGATCAAGATCCTCGCCCTTAATCCAGATTTTCATCTAAGCATTTGATCAGTCAATCATATGGGCTATCATCATGTATGAATATTAATCACCTTACAGTGTATCATCAAAATAACATATGGCCTAAATTGAAAACCGTAGATATGATGGTGCATCTGTATCATCTTGGGTCTGGTTATTGAGGGTAATATATACGATCCGATTAGTCTTCTAGGAAATACATAATCAAATCTTACTTGGTATTCATGCCATTAACAATCAACATACATGACACAGGTTGAACTTAATTAGATCTAAATCCATTGCAAGCACCTAATCCATTCGGAAGTCATACAAATATTAATTATGTGTCTTAGACATGTCCTTGATACTAGACTACCATCATGAACATAAAGCCTAGAAATTTAACAAAATTCAGATAAGGTGGTAAAAAGAAAGTCAAAGCAAGTGATTTGATGTATTAACCAAAGTGTCAAAAGATGCTCATCGGTCATGTGATATGTAGCAGCATGACATATATTTAGAGATATATAACGTGCAAATATTATCTAAAAGGTTCACTAGACCCGGTGTAATTATTTTGGTCACTGCATATAAAACTAGATGAGTTCTAGGAGCGAGAACATCATGTTGAGAAGCCGAATCACAAGCCAGATTTTAGGAGATCAGAATATGGTCATACAATGTCCGATTAAAATGATATTTTTAAATCAACTTTTCGAGATCAATGATTAAAGCTAATCTCCTAAGGATGGCAATAGATCGAACACTATAAAAAATAGGAGTTTTGCCGATACAACATTTACCTACGCAAAATTTTATGTAGAGAAAGAGCACAATTAGCTATGCAAAAAAATAAATGTCGGTAAAATGGGCACAATTAGCTAGGCTTTCAAAAAACCATCGCAAAATATAATTATCAATGTAAAATTAGTGTTAGCATTTAAACCAAACTTTAATAATTGAGGACATTATTTACTGATGCTAAATTTACGTAGGCAATAAGCCAAATTGCCTACGCTTTTAACTTGCGTAGGTAACTGACCTCATTACCTACACTAAATTAGCATTAGCAAATATTTTATTATTATTTTTTTATTTTATAAATAATTTATTGGTGCTAAATTAGTGTAGGAAATGAGATTAATTACCGACGCAAGATGAAAGTGAAGCAAATAGGCTTATTGCCTACACAAATTTAGTGTCGGCAAATGAATTTTTTATCAATTTTTAATTTAGTAAACTATTTGTCGATGCTAAATTTGCATAGGCAATAAGCCTAATTGTCTACACTTCCATCTTACGTAGGTAATTAACCTCATTGCCTATGCTAACTTAACGCCAACAAATTATTTAGTTTTTTATTAATTTTTATTTTGTAAATAATTTGTCGATGCTAAATTAGCGTAAATAATGAGATTAATTACATACGCAAGAAAGAAGCGCAGGCAATTAGGCCTATTACCTATGTAAATTTAGCATCGACAAATATTTTTTTGTTAATTTTTTATTTTAACAAATCATTTACCGATGGTGAACTTTCGTAGGCAATAAGCCTAATTGCCTACGCTTCTTTTTTGCATAGGTAATTCATCTCATTGCCTATGCTAACTTAGCAACGGCAAATGGTTACCTTTTTATTAATTTTTTATTTTTATAAATAATTTATCGATGCTAAATTAGCATAGATAATGAGATTAATTACCTATGTAAGATGGAAGCATAAGAGATTAGGCTTATTATCTATGCAAATTTAGCGTCGGCAAATGATTTATTTTTTATTAATTTTTTATTTAACGAATAATTTGCCGATGCTAATTTCATAGGCAATAAATCTAATTGCCTACGCTTCCTTCTTGCATAGGTAATTAATCTCATTGTCTATGCTAATTTAGTATCGATAAATAATTTATTTTTTATTAATTTTTTATTTTATAAATAATTTATCGATGCTAATTAATTAGCGTAAGCAATGAGGTTAATTATCTATGCAAGATTGAAGCATAGACAATTAGGTTTATTGCCTACACAAATTTAGTATCAACAAAAGATTGACTTTTTTATTAATTTTTTATTTTGTAAATAATTTATCGATGCTAAATTAGTGTAGGCAATAAAATTAATTACTTACGTAAGATGAAAGCGTAGGCCATTAGGCTTATTTTCTATGCAAATTTAGCATTGGCAAATGATTTGTCTTTTTTATTAATTTTTTATTTAAAAATAATTTATCAATGCTAAATTTTGTAGGCAATAAGCCTAATTGTCTATACTTTTTTCTTACATATGTAAGTTATCTCATTGCCTACGCTAATTTAGCATCGGTAAATAGTTTGCTTTTTATTAATTTTATTATTTTTGAAATAATTTAGCAATGATAAATTAGCATAGGTAATGAGTTAATTACCTATGCAAGATTGAAGCATAAGCAATTAAGTTTATTACCTACGCAAATTTAACGTCGGCAAATGGTTTGCTTTTTTATTTATTTTTTTATTTTCATAAATAATTTGTCAATGCTAAATTAACATAGACAATGAGGTTAATTATCTATATAAGATTGATAAATAAAAAATTAATTAAAAAAATCATTTGCCGATGCTAAATTTGTTTAGGCAATAAGCCTAATTGCCTACGCTTCCATCTTGCGTGGGTAATTAACCTCATTGCTTACGCTAATTTAGTATCAACAATATTTTCTTTCTTATTATTTTTTATTTTTATAGATAATTTATCGTTGTCTAAATAATTTATCGATATAATTTAAATTAAAGTCCATTTTCGTCATTCATTATCTATAGAAAAAGCTTTTTGCCGATGTTTTTTTAAGCGTTGGTAAATAATCAATGACACTTTTTGTAAGCATTAGTAAAAGTTAATATTTGCTAACAAAAAAAAAATAAACGTCGGCAAATAAAATCAACAACTCTCTCTCCTTTTGTCGATGTTTATTTATCGACGTATTTTACGTCGGTAGTTATCTTTTGTAACATTTTTTGATATTTAGCTACACTTTTTTTGCTTAACTAATTATCTTATTTTTGTATTTTAAAATTTCATCATTTAGATCTTAAAACGAATTGATAAAATCAAAAGTTCCTTTATTAAAGTCTTGACTGAGTGCATCTCCTAATTCATAAAAAAATAGGTAGAATAATAGAGTTAAATTTAATATAGAAGTTAAGATCTATCTGTGTAGGATTTTATTTTTTCATGATTGTTTAGGCTAGTTATACTTATTTTCGAATTCGAGTCCTATTCGTACTAGAAGAAAATTCAATCCAAATTATACAAGGGCGACCTCAGGAGCTGCGTGCATCAATTTATGGTGTGTAGATCATGAATGAAAAAAGGGATGTAAAAACTACTTTCAAAAATTTTTCACTTTTTTATAGATTTCTTTAAAGATATTTGAATTGAGTGAATTGAGAGCAAATTTTTCCTTCTCTTCAATCAAGTCAAATTGATATCAAAGCTTCGGTCTTCTACATCCATAAGGATCTTAGTTTATGATTCAAATGCACAAGCTATACAAGCAAATAGCAAAAGGGCTATCCAAGCTTCAAGTAGATAGAAACATAAAGGCAAGTAGGCTACTAGTTCTATCTCAATGGCTGATAAGAAGAAGTGATGTCTCATATTAACTCATTGAGATCATCTCTTGATTAGTGTTGTCTTCAGCACAAACACTAGCAACTCTTATTGTGAAGCTATTTCCACATCTCGAGATGACGATCAATCATCTAATGTAGAAGATGAGCAACTGATGGGCACTTAAAATTCCTCTACCATCCTTCAAAGTCAAAACTTGAATCAAGATCCATATATATGATGGAATTGTTAATGTAGAGAAGCTAGATAACTGGATAGATCAATTAGAAACCTACTTCACTATTTACAGATATACTAGCATCCAAAAGTTCTCTTTCATTTGCCTTAAGCTTTCTGACGATGCCCTTGGTAGAATTCATGCATGAGAAACTACAATATCTTTAATATGATATGAAGTAAATTCAAATGCCTAATCAAGAAATAGTTCTGCCTAATCGACCATAAGAAAGATTGATAGATCAAATGATAGTAGTTGCGGTAGAAGTATATATGATCAATCTATTCATGATCATACCACCGAATTTTACAAATAATCTCACTGAGGATCTCTATTGATGATTATGAGATCTTCATGAAGTATGTTAGAGATCTCCTCCACAAGAGAAGCAGAAGAATGCTAAAGCTCCTCAAAGTTGAAGACATCAATAAAGCCATGAAGCCAGCATGCAAGCCTTGGGAACTGAGTAGAAGAATTGGCCAAGGAAAGGCAAGAAGGGTGATAAGTTTAAGAAAGGTGGTAGAAATCCGAGCACGAAAAGGGAGTAAAGCAGAAAGAATATCAGCATAACTCAAAAAAAATTACTATGATCACTGTAACATCCATAGATACACCCTGGAGAAGTGTTGCATGCGTCACCCTAAGTTGCAGCTGAAGAGGAAAAAGTCAAATGATTCTAAGAAGAAAGGAAATGCAATCATCAATATTATAGAGAGTGAGGAGGTGTCCGAGCTCGAGCAAGCAGACCCAAACTAAGCCTCATGATAAGAAACCCAAGGTATCAACTGATGCAAACCTAAAGATGCGAGAGCTATTCCACTTGAAGATCTAAGTGAGGCGAAGCATCATCAGAAGTATTGTAAATCTTGAAAATCCGAAAAACCTCATCTCTAAAAGCTTGGTTTAGAAACTTGGGTTGCAAAGCAAGCCTTATCTATATTCCTATTCTTACAATTGGATTTAGAAAGATGTAGAGTTGAAGATCACTAAATAGTATACCTTCAAATTCATGATTATTGAGAAGTACATTGATGAGACAACATGTGAAATTGTTTTTATGAACATTTATCATATCATCCTAGGAATTTTGTACCTTTGGAATTGAGATGCAATCTTTTACGGATAATAAAGAAGCATCATCTCATAAAATATGGAAAAGCTTTCATAATTAGTACCTCTAAACATAAGGTAACATAATGTTTCAACCATAGCCCAAGCAAAGCAATTTACTAATGCTTATAACAAGTTTGTGACGATGATATGTAAAAGAGGCTAAGCTCTTGCTCCTTAGCTTCACTAGATCAAGATCCAATGAAAGTCACCATTATTAATCATCAATGAAGAACGATAGCAAGAAGCATCCTAATCACAAATTCTAGATGTGGAATCAAAGTCATTGGTTCACTGGGACCTGAAACCACAAAAGACCAAGGCCAGAAACTATCTTCAAGCAAAGATGAGTCATTTAATCATGAGATGGGGAAGCAAGTATTTTTCTACCTTTAGTTGTGATTTAGAAAGAGCTAAATCCCTTAATAAGAAAATCTTAAACAAAAAATCATCAAACTCAATATAAAGCTGAGTCATGGGCCAAACTTTGGAAACCATAACTTAGTCATACAACCTCTGGTTAAGATGATGATCTTTTTCTTAAATTAGAATTTTTTAAAATCTACAACTTAGCATATACATCCTATAGAGTTAAAAATGGATCGAGATACATTCATTTGAGTCTCAAAATAGGCTAGTCGAACAAACAATCTTCTTTTGGAAAATACTTTGATCGAGTATATGTTCTAATTTGTGAACAATTAGATAGAGCAATAGAAGGCAAAATTGATATTGAAATCATAATCTACCTTCTATAGGATTTAGTTCTTTATCATGATTATTTCTACTGGTCATATACATTATTGAAAATCTAGTACTATTTGAATAAGGAGAGCAATCTGACCCAAAATGTACAAACAAGGACTTTACTACTATTATAAAGAGGAGCTATATTCCTCAATTTTGTTGTGCAGATCATCAATGAAAAAGGGGATGTAAACCCTACTTTCAAAGTTTCCATCTTTTCTAATTCTTTATGAGAAATTCGAGTTAAGTAGGTTGAGGACATTGTTTTTCTTCCTAATTAGATCAAATAAATATTTATACATGAAACTAGTCGAGAGATAAAGATCATAGCCGAAGAATATATCAAATTTATTCGAAAATTTATGAGGCAAAAATTGCCTTTGAAATCAACCTTGAGTACACAAAAGAACCGAACCAAGGGGGCTTTGATACCAATCTTATAGAATCCTAGAGATCATCATAGCACTAGCATTGAAAGATATACATCTTCATTCATGGTATTACAATGTAAAGAAGAATGTGTGAAGGTTGAAATAGCTTATACTTGTTCACTTTGATGAATTTAATGCATATCTTTGTGATCCTAGGAGACATTAAAGTCATGAACCCATACAATCCTTAAAGGGTTACTTTCTACATCTGCTTCAATACATGAGGCTATCTTCCAGAGCTCTTGTAAGCTATAAGTGTCTAAGAACCGTAAGGTAATTAGAGGATGTATTGGTGGACAAGCATATCCGGTAAGCTTTCCTTCTCTCTCTCTCTCTCTCTCTCTCTCTCGGATCCACACCAAGGCTAGGTGGCACATCCTCTTTTATAGAGGAGGAGGGCATCCCTCTTTACTGTGTCCCAAACTGCATCTCTGATGAGAAATGACAAGAATGTGATATCTTTATACTGAAACACAAACTCTTTTAACTCAATCTATTTTGATCACCTTTTAATGTTTTGATTACTATTTCCAATAGCCCTCGTTACTCTAAACTTCTTTATCAATGCCGTGAATTGCATAGGTTAGCAATGAATCTTTGTCATCTTGGTTATGGCATGTGATGCATGGACAGACCACCAGTGATCCACAGTACTATCAGTCTAAACCATCCATATCTGCAAACCTTCATAATTCTATGATTAGACTTTTTTACATGACATCTTCAACTCAAGGTGGCAACTGGGAGAAATGTACACATTCAGCTACATGTTGGGATTAGAATATGACAAGTGAAATAGGATGTCAAATGGATGGGAACTAAGACCAGAGCGATAGATATCGTAAAGAAACTAATCGAATCAACTGGAAGATATCATAGCATAGGACAAATAAAAGAGATAGTCAAGATAAACTATAATTAGGGGTGGCAATCGGATCGGATCGGGTCATAAGCGGATCGAATCATAAACGGATCAGTTCAGAAAATCATCAACCCAAATCCGATCTATTTATTAAACGGATCAAAAATTCAAACCTGAACCCGACCTGTTTATTAAACAGGTAATCCAACCCATTTAACCCATTTATTAAATAGATCAAATTAGGTTAAACAGGTTAAATAGGTTAAACGGGTTAAACAGGTTAAACAGGTCGGATTAAATGGGTCAGAAATAGGTTAAACAGGTTTTAAACAAGTTAAACGAATTTTAAATAGGTTAAACAGTTAAACAAGTCGGGTTAAATAGGTTAGAATAGGTTAAACAGGCTAAATGGGTTATCTGACTCAATCCGACCTGGATATTAAACGGGCTAAACGGATCAGATATCTAAAACTCAAATCTGACCCAATTATTAAATGGATTAAACAGGTCGACCTGTTTATGACTCAAACCCATTTAACCTAAACCTAAACCTATTTATGGCGGATCGAATACGGATTAGGTTGGCTGATCGGAACATATTTTGCCAGCCCTAACTATAATGGAACAGGCCAAATAAAGACTAGTGATAGTATCGAGTTAAATCAAGTATAGTTATCGATCTAACAGATGATACCAAATTTGGCTATTAGGATAGACATGGATAGTTGGCTCCAACTACCAGAACTATCAAGTAAGTGAAGGCCAAACATGGACTGCCATCATTATTGTGACTGTCACAATAGCATTTGCCTTCTACGGTAATAAGTGGATTATAATATAAAAAGGAGGAGATCTTTAGTATATCAATAAATCAATTTATCTTTGTTGCGGACAAAGACTCGACCCGTCACGTGAGGTATTGTCCGCTCTGGCCCATGAGCCTTACGGTTTTGCCTTTAAAAGGCGCCTTACATGGGAAAGATTTTTTCTTCTTTATAAGCGCGAGTCTCCCTTAACTCACAACCGATGTGGGACTATTGGTGCCCTCCACATTATTAGAACCACAACAGAGCCCTCTAGTTAAGGAGGACTCCGATGTGTACAGTCCGAGGAGCCCCATAGTCAGCCGAGACAGACCTCAGCCCCAGAAAATTGAGGCGGACCTTGATCCCTACCTGGCTCACTATTGTTGCAGACAAGGGCTCGACTCGTCACATGAGGTATTATCCGCTCTGGCCCATGGGCCTTACGATTTTGTCTTTTAAAAGACGCTTCACATGGGAAGGATTTTTTTCTCCTTACAAGCGCAAGTCCTTTTTGACTCACAATCGATGTGGAACTATTGATGCACTTCACATTATTAGAACCACAACGACCTTTATCTTTAAATGATCTTTGCTTTATCTTCAAATTTTCTTCTCTTAATTCAATAGTTGGACTCTAATTTATCTATAGGAATAGCAGTAGTATACTTTGATCATAGCCTCAATTATATCCTATCATTTTTCTTCCATGTCTTGTATTCTCTCAAAAGAAAGTCATGAATACAAATCTATTTAGAGTTAAAGAAGTTTACCTAAACTTGTTATCTTAACACAACACAGTTCCTTATGAGCATTTTTTATATATCTTCACGATCATGATCATGATCTGATTCATAATGTGATTTGGCCTTCTTTTGATCTCCCTCAAATTCGCTACACATCTCTTCCAGAAAGTCTCATGCCTCCACCGTTTTCACTTTCAATATCTTCTTGAAGATCAACTTGTCTGCCGCTTGGTACATGTAGGTCAACATCTAATTGTCCTTTTGATATTCTTGCATCATCTAATCTTCTTTTGTGCTTGAAAGAGCATCTCAAACTCTGTCACATAGAAAACTTTTCCCACGCACGTAAAGCGTTTTATTTATTTATTTTCTAAGTAGCAAAACATATAATGTGCACAAGGCGTGGATGAAGAAACTCCAGACTAAAACTATCACATCAGATCGTACATGAGAAAACAATGCATAATGAAGAAGATATGGTCTTATCGAGTTTTAAAGCAGTGATGATCAATTGTAAAAGGTTACAACAGCGGGAAGACAATAAATGAAATTATACTACGTTAAGCTGCACATATTCAAAAACCACAAGATATTTCATTTGATAAAATATGGTTAGAATGCCACAATCCAGGATTAAGCCCAGGACTTCAACCCACAACCAAGGCGTTCCAACCAGCCGACCAAACTCTTGGAGGTGTGCGCAAATATGCACAATCACATGCACTTATACCTGTCAATCAAGAGAACAATTAATTGACATCCAAAGTTGATGACCAATCTATATATCGCCGGTTAATGAACCGCGCGCGTAGCAGATATCTAAGCATTATTTAAAGCATGCATTCGTTACCTTTCATCTATTTTCTTCCTATCTAGACTAATGGAGAAGAGATGTAGGTCTGGCATGGCAGATAAGAGTCACTCAGACTAGCCAAGGAGACTGCCTACGAGGCCACCCAGGGCTTTTGAGTCGACACTGAAAATCCTCGAAGAGGACATAGGCAGGTCATCCTTGGCTATCAAAGTGATCAGACTCTTATCTCCATGCAAGACTTCTCTTCCAAGACAGGTGCTGCAGTGGGATGATGTTGTTTGCTTCAGGACATGTAGTAATATGTTATAGGCAAGAGGAGAGATCAGATTCGACTTTCCACAACGTGAATATCCATACCAATTTGCCCCATCCAGAGCCTTCTCTGGAGGATATGATTGCCTTTTTCTTCACCCTTTTGCAGTATCCTCCACACTGAATATGTTCTTGTGGTCTCTGCAGGACCCAGCGTCCACATTAATGATGTGAATCATCCTTGCCATCTTTCTCCTAGGTGTGGGCAGCACATGCAGACAACTGTGGATAAGAACGCTAGAAAGAGAGACCAAGAGCATGCTTCACCATGCTTCTCCCATGGTATTTATAACAGAGAACATTAGTTAGGCAACTTGTCTTTGAATCAGAAGTGTCTTGTGAAGTCTATCAAAGGGTACACGAATTCACAACGTGGGCTGCTTTCTTTGCCTTTGTTATCAGATTATTTTAGTCATGTCTTCCTTTCGGCAAGAAGAGATAATATTGATCGATGATCATGATAAAAGTAGAAGATGCCCACAATCCAAAAGATGGCTACCCTTGAGATTCGGAGGAAAGTTAGGGAGCCACCTATTTTCCCACGCCCATTGAAAACCGAAGTATCCGGTTTCGCATGTAAAACAGACTATGGTTCCGAAAGTACCTCTTGATTTCCAAACCCAACTATTTTGCATTATTGATATCCTCTCTATCGCCCATCCCTACCTCATCGCTCTCAACTTCTACACATTTCCAGTACTCCTCGATCCTCCTACCCGCTCCGGCAGTACCCCCATCCATCCATCCAACTTGTGCTGCATCCCCCGCTCTCCTTTCTCGTCTTCACATTTTGAAATAGTATTTCCCATGGCAGAATACATGTAATACTCTTGGATGCACAGTATCAGAAAGTCAGCGTGAATGATGAGGTTCTCCTCAAAAGTAAACATGTGGTTAAGTGTAAATCTGATGTTAATCATAAGGCAGCAGTGGTTAAGTACCAATGTTTCATTGCCTTGCTGAGACTTTTGGATCTATTCTTAAATTGAGAACGGTATTCGTCAAAGTGTAGTTTTAGAAACTAAGAAGCTATCCTCCTTTGCAAGCTTCTTTCATGAACAAAGGGAGCGTCCATCTCATCTACAAGGATTGAAACCACGATATCGCGGATTATTCTCAACGATTCAGCCATCATGATAGCATTAGCTTATATTATATAATCATAATTTATTATACTTATTCAAAATCTCTACAAATCATATAATCTCATTATCCCAAGTAAATTATGGTATTTAAGATTCACTAATTAATTATTTCATAAAAAAAATCAATCCTCCTTTTTAAGAAAAATAAAACTGAATAACTTCATTCTATTTTTATAATATTTTAAACTTTATTTAAATATTTAAAATATAATTAATTTTAGTAGATTCTTGTATTCATATAAACTTCTTTTAAAAGTTCTTTAAAAACAGATAATTCATGATTCTTTTTATTTATATTGAAATTAAAAAGTAATAATGTTATTTAATATAAAAAATGTTAATACTTTATATTATATATTTAATTAAATGATTTTAATATTTAGTAACTTTAATATAAATCAGATTGGATCAGTAATCCAATTATTAGTCAACTCGATCTTTATGCAAGTTTAATAACTATATCTTAGAATATTATTTGGTTATGATGCATCACTTGTGACCTTAATAGTGAATTTTCTACTCATCCTTTGTGATCATATCATTTAGTCAAATCGATCTCTATACAGGCTTAATTAGTAATTATATCATAAACCATTAACTAGTTATAATGCATTACTTCCAATCTTGACAGTGGATTACATATTCATTCTTTATGATTTTGTCATTTATTTAGTTTCATTATTAAGTTCTATCTAGCATCCAATTCATATTCAAATATAATATCCAGCTTACATCCTTATTCAAATAGAAAAATATGATATGATTAATTTATAACTTATATCCATATCCATTTGAAACAAATACATGCACTAATTTTAATTTCGTTTAATATCTATGTTCATTTTGTATATATTGACAAATACGAATACAAATATAGATATATCAGTATTCAATCCATATCTAATCCATGTTTAGCATTAGATGATGAAATGATTCATGTGGAATCAGTGACTAAAAACATATATATAAAGCACTCCAAACGGTGGAGGAGGATACCCTGCGGTCTCCTCCTCCACCGTCCCACGCTGCTTTGTCCCATCTTGTTATTCAAGCCCCTCTAATTCGCCTTTGAACTAGAGGGAGAACTATATTAAAACATGCCGTCCGTGATTTGCAGAGATGACCCATGATCAAGTGAACCCACAAGTGCATGGAATTGTGTACGTACCCTACATTTCATGCAGCATGCTTGAGCATGGATCATCCTGCAAAGCATGGACAACCATGATCTTAAGCAGGCTCTCCCCGATTCCAAGGCGAACTGGAGAGGATCCAAGCTTATTTTAGCACAACCTGGCTCCCTAGCCTTTATCTAATATTCCATTCCTCCCTTTTATTTTATATAAATGCATTATTCCAAATCACATTCTCACCGTAAAAGAGTCAATGCCGTGGATTTGGTTCCCTCCAACTTTAGGTTTGACTTGCCTTTAGGGCCCCTTGTAGGCATTAATAAATCAAGTTAAGAAGTATTTAACCAAGTTGTTAGATGGTGACGCCCTCTCAAAAAAAAATTCTAAGAAATCAAAAGAATTAAAAATTTGGGTAAGGATCACACCCACCATGACCGAATATTTTATCTCGGTTCAGTGTGTACTCATGCATGAACTAGCTGATAGGATAAATTTAGCAGCATCTTTCCCTCATGAAAAATGCAGTCGGATGTTTGGAGTACTATAAATGATCAAGGCGAGGAAAAGAAAGACTTCATTTGGAGAGAATCAGACATACAGAAGTAGGTTCTTGGACTGGTGAGCTGCAGCCAGGCTTGTAAAACAATCACGCAGGGGGCAATGGCACTACTAGTTTAGGAAGATGGATTGGTCCCATGCAGCATCTTATCTGGAGCTAATACCATATATAGCATCTCCAAGGTTGGATTAGAATTCATATGGAGTCTTCTCCATTTTATTCGTTCTTTAAAAGCTAAAATCATTAATCCCCAATTGCTAGACATTTATGGGAAGCGGTGGCCCCACTCAAAAGTTCATATATTTTTGTCTTATGATTCAAATAGCTTATTAAATATATAGTCTCAGGAAATAAAGCCAAGATCAGGAGGGCAGCTCTGAATTTAGTGGAGCATATTTCCTTTCATCTGGTGTTCCTATAAATTGAAAGGCAATATTGAAATCTGGGGGCTGCAATGCAGTTGTGCTGTGCCAGGCGGTCCGGACAATGCAAAATATATAATTCGGTGTTCTGCCATAAATCACAAACATCTCCAAGTTTTTCACATATTCACTACCTAGCTTTCTCTGGCTCAAACTGACCAAGATGAGCGTCTCATAAAGGATGCTCATGAATGCATCCTCATCGAAGTCCCAATCTGAATCTGCGCAACATAGAATGGTATCTATGTATTACCACTTCTTCTTCTTTCTTTCTTCTTTTTTTTTCATGTTACTGTTATTAGGCTTCTGAGTTCTCTGGTTTGAGTTGACAGGCTGATCCTGCTTTTACACTGTGGGCATTTGGACTTTTTTTTCTGGTTTCCCTCCTTTAGGCTAGGTTCGTATCCACCATTCTACTCTCTAACGTGGCTAGGTTCGTATCCATTATTGTACTCTCTAACGTGGAGCAACCTTGTATTTGGGAAGGCCCAATCCGTTATATCTGCACATAGCCCAGCTTTTGACAGTAATTCTTTGGGTGGTTGCCGGGTAACTATAATTTATAATTTTGTAAAAATTTATATTTTAATTGACTGGAAAAGAAATTTTAGTATCAAGAAATAAGAATAATGGACATTGCATAATATTTATAATTGTCTCACTATTTGTACTTTCAAAAAACTGTTATTAAAAATATTTTAGTTATAAATTATTTAGTTCGTTATTTTAATCTAAATAACATAATTAGCAATATTTTATATTTATTACAAAATATAATAATATGTTTATAATATTAATGTAATAATATAAAAAGTACAATATAATGTAATAATATTACATTATAAGTTATATATTATCAAAAACTAGAATGGGCATTTTCATTATTACTATAAACTAACAATATTTTATTACTTTATTGTAAAATATTGCAAAGATATTTGCGAGGCCCAGGCATTTGACATGTGGGCTAGCCCCCTGGCCCGGCCCGATGTCCATCAAAAGGCCTAAAGACCCCTTTCCTCATCCAAGAAATAGGGGTGACCTCCAGTTGAGTATGATGGAGAAGGAAGAGTCCTCTATCACAAGTTCATCGGAGGCTAGGAAAATCCAACCTCTGCTTCTATTTAAAACCCTAAAGCTTCCAATTCTCCCTCATCAAGAAATCACTATAGCCACCATCCCCTCTCTCTCATTTCCTCCTCTTGTTTTTGCCGATGACTTGAGCTGAATGTGGCCATTAAAATCTACTCCTTCTGACCAAGCTCCACCATCTTCCTACCCCTGTTAAGTTCTTTTCTCTCCACTCATTTTTTCGTAGCTTTGGATGTTGCCACCAAAGTAGCAAGGGGCAATGACTCTTTCCTTCTCTCTTAGCCTTCTTTTTTAGCTGGACCGCCACGATCGCCCAACCACCCCAGCCATGCCATAGGACCCCACCATTCTTTCCCTTCCCTCTATTCTTCCTTGGAGGGCAATGGAAAGACTTTGTTCTGTATGGGAAGGAAGAAGAAGAGAGAGAGAGAGAGAGAGAGAGAGCAAAAAAAAGAATCAACCTGGCGAAACCATCTCTTGATTGGGTCCCCAATTTATTTAGGTCCAATTGATTTAAGCCATTTAGATCAAACCCATGATCAGACTTAGACTGAGGCCAGACCAAGAATCTCTCACCCTTCACTCAAATTTCTTCGAATTTAAGGTTAATAGGATGGTAAATTACTTTTGTTAAAGACTTCAATGCCAAAGGAGCAATGGATCTAGAGATCGAGCTACAAGTTAAAGGTCGTGACTTTTAGATCCGACTGATTGTAAACTTTCTATTTATCTCTAAAATTTAGTACATATTCATGTATTTATAAATTATAATTTTACATAAAATTATTAAAATATTTAAAAATCATAAATTTAAAAAATATATATATCTTATGCATAAAAGAAATTCAAAATTATGGATCAAGCATAGTAGCACCTTGGCATGATTGCAAATTTTAAATAAGATGATTTTTTTTTATTTTAATATTGCATCGTATTATGCTTGTATGAACTCTGTATGGAAATTGATATCTTGTTTCCAGAATTAACATATGAAAATTTATTAAAAAATATTATGGAAGCAAATATGTTGGTTATTATGGCAATTTAAGGAAAACTCTTTGGTTAAACTATGATTTAGATCTAGCAAGTAGGAATGATCGTTAGCCACATATTAAAACTAATTATTTTGAGCCTAGCTAGTCGGGCCTAATTGCTGGCAGAGCTAGTTCTTCTGATCTAGCTAGTCGAAGCTGATTATTAGTATATGCTGATGCATTATATATATATATTTTCAAAACTAGTCTCTTTGCCCGATCACTAGGTTAATTGTGGCCATGTGAATTAGAACTAGTTGCATTTTAAGCCTAGCCAGTGGGGCTGATCATTGGTAATACTGATAGATCACGTGTTTTGTATTTAGGGGCTATCTCTTTTGACCTTGTCATAGAGTTGATTGCGACTGTCGTCACTGAACACTGAGAAAAGATTTTGTATTTACTATAATACATGACATATTTGAAAAAATAATTATATAGATATATGTATCTTATTTTGTCAAATTGCTATGGTTGAAATAAAGTTTAATTTATGCTTAATCTCTCAAAGATATTAGAAACTTACTAAGCCTATGAAACTCAACCCCCTTTCTTTCTTTTTTTTTTCTTTCAAATGCAAAAGAGTATACGGGGCTTGGGTTCAAGCAGTGAGAAGCTTAGTATGAGGACTCATGCAGGCATTATTTAGTTCTGTATTGGTTAATCATTGAGAAGATTTTAGATACTTATACAATGTCCAGGAGCTCAAATAATACCTTTCGGTTAGTCATTTTGGATGAGATCCTAGGTCGTTACACTTAGAGATTAGAAGACATATGATTACTTATTCTTTAAAGAAATTGATGAGACATTCATTATTATTTAGTGGTTCTAGAATAATTATTTTGACCTATTACACCCCAAATATAGCATCCGGGTTGGCCATGCGACATGGCCATACACTCCTTAGGGCAAGGCCATAGAGAAAATACATTACCTTAAAATCCATTACAACTTTAATATCCATCAATATAATCATTTATAATAAATAATAAATTTATATAATTATAAATTTAGTCATATGACTAGTATCAATGATGCTCTATCTATTATTTTTTTCATTCATATTCTTAATCATAGCCAAATACAATTATCCTATAGCTCTGAAAGAGAAAAGAAAGATAGGATGTGAGCTTTATAACCCAATTGAATCCCCACACACTCATACCAATATAAGAGTATAATTTTTAAAAAATAGATAAATAGTATTAAAGAGAAATACAGATCATGAAATCTCATATGAAGTATCCAGTATAACACAGTATCGATATATATAAAAGTATATATCATATATCATCAAATATCTATCTTTTCAAAAATAATTTACCACATATATATCATTAAGTAAAATCTTTTTACTTAATTATGATTTTATATCTTATCAGCCATGTCTCATTAATATGATCCAAATCAATCATCAGTTATGTTTAAGATTTTGGACTAATAATGGTCACATTTCAGTCTCGACTGATAAACTCAAGTATCATATTCCTACCAATAGTAATTCTAAGTATTATATTTCTGTCCATGGTGGGCTATTCTCAGTACCATGTTCATACCCATGGCAAGTTATTTATAATACCACGTTTCCATACATGGCAAGCTATTTATAGTGCTATGTTCTTACCCATAATAGACTATTCTCAATTTAATATAGCTAGTCCTAACACTCATTTTCTTAATCATCAATTTATTAAATTCCAAATATATCCAAAAACACTATATCATATTATGTTCTTTTCAAGATTCTCAATATAGTTGATATCATCATCCAAATTATCTAGAAAACCATCAATATTTTATACAAACATATGTTCTAGAAAATATAAATAATCATACTACCACTCATAAAATAAATATCAGTCATAAGAAACTAAAATCATATAGTGCAAAAATAACATATACACCAATATTCTTGTCCAAGAATGCTTACCTCTGTTATCGACCAAATCAGATGCAATGCCTATCCATCCATACCTAACAATATGACTGATTAAAATCAATGCAATATGACTTGTCCTTGATCAATCCTTAGCACTAATAATAACAAATCACTATTAAGCACCTGATTCAAAGTTTTTGATGCCTCAGTTACTCTTATCCCTAATTTCTTGACTCTGCCTAATACATGACTAATTAAATAAGAAATTAGGGATTTACCATCAGAGTATAAATTCTTTTGCTTGACATCGTTTCATCTAGTTAATTGCTCCCATACATAATGAAATCCAATAACTAGGAAAATCATAAGGTGGCTATGATCATGGTAGGAAGATTGTGAGAGAGAAAGGACATAGCTATCTGGATAATGACATGTGGTAGCTCAAATAGATTAAATCCAAATAACTTGACCAATAGATCACAAAGCAAGAATTCAATAGCTTGAAAATAAGCATTGTCAGATTATGGGTGTTCTGCAAAAACTAAGGTGGAAATTAATACCATGAGTGGTGTAGGACCCTCTACTGGGGTCACTTGAGAATCATAAAACAAGGGTCTAGATCCACCTACTAGGTTTGGTAAATCATGTAGAGCGAGAGTTTTGAGAGAAAAAGAAGAAAGAGGAGATAGACAACAAGAGAAAGAAAGAAGAGAGAGGGAAAAGAAATAGGGGAGGGCAACTCTCTCTCTTTCTATTTTTTCCTTAGATGAAGGAATCCAGGATGGCCAATGGCGGTGGTGAACCCTGTCCAAGCTCGGCATCTACTACAGGTCACGATGACAACATCACCGACCATGGTGGCTGATGGTGAAGAAAATAAATAAAAGAAAATCAATATTAGGTTGGCTCAAACAAAAAAAATTGAAGATTTCTAGCTTACCAGCTAATAGGCGAGACTTAGCTATAGTAGCTAGCCCAATTTGCCAAGAGCTCAATTAGAGCTCTAGCAAGTTTCGCGGCCCCAAATTACAGTAGCTCAAGCGGAGAAAAAGAACCAAAACAAGTGAGCACAATTGTGCATCCCCTTTCAACCAAATCCGATAGTTTGCCGTGACCATCTAGTCATTGACGATGGCTAGGATTTGGGAGAAGATGGAGAGACAAGTTAGGACTTTCTTACCTCGACTCTAGCAAGAAATTGAAGGTGAATCAATGGTGTTTCTTCCGAGCCCACTCAACTAAAAATCAAGGATATCCAAGGGGTTTCACCGGTGATGGATCAAAGATGGAAGGTAATGCATAGAAGGATGGGTTAGGGGCCTTTTATAGGCAATGTTCTAGGACTTTCACTGGAGTCTAATGAGCCCTAGGATTTCTTTTCCCAATAAAATTAGGGAGGAGGAAGACTTTGATTGAAAGTCTTCCTCCCTGATTGCATGGTTGAACTCAAATTGGGCAGCCCAAATGGCTGGTCTAAGTCCATCCAAGCCAGACCAGGCCAACTCCATGCCTAAAAAAAAAATTGGGTTCTCACATGACCACTGCCTGAGTTTTAAATGATATAAATATGTGAATGGAAAAGGCCTTACATGTCTTGTGGGGTTAGACCCTAAGGATATGGGAACATCTATCACATGCTCGATTCAGATCATCGGATCGAGGCATGATAGATTAAGTAATATCACAGTTTAGGTTTAAGATCTTAGAGCTTAGATTAGTAATGAGAGTGGGATAGGATTAGGGTTTTGATTAGATATCATGAAATAATTATTGCTACTAAAAGTTCACTTAATTTCTCCAATGAAATGATCCCTAGAGCTTTGCTGATGCAAATTGTAGAAGGTTTACATAATTAAAGCTCTTGACTAAGTTCACAAGCCTAAATCTTGAAATAATATTATCGAGGGCTAGGCAATTGATATATGGAGGTGTATTTTGAGTAATATAGATGAGTTGCATTATATTGATCCTTAAAATTATTTTGGGAATCTAATTAAACTTGATATGGGATAGCAATTTCAAACTTGTTAAAAGTTATGTTGGATTACAACAAAAAAAATCATGTAGCAAATTATGGATGTGATTGGATTTGATGCAATTGATCACATTATGAAATCATAGAGCCTACATTTTGATAGAGTTTCTAATAAATCTTTGAATCAGATTTTGTATTGACTTATTTGAAGTTAAAAAAAAATCAAATTTATGAGATGATCATGGATCTTGTACAACCATTGTTGAAATACTAGTGGAATCTAATGTTGATTAAAAGAAAAAAAAAGAGAGAGGCGCAAATGAGTTTAGCCTAGAAGAAAAGATTTTAAAGGGTTAATAATGCTCACAAGCAAGTTAACTTGGGATCTTTTTGATTCACTGAAATATAAAATTAATTTCCTCAAAAGAGAGAGAGATTAGTTATGAATGGTTTAATTAAATTATCAAGATAATCCAAAGTTGGTTTAACTTAAATTGGATTTAGAATTTAATATCTCAATCATACAATGACATAAATATGATGATTATCTCGAGGGTTAATCATGATACCTGAAATGCAAGGACAAAATTTTTGCTTTGATTTTTATAAAAGAATTTGAAAAATATTGATCAGAGTTGCATAGCAAAAGTGTGGTAGATTGAGTCATTTGAAACTGATCAAAATATTAATTATGGATTGAAATGTGTTATGATGAAAGATTTGATTTTTCAAATAAATTTTTTTTATTAATAAAAAAATATGAATACTGAATAATATTGATTATTAGGTTAATCATGATGTGTCTATGTTATTTTCTCTGATAGGTTCTTCTATTAAAGACTATGCTAAAGAATACTTTGAGCTTTTTATGTTTAGGTTTAGTCGACTATTGATTGAACTTGGCCTATTTGTTAAATATCTGGATAAATCATGCTTTATTTTCTCTCCTTATGATCTCAACTCCAACATAGAAATTATGGTATCGATAATTATTTTTCAAACTTGCTTTCATGATTCAATGTAAATTATTTCATACTTTATGATAGATCTTTATCGTCTAAAGCCCATCATTGCATATTCATTTCCACGATCACCTTCACAGCCATCTCATGATTTAACTCTAATCAAAGTTAGTGATTATCTTTTATGGGATCAAAACTTCATCATTGTGTTTATGCTAAATCCATTTTAACCTCTATTCCAAATACAATTAATTCTAATAATTGATCTTGCTAAGAGATTTTAGCATCCAATTGATCCCAATCTAATTTTGAATGAACTAACATTCATGACAAAATGATGATTTCAATCTCAAACCTTTTATCACTTTTTTAGTGCTAACTATACTAGCCTACATCTTAATGTTAAATGAGATAGAAAGCTTTTGATAATTGATCCAAGTGAGTTTTCATATTGATTTTGATTGAGAGGAGACGAGTTTTGAATTGTATGTTACTTAAGAGGCAAAATTCTAGTATTGGCACAAAGGTGTTGAGTCGCGAAGCATATTCTCAACAAGATCCTATACTTTAGTATAAAATACACATAAGTGTTATGATTGACTCGTGTGATTGGATTGCTTATAGGCACTTGAGTGGTGTCATCATATATTCAGAATTACTGAGCATGAGCAAAGTGGTATTTATGAGTTTTGAGCTATCTGTTGTCCAAAGGTAGCTTATTACCACTAAAAAGCTTTTGTCAATAATGAAATAAAGCATTAATATAATTGATTTGCCACTTAAGCCAAAAAGACACTTCATGTTCAAAAACTATACAATAAATGAAAGTTTAGAAAAACTTTCACAACCAAGATATAACTCCAAATCCACTTCCCCAACAATCTATAAAATTTATCAGCTTCCTTATTTGGTCTACTCGAGCTAACTCTGATAGATTCCTATCCCCCAATTTGAGAATTCAGATTTTCAATATTCCAACATTCACACATCTAAAGTCATACAATATATCATGTGCTCTATCATAATGATGCTCATCATTCTCATTATCACTATCTTCAACAAATTGATACATTTGCTCTCCAAGTTGAAACCATTGCCTATAATTCTTATTTATCCCATTTATAATCAAGTGTTCATTAATGAACTATCGAGTATTAAAGAAATCATTGTTACACCTTTTACATGGACAATCGACTACTCTCCCTTCACCTAATTTGCTAAATACAAATTCAAAAATTCACAAGCTCCTTTCTCATATTAAGGAAGTCGTCTATCAGAAATGTCCATCCAACTTTTATCCATCACTATATATATTTCTATATAAATTAACAATTGTGATTTCAAAATATTATGACACCTTATTAAAAGTATATTATAAAAATGCAAAGATTTCAAAATTTTGATTGTTATTGAAATACTTAATGAATATTTTAGATTTGTAAAAAACTACTAAGTTAGATATAGATAAAATATTTTAGGCTGATGCACCTCTTCTCTATGCTCTTGGGCAATTATCCCTGTTATTACAAATTTATTCTCGATAAATTTGCTTTTACATTTCAAAATATAGCAGCTCTATTTATCTATATTAAAAATCTGTGCATTAGTCTAGAGCAAATTTGAAATGGATAAACGTACTAGAGCGACAAGTATATGATGCATGAATTGATGATTTGTAAACACCTCGGACATTTCAAATATGAATCTGATAGCATTGATTTCTTGATTCTTTGCCTATCATTCTATCGATTGGATTTTTGAAAATTGAATAAGAATTATAAAATTATATAACCTCATTTGTATCAAATAATCGTTAAGTATAGCTGTTTAGAAATAATGATGTAAATCACAACTAGGGTGGCAATCATGTCGAATTGGGTCATAAATGGGTCGGATTAAATATGGGTTAGGTAAGAAAATATTACAATAAACAAAGTGTAGGAAATATTACAAAATTCTTATTTGGATAGCACTGAACCAAACTCCAACACAGCTTTGAAACAAAGAAAAAAGGTCAAGCTCAATATGACAGACAAAGTTTGGATTGTAAATAATACAAGTATCGCTTAACAAACATGATAGACCTTCTCTTCCTGCCCTAGCCCAAGTGACTTTTATGCTCCAATAATTTTTTTAAATCTGCAACCAATAGATCAAAAAATATGTAGAGCTATTAGAACAGTCATATACGTCTGTACACAAAATACAAACGTACAAATATGTGAAATCTATAATGGGATATGAGGTCATTCTAACCTATTCTAAGGATGGGAGATGTCCCAGAAAATGCGATTGAGATGCTGGTATACAAAATGTACAGTTCCATACTAAAATAATTGAAAGGCATTAGCTTGTCATATAGGTCTTGCGACAATGACTTACCAAGTAGATTTTATAGTCAAGAGTTCAATAAAATGGCCTAAACATGAAGACAAGTGGGAAGCAAAAAATAGAAGCAGCATATATTTTACAATCTGGCTTTTGTGCTGCAAGTTCAGGAGCAGAAGTGGTTTAATTGCTAGTAGGAGAGAAAAGTATTATGATCTTTCCTCAAACTACTATGAGTTACCAAGAGTAAGAAATTAATATCGATAACAAGCATGATCAAATCCTAAATTGAATGCTAATTGTTATGACCTGGCCCAATTGAGCCCTAAACCCAGCCCACAAAAGCCCATCAAAAAAAAAATTGAAGAAGACTCCCGTAGGGAGTCTTCTTCCTCCCGACTGGCTTCTAAATAGAGTCGGAAAGCTCGTTGGGGAGGAGTCAAACTCCTCTCCTCCGACTCTATTTAAGGGGGAGACCCCTTCTCCCTTCCTCCACCTGAGAATCTCAAAGCAAAACGGCGGAGATCATCGGAAAATCCTCGCGGAAGCCCGTCACCGTGCTCGCTTTGATTTCTCGTTGGAGACTTTATCGGAGCTCGAGGTAAGCCCCAGTTTCTCTCCCTTTCTTCTCCCCCTTCCTTTCCGTGCCCGTGTGCGCGATCACCGGCAACCGGAGCCGTCGAATTTTCTTGCAGAAGAAATCCCTATTTTTTTATTGTTCTTCTCAATTTTTGGATGCCAGTGATCACCGCCGACCGTCAGATTCACTTCTTCCGAGCCACCCCATCGTCGTCCTTCTGCCGTCGGCCACCGTCATGTCGGTCACGTCGCTGATCGACCAACCAAAGGAGGGGACCACACGGTCCCCTGTTTCACCCAAAGGAGGCCACGAAAAGAAAAGAAAAGAAAGAAAAAAAGAAAGAAAATAAAAAAATAATAAATAAACTCTCTCTCCTCTCTCTCTTCCTCTTTTCTTCTATCTCTAATCTCTTTAGTCTCTCTCCACTTTCTCTCTCTACTTTCTTTCTCTAGAATTCTCTCTCCTAAGATTTTTAGAATTTTGAAAAGAATAATGATGAATTGAAATTGATCCTAATAATGAATTTTGATCTGTGATCGTCGGATGGTATACCGACATCCATCTTTATCAGACCTAATATTTTTTAAGATTCTATTTTTCATAATTTTATTAAATTATCTACATGATAATTTCAACATGATTTGATCTGATCAATCAGATTTGTTGAATCATATCATCTGAACAGTCCAAGATGAATTTTCTCTCTCTAAAATTTTTTTTCTCTAAAATTATTTCTCTCTCTTGATCGATTTCTCTCTCTAAAAAGATTTATCAATGAAAATTTTTTTAATATTTTTATCTGATGAAGAATTTTGATCC
>KE505156.1:425381-438330 GCA_000441515.1 Elaeis oleifera | reverse complement strand
TATGTGTGTGTGTGTTGTGTGTGTGTTGTTATTATTATATATATATATATATATATATATATATTATTGAGATTTCATGATTTCATGCATGCAAAATTTTCAAAATAAGTAAGAAACAGAAATTTAAAATTTAAATTAAATTAAATTAAATTTAGGCATGCATAGGATCAAATCTTAAAGTGATAAAATAAAATCTACATATGTGAGACAGGATTCAGATATCGACATCAAATAGAGAATATTAAATAGAGAAGATCTAATCTTCATACCTTGACGTGGGTCGATCTACATCACGAACCGATGATCATGGATGTCTTTCGAAGGTCTCTTGAAACCGCACAACCATCCAGCCTCTATGGATATCTACACAAAGCCTCGATCTGATCAAAGATTTTTGATCTTATCAGGGTGCTAGCTCCCTTGCAGAGATCGTATCTTGATGGGTGAAACTATTCATTTCTCTCAAGACCCTCTTAGAGAAAAGAAGAGAACGGGAAGATGAAGATCTCTACGCTAGAGATCATTAGAAGAACAATTTCTTCTCTTTCTTCCTAAAATCCATGCACAAAATCTTTATGCTAGAGATCTAAGAAAATATGTCCAACTCTTGGACAAAAGGAAGAGAAAAATCCATGTCCGAAACTTGGACAAAAGTAGGAGAGGGAAGACTCTAACAACCAACCTTCGGTTTTTGTAAGAAAGAAGGGATAGGGCCAACAAACCTCACGCCTAGCCCTTGGATGCTGCGCCCTCTTTCTTCAATTTTCTTCATGCATGCCCCTTTGTATTTGGCATCCAAAATTTGATCAATATCAGGTTCCATGCCGCCCCACTTATCCCTTATTTAAATAGGATTAGTTAGGATTTTTAGGTAAGAGTGTATGTTTGGACTCTTGAATATACCGCCCAACCCTTCTCTTTTCTGCGCCAAGATATCCCACAGAAAAAAATTAGCGTGAACTCTTTTCACACTGAAATATCTCTTGGTCATGGAGAAAAATAGGCATAAAAATCAAGTGGGTGTGGGACTATGTGTGGCTTCCTTATGGTGCAAGGAGAGAGAAAGAGTCCTGGTCTATTAGGACTCCTCTTTAGGTGGCTAATTTAAACTAAATTAATTCTCAATTAATTAAGATTTAATTGCACCCAATTAGAGAAGGATTTTTAGTCCAAAAAAGAATCTAAAACTTCTTAGTTAGATCTTAATCTAATTAAGAATTAGGTCAAATCCAAATCCTAATCAAATAAGAATTATTCTTCTATGCAATTGGGTTATCTCATAACCCAATTAGGCTTGATCAAATCACACCCATATCAAATCAAATTGAATCTAATTCAATTAGACTTGATGTAAGCCCCATTGCTCAATCAAATTGAGATAATTAGCAATCCAATTGCTAATTAATCCTCCTATAACTTACTAACTCTTTAGTCAGTTACTTAATTGTAACTTTTGCATTGGATTAATCATCAATCATATTGATAATTAAATTCTATTACGATTTATAATCACAATTCAGCCATCTGATCAATCAAAAGTCTCTTTGTGTGTGATCCCATAGGTTCTATTCTATCTAATAGTGAGATATATATATGATATCTATTACAATATCATTAAAACTCTTTTCAATGGGTTGGAACCATTCCAACTTTGCCCATCAAAATCATTGATCATCAAGATGATGCTTATGGGTCTCACAATCCAGCAGTGACACCTAACAGTATGTAGTGGCAACCTAGCAGAATAAAAGTGATGAACTTTAGGTACAGTTAACGTATGACACAATCCCTCTATCATAAGTTCCGACCAAATGGCAGATCATGGATAAATCGTCAAATCTTAATATTGATCATATGATAGATTCAATTAGCTCAAATTCATATGTGATTCTCATGAAAATACTTTTCCATCAATCACACTGCTATGGCCATAACTTAACGACTCAACTTCTTAAATTTCATAGGACTACTCTCCTTTGCTAGGATTGATAGATTCTATCTAGGTGTGCATCCTACTCTTACAGTAGACCAACTATCGTCAACATCTATTACAAAGACTCATTGAGTCAATATTTATGTGTAGTCAAACTCCAGTAGTCTCACTACGAGTAGCTGTGGCACCGTAGATCAAAGGACCAGTCACACTACTGCAGCATCGAGAAAATTACTAACGAGTGAGTATACATCTATGTGACTTCTCGTGTTGGTCATGCTCAGTGCTAGTTGTTCTCTAACAACCATCGGCACTCTCACTCCAGTATCGCTACACCGCAGACTCAAGACTCATCTATCCGAAGGAAGCGATCCATGCATCGGTCTATCTGGATCAATCACCATCCCCATGATGATCCTATGATAAGAAGCAATTTAGGAATTAACCATCAATGACATATGTCTCAAATTCTCAACTCTTTGAGAGTATGTGTCATCATTTTGTTAATCTCTTGGACGATTCGTGGACACATAAAATATGAATGATAATATAAATGCCCATTAAGTATAAAATCATATCCTAAAATATGATATACGTCAGTCAAGATTAACTTCTAGGACATACATCCAATAATCTCTTACTTGCACTAAAGCCAATCTGCCATATACCAAGCCCCATCTTCTCAAGACGAGCTTAAGTCTTTAGCTAGCTAAGTGACTTACCAATGGATCTAGCACATCTCATGCATAGATTGCTCTCTGCATCTCTATGTATTTCTACTTGAGGTAGTCGCGTATACTGTTGCTCTATATGCTTGGATATCTGGTATGATCTTGGCTCCTTAGCAAGAGCTATGGTGCTATTGTCTGTGCAGTATAGTGTCATAACATATGATGGCATAACATCCAGTTCTGTAAATAATATTAGAACCAAATGCATCCTACACATCTACAGTGTACATAGCTTCCATCGATCGATTGCTTGAAATCCTTCTAAAATACCGAATCATGATTATACAAGAACATACCTCTTGATATAGATATTCTACCATTAACATCAGACACAAAGTCTGAATTGGTGTATCTTCCTACTCCTAGCTTTGATCCTTCTCCAAAACTTAAGAACAAATCCTTAGTTCTTCTCAAGTACTTAAGGATGTTTTCACAGCAATCCAGCACTCCTAGCCTAGATACGACTGATATCTACTCGTGACATTCATAGTATTAATTATATCAGGTCGAGTACATAGCATAGTATACTTCTACGTCCAAGAGGGTAGCAGATCCCTCTCTGAGGTTTTTATACTGAACTCTTTCAGCATCTACTCTCTATATTTTTCTGTAAAACATAAGTATCCAATAAGATCTATCTCTATACATCTTTATATTTTCAGAATATAGGATGCTTGCCTTAGGTCTTTCATGAAGAATTTTATATACAACCATATTTTAACCGATGTCAGTATTGAATACTTCCATTCAGTAGGATGTCATCCATATATATTACGAAGAATATGATAGTACTCCCACTGATCTTTTTATAAACACATAATTCCTCATTTCTGATCAAACAATTTGATCATATCATCGAAATGAATATTCCAACTCCAAGATTATTACAGATTTTGTGATCTCTTATCATGAGAAGTAAAATCTATAGGCTACTCCATCCAGATATCTTCCAAAGATATCCAGTTAAGAAAGCTATTTCACATCTCTTTTTGAAGTCGATGTCTAACATCGCCTCATTGTAGGTTTTGAGATCATCTCTATGTTACCCTATCTCTCATGAGAATAATTTTTTTTCTACATCCTCTGTTAAGCATACCTAAGTACCTTTCGAGAGGATAGAAAATCCTACTATATCTACGAGGTGGAGTAATTACATATATGTACTGGCTCATCATGAATAGATTTTTTAAGTCCTATGACTCGCTGTTCTTCAGAAACACTCTCTTCGAGCTTAACTTTCCTCCCACTGCTTCATCTTGGATAAACTATTTTCAAAAGATAGCATAATGGGTCATAATCAGATTGTGATCCTTTCAGAAGAATAAGTAGTATCATAAACTCTTTTAGGATATACATTGAAATGAGCTTTATAGACCTAGCCTCCAACATATCCGCCTGCTGTCCTTAACACAGGCTGGACATCCCTGAATCTTGAAATAATCAAGATTCGATTCATGCCATATCTCATACGGTATAGTATGAACAGATTTAAAGAGAATCCAATTTTATAGGTAATTTAAAATAAAGCATATTCTTAAAGAAATAAAATAAATCAGTGAAGTCTATCATGGATCGGACCATATCTCATACAGTCCCATGACTCTTCTTAATTACCTCATTGAGCTAAGATGTACTAAAGGGTCCAATATGAAACTATACTATTTATGAGATAATTAAAAAATTTTACTTTGGTATTGCATCCTTGGTCTGATCGAAGTACTTTTAAAATTTTTTCGGTTTGCTTCTCTACATTACATCTAAATTATTTGAACCTTTCAAAAGTTTCAAATTTGTATCTCATATACTTATCTATACCATGACTGATCACGGTAAAGGTAACGAAGAAGAGACAACTTCTCTTGGTTAGCACATCAAATGGGCTGCACACATCAAATGTGTACCAGGATAAGTATTTCAGTGATCCTTTTCCTCTTGTCCCAAAGAGTAGCTTGGTCATTTTTTTCAAAGAGATGATGCACAGACTAGATATCACTCAGCAGTCAATGAGTCCAAAAGTCTATATTTCTCTAGTCTGTTAATCATTTCTTCTCTTATACGACCTAGGCTAAGATGCCACGTATACTTAAGATTTATCTCAACTCTGGATCTTTCAGATCTAATGGCATTCACTGCTTGCTCAATTAAGTTCACAGATGCATCACCATGCAAATGATAAAGACTGTCTTTAAGAACTAAATCCAAATAATAATCGCAAAAGATAGATACCCACGGCTATAGTAGCAACTCTTGTCCTATTGCCGACTTTAAGGGTTACTACCTCAACCCTCTACCTTTTCATACACTCTATACTAAAGTGCATAAAAAGCACTAAAGTCTAACACTCAACTGGGAGAAGAGAAACCGTAAGAACAGTATTGAGCAATTTCGACATGCCTGTACAAGGCATGTCCACATTTTTTTAGGCTCTCTAGGTATGTACCTCTGAACTTTTCAAGGTCCCTTAATTATCAATATTTTTATCAATTCAGATAAGATGCCATAATGGTCATTCATATAGTAGTTTACCATAAACTACCCATACAAACTAAAAGGAATTGCAGGATCAAATCTATAAGTAATTTCTTGTGCATGATCATATCGAGTCTTTTAAGCTCCTTAATATTCTTAATCATTATCAAATAGTGATCATCGACTGACTGTCCATCGTGCATCTCATACGCTGTGCGACTCTGATTACCTCACAACACTTGTAAATGAATCAACATGTCATTGACAGTGTATATATGCTCGTGCAAATGTTGGAGTTCATCTAACATGGACTTCAACATATAGCACCTACCTTTATTATCATTGTTCATCCACTTATCAAGTATAGCTTATTAACTTTGAGTTAAACAAGCTATTAACAATAGAATAATCTGATAGAGAACATAGCTTAAGTTTCTAAAACTAAGAATGATACTTAAGTTTGTGAGCTAGTCTATGTAATTGGTTTCGATTAAACAGTTGATATCTAGGATTCGAGTTAGAAGATTGGAAGCTGACACAATAAACAGCAGAGAGTAAAGATTCTAGTTACATATTTATACTTATTTTATAATTTACTCTAGAGATTTTTAGATGCAAAAATGCTCCCACTATTTTTTCAGATCTCTCACTCTCCTCAAGTGGAGAAATAAAAATTCTAACGTGACAACTAAATTTATAATGGATGCTGTGGTCCCACAGATGCCGTGCATCTCATCTAATAGTTATTGATAACATGCACATCGATACATGGACAACTCTTTGTCCAGATGCTTTTCTAAGTATATTACAGTGACTTGGTCTCTAAGTCAGGTGGCTCACCTAACAGTCATTGTCCATACTCTTTAGTTAAGTCAGACCCACTATTTACAAACAGGTACAAAGCCATCATTGGGTCTCTCATCTAACAGTTATTGAGTCCAAATCCATCTTACCTGGAAGCAACTCTTTGCTAATAGAATGGTTGCATATTTTCAATGCAACTGAACCACTGTGACCAATGGAGGTCCCTCCGTTGCTTTTCTTAGACACCAATAAATTTATCAGATCAACGAACAAAATCAATTAAATAATCACCTTTCAATTACTTATCTTAGACATCAATTAATCAATTGGTCCAAATAGGTTAGCTTAGGTGAATCAGGCTCGAGCCATAGAGTCGAATTAGGTCCTTAGGTTAATTGATTCTATATATTGGTGTCAATCGATTTGATCAACAATAATTATATGATCTTAAGCTCTATTGACCTAATCCTAATTCATACTTGACTCAGTTTGATCAACTGCTAAATCAATTTTGACCTATTATGATCAAATCAAAAATCTTAGATGTAATCCAATTACATGATCTAATTTGATCTACCCATGACCAATCTCTCATGCATAAATACTAATTTTAGATCTTAAATCTAAATTTTATATATAATTTTTATATGAAAATAAGTTTTGATCTTAAAATAATTTTTAGATCTTATATACAATCATATATCATATACATGAATAAAATTCAGATCATAAAACTGATTTTAGACCTAAACATACTTTCATATATTATATATACAAATCAAAATAGATCTCGAAACTCTTTTCAGATCTAAACAATAAAATATATATCATATATATGATAAAATTAGATCTGAAATTCTATTTAATTAAAATTTAATATCATTCTAGGATAATCATACAGCATAACAAGTTATGCCAGGACAACCTTATGTCAGAATGATATCAACTTTTAGATTTAAAATTTTCTCTATAAATTTCAAATTTAAATCCTAATCTCATATATATGACGTGGCTTTGATACCACTATTGAGATTTCATAGTTTCATGCACGTAAAAATTTTAAATAAGTATGCAATGAAAATTAAAATTTAGATTAATTTAATTTAATCTAAGCATGCATAAGATCAAATCTTAAAATCATAAAATAAGATCTACATATGTGAGATAAGATTTAAATATAGAAATCAAATAGAAAGAATAAATAGATAAGATTTAATTTTATATCTTGGCGTAGGTCGATCTACACTACGAACCGATAATCGTGGATGTCTTCCGAAGGTCCCTTGAAACCGTACAAGTGTTCGATCTATACGGATATCTACACGAAGTCTC
The DNA here is from genome assembly GCA_000441515.1 of Elaeis oleifera. Lineage (NCBI taxonomy): Eukaryota > Viridiplantae > Streptophyta > Magnoliopsida > Arecales > Arecaceae > Elaeis > Elaeis oleifera. The sequence continues at coordinate 431,061 of KE505156.1, read as the reverse complement.
GATCTGATCAAAAGTTTCTTAATCTCATCGGAGTACTAGCTCTCTTATAGAGATCATATCTTGATGATTGAAACTCTTCGTTCTCTCAAGATCCTCTTAGAGAAGAAGAAAGAATCGAAAGATGAAGATCTCTATGTTAGAGATCATGAGAAGAATATTTTTTCTTTTTTTTTCTAAAATTTATGTATAAATTTCTATGCTAGAGATCTAAGAAATATATCTAACTCTTAGACAAAGGGAGAGAAAAATTTATATCCAAAACTTGGACAAAAGAGGGAGAGAGAAGACTCTAACAACCAACCTTTAATTGTTTGTAAGAAAGAAGGGATAGAGCCAACAAACCTCACGCCTAGCCCTTGGATGTCGTGCCCTATTTTCTCCAAGTTTCTTCATGCATGCCCCTTTGTATTTGGCATCCAAAATCTAATCAATATCAGGTTCCATGCCGCCCCACTTATCCCTTGTTTAAATAGGATTAGTTAAGGTTTTTAGGTAAGAGTCCATGTATGTTTAGACTTTTGAATATGCCACCCAACCCTTCTCCTTTTTTGCACCAAGATATCCCATGGAAAAAGAATTAGCATGAACCCCTTTCATGCTGAAATATCTCTCGATCATGGAGAAAAAATAGGTGCAAAAATCAAGTGGGCATGAGGCTATGTGTGGCTTCCTTATGGCACAAGGAGAGAGGAAGAGTCCTAATCTATTGGGACTCCTCTTTAGGTGGCTGATTTAAATCAAATTAATTCTTAATTAATTAAATTTAATTACACTCAATTAGAAGAGGATTTCTAGTCCAAATAAGAATCCAAAATCTCTTAGTTAGATCCTAATCTAATTAAAATTAAGTTAAATTCAAATCTTAATCAAACAAAGAATTGTTCTTCCATGCAATTGGATTATCTCATAATCCAATTAGGCTTGATCAAATTAAACTCATGTCAAGTCAAATTGAATCTAATTCAATTAGACTTGATGTAAGTCCCATTGCTCAATCAAATTGAGCCAATTAGCATTTCAATTGCTAAATAATCCTCCTATAACTTACTAACTCTTTAGCGAGTTTCTTAATTACAACTTTTGTATTGGATTAATCATCAATCATATTGATGATTAAATCCTATCATGATTCATAATCACAATTCAACCATCTGATCAGTCAAAATTTCATTGAGATATATTGTGATTCCTATCACAATATCATTAAAAAATTTCAATGGATTGAAACTATTCCAACTCTATCCATCAAAGATCATCAATCATCTAGATGATACTCGTGGGTCTCACAATCTACCAGTGACACTTAGCAGTATGTAGTGGCAATCCAGCAAAATAAAGGTGATGAATCTCTAGGTATAGTTAACATATGATACAATCCCTCTGTCATAAGTTTTGATTAAATGGTAAGATATGGATAAATCATCAAACCTCAACCTCAATCATATGATAGATTCAATTAGCTTGAGTCCATGTGTGATTCTCATGAAAATATTCTTCCATCAATCACATTGCTATGGCCATAGACTTAAGGACTCAACTTTTAAATTTTATAGGACTACTTTCCTCTGCTAAGATTGATAGATTTTATTTAGGTGCATACTCTACTCCTATAGTGGACCAACTGTCGTCAATATCCACTACAAAGACTTATTGAGTTAATATTTATATGTAGTCAAACTCCAACAGTCTCACTGCGAGCAGCTGTGACACCATAGGTCAAAGGACCAATCACACTACTGCAACATCAAAAAAGTCACTAATGAGTGAGCAGACATCCATGTGACTTCTTATGTTGGTCACGCTCAGTGCTAGTTGTTCTCCAACAACCACTTACACTCTCGCTCCAGTGTCATTATACCACAGACTCGAGACTTATCTATCTAAAGAAAGTGATCAGTACACCGATCTATCTGGATCGATCACCATCTCCATGATGATCCTATGATCAAGAGCAATTTAAAATTAACCATCAATGACATATGTCTCAAATTTTTAACTCTTTGAGAATATATGTCATCATCTTGTTAATCCCTTGGATGATTCATAGATACATAAAATATGAATAGTAATATAAATACCCATTAAGTACAAAATCATGTCCTAAAAATATCATATGCGTTAGCCAAGATTGACTTCCAGAGCATGCATCCAACAATATATGTATGTATGTATATATGTATGTATGTATCTGTATATGTATATGTATGTGTGTGTGTGTGTGTATATATATGTATATGCATATGTATGTATGTATGTATCTATATATGTGTGAGTGTACACACACACAAACACACAGATATACACACACACACACACATACATACATACATACATACATACATCAAGCCCTTTTGCAATTTAAATGGTATACAGAGCAACATGTTTATCCGACCCAACCCGATCCGGATATTAAATGGGTTAAATAAATTAAACTTTTAAAACTAGATCCCTTTTCTTTAATATCTTGTTAGGTTGGACATAACATAAAACTAATAAAAACCTAATAAAAATAAGTGACAACCATATCTGAACCTCTAGGATATATAATATGCAAATATACATAAGATGTGGTTATTGGATATTATATATCTTGGAGGATCATAGGACTTGATGTCGACTATTTTGGATACTGTGGGTAGAGATGGATAGAATCCAAGAGCGAAATCAACCATGTTGAAAGCCAAGTCTGAGCTAAACTTTCAGAGGTCATAATTTGATTATACGATATTCGATTTCAATGATATCTTTTTAAATCGGATAATTTTAAGTGGCAACCATAAGGGGATGGTGCTCCTACCATCAAGCTCAAATTCTTTTATTTAGGATCCAAAATGGGATGGTCAAACCAAAAATTTCTTTTAGAGAATATTTTAATTGAGCATATCTCCTGATCCACCACTTATAAAATTTTAGCATTTTCGAGTTTATTTCTACTAGTCTTATCTATTTTAGAAAAATTAGTCATATTGGAATCGACATGATGAATCCGACTCGAGCCTAACTAAAGACATATCTCATCTTTATGAATATGACTCTATAACTTAGTTTTGATGATCAATTAATTAAAAGGGGATGCAAAATCTTGCTTTCATCCATTCTTCTCTCTTTCTTTCCCTCCCTAATGAGATGACAGGATGTCCTCTGGCAAAGGTTTATATGTCTCCATTTTCTATTCCTTACAGGAATTCATTTTATGATAGTGAAAGAGACATCTTCAATCCATATTTGAATTGTATAGAATCTAAATAGTGCACATTTGATAACTGAGTAGCCAATTTAGTTGCTTCATAATCGGTAGAATGTAACCAACCATCCACTACTCATTAACCAATTATGATTAGTAAACTAGAAGTGAACTTAGCCCAACACTAATGCTTCTTTCTGCTTGTCTCCTAAAGACTCTAGCTTCGCTTCACCACAAATAATATACTATTAGTGATAACACTATCGTGACATACTACATGTCATCACAATAATATGTTGGTAATAATATTTTGGTGGTGCGTTATATGTCATCACAAATAACATATTAATCATAACAACTTTTAAGTAGTATACTATGTGTCACTATAAATATTACTCTTTTTTGTAATGATATCTTTGTTGTCACAAATAATATACTAATCAAGATGACTTTTTAATGATACACTACATGCCATCATAGATAGTACACACTATAAGAAATTAGACTATTAGCGATGGCTAATAGCCATCGCTAATAGTTGATTTACCATCGCTAATACTATTAGCGACGGCACCCCATAGCTAATTGGTGGTCAAAAAATTTTAATCGCTAATTATCCTTATTAGCAATGGATTTATTAGCCGTCGCTAATAATAGGTATTAGTGATGGCATTAGCGACAGTTAAATTTCATTATTATTTATTTTTTATTTTAAATAAATTTAAAATAATTAAAATAATTAGCGATCGCTTTGTTGTCGCTAATGCTGTCGCTAATAAGTATTAGCAATGGCTAAAGTCATCGCTAATGCCATCGATAATATTTAATTTTTTAAAAAATCTATATTTGTTATTAGTGATGGCTAAAACCATCGCTAATGCCTTTAGTAATAATTAATTTTATTTTTTTAAAAATCTATAATAATATTTTTTGAAATTTATTTTAATTAATCATAATCAATTATGGTTCTTAACACCTGTTATAATTAAAATCCAAAGATAATATGATAATTAAAATAAAAACTAATTATATTATAATAAAATATAAATTATATAATTTATAAGCAATATCAAAAAAATACAATGCATCAAAACAAAAGAAAATTAGTCCGAATCCTCCTCCTCGTCCTTCTCCTCATCCTCTTGCTCCTCTCCAGTAGCTGGTGGATGAGAGTCGGATGTTCCAGCATCTTGAAATAAAAAAAATAAATATTATTAATAAATTTTGATATAGAGACGTATCTTTCAGTATACTCCTCTGATTTTCGAACAGATTATTTCTACACATTCCATTCAATTATACAGAACTAGAAACACCCCCAGCCCATTAATTGGATGGTTAAATTAATTTTTAGCCCCTTGATCTCCTTCTAACTCAAGTCTAAATATGTGATGCTTCTAAATATAAAAATTTAAATAAATAAAAGAGTTTATTAATAGAATTATCTGATGTGATGGCTGGGATAATGAGTCCAGCTGGTCGCACAGCTGCAGGTTCTAGAGAATCTCCATGACCGTATCGTGGCTGGCATCTCTGAAACTCTGAGGTCGCTAGCTCAAAAGCCTCTACACGACCTCCTCTACATGTGTATTGCTCCAAGTCTGGGATGTCGAGGTCTATGAGGATGCCGAAGAGTATCAAACCATTGGAGGTCGAAGCTGTGGCTGAATCCTATGACCCGACTCCTTCTCACCCCTCCGATGACCTTGAGCCATCCCTCAAAGTCAAGGAGGGCTGAGTGGATGGGTTATTACCGTACCATGCAATTATGTACTCCACGTAATCTGCCTACACAATTCAAAATATATTAGTTCTAATATACATATCAAATTTATAAATAATAAATTAAATTAATTAAAGTATACATATAAGAGTTTTACTATTTTAGTGAAGAGTTTTGGTATAGATTTCTTATCAGTTTGTCAGCCACAACATGTGTACCGACAGAGCTGTCTGTATGCTGATCGGATCCTGCTGGGTGGTCTGATTCTATCGGATCCTCTGCCACCTATTGGAGTACTTCTCACTGCTCCACTAGTCGTAGAGGGCCTCCCATACGTCTGCCCGCATCCAGTAATCCCTATAGGATCTCCAGTCCGATGGTGATTAAAAATTAGAATGCTCGATGATGGACTATCTGAGGCTATAGAACCATCTTGGAGCCTCCATGTGGCCATCTCATCGAAGGTCCGATGGTCAGTCTCCTCATCCTGGGGAGTTTCGAATCGGTAGTACTCCTGCAAGATAGAATCGAAGTGTATATTAATAAGTAGAATACAAATATACCATGAATTTAAAATTAATATTTCTGACTTATCCAAAATATCTCTCAAGCTACATTACGAGCTCCAAATGGCCAACTGGAGAACTCATTCATTGGCCCCATGTTTGCAATGCTGCCCGGCATGCACCTTCCTTTGGTTCGAGCGCTCTGCATGTTGAGACCCAAGTTCTATGCTTCTACTTAATTAATTAATTAATTATCTAACTAATTAA
>KE505156.1:263422-274571 GCA_000441515.1 Elaeis oleifera | reverse complement strand
GCAGGTTCTTCTAGTGAACAGGTTTTAGCGATATCTCCCGAGTCCAGCCGTCAGACGATCTTCCGCCGGACCCTCATGTAACCAGGCCTCCCAGCGGACAGCCTTCAAGTGAACCCCCCCGCGCCAGGCCGATTCCAGCCGAGCTCCACCAATAGGAATTCTCCGACAGAGCTTCCCCAGCGAAACGACTTCAGCCTACGCAGCGCCAACGTCTGAGATACCCGTCGGCAGCGGATTCGTCAACAACTTCGGAAACGTCCGAACTTTTCTCAGACCGGGGATCATGTCCCTCCTCCAGACACCTCTACCGAGCTTCGTCCGACGAGCTCAGGCTCACTGACAGGCCACTATAACAGCCACAACGCCGCACCACTTCCTGCAATGAACCCCACGCGGCTCCATCATGCTCTGGCAAGTCACGACAACGGACATCATTCCACTCTCCACAACAGGCCCACGCGGCAAGCCGTAACGATGTCCACGTCTCTACTCCACTACCCTCCGTAACAAACCCCTGAACGGCCCACTACCAGGCGGTTACAGGTGTCGCCATCAAGTCTGCTACGCCCTCTGCCTATAAATAGGCCCCCAGATACGTTATTCTCTAAGCTCTGGTCTCTATCTCAAAACTCTGCTAAAATCTCCGTTCGAGCACTCCATTCTTGTTGAGGCAGAGAACTGACTTGAGCGTCGGAGGGTCTTGCCGGAGCAACCCCACCTCCGGTTTAGACTTCCTTTGCAGGTCCCGGCGGCGACCGCGGCACCCTCGACTCCAGCATCTCCGACGCCGGCGGATTTTTGCTGCAACATATATTATTATATATTATCATATACTATATTATTGTAATATAATATAGTTACTATAATAATATAATAATGATATAATAATAATATATTATATTATAATATACTATACCATATTATTATATATAATAAGGAAGGATGAGAGCCGTCGGGGAAGGGTAGAGGGATGGATTTTATATAATTTTTTTTTTATGGATAATTTTATTCAAAAAATTTTTTGCAACATTACTAAACAACTGATAATCTAGATAGCCACCTCTCCTCAAAAAAATCTAGATTACTTCTTAAGAGGTAATCTAGATTGCCATCCAAAAAGCATACTAAGCACAGTAATCTAGTGAGCCTACTTTAAATTACCAGCAATCTGGATAGATTGCCAGCTATCAAATGCAACCTAAGATTTATGCTGATTGAACAGCAACAAAGATGACCATACCAGGACTTGGCTACACTCAATTATAGTCTAGGCATCGTTAACCTGCATCTAGAAGAAGGTTTAACTCTTCCTAATCATATACAAAATTTTACTTATCTAATCTAAAATAAGTTATTACAGGCAGACTGCCGTTTGCATATATGGCCATCTGGCTGTCTTGTGTTTTCGCTATCTTCCATACCTATTGATGGTTAAACTTCCCTAGATTGCATTGCATGGTATGTATCTGTTTCATAGATTTCTAACAACATGATTGGATATTGAGAAATTGAATTGAAAAAAAAAAAAGAACAGAAATCTAAAAAAAATCCAAAAAAAAGGATAGGTTGTCTCAAGCGCCCTTCAACCACTAGAGATCAAACTTTCTAGGATCTCTATTGCAAGCAAGGTCATAAAAGAAATGGCATGCCAGGTCCAACACGTCCAACACGTAGCCTTCACCAGATTGAAACAAAAGGCAGAGAAACCATTGAGCACCCACAAGAAATCGCATTCCCACTAGAAAGAACCTAAAAAAATATCAAAACATAGGCAATGATTACAAATTTCAAAGTATAGATTAGATTAAATATTTTTAGAGCAAGATTAGATGAAATGTAATATGTAGAACTTACTCAAAGGCAGGAGATTTCTTGTAAGTAACTATGAATTCGTACCCAGCAATGATGCTGGTTTCTCCGTTGAACCCCATGACCAAAGCTGCAGCCAATGTAGCCACACCTGCTAATAGCCTGAACAGAGCGTTGGCCCTCATATACTTCTTATGGGCATTCTTCAATGTATCTTGATTCCTTTTCATGGTTTTTTCTCTGGTATAAGTTTAGCCCCTCTCTTTCAATCTAATCCAAAGAAGAAACAAGAAAAGAAATCCAAGTCTGAGGAATAGAGAAAAAATGGTGAGAGTTTGGGAGAGAGGTCTCATATTTTTAGACAAGAGATGGAGATCGACGGAGAGAGTCTGGTTTGGAGAGTGAGAAGCTCCTACCATCCAGCTTAGGAAGTTTGGCATGGAAAGGACCGTGTGAAGGAGGTGCCACCATTGGTCAGCTTAATAGATTCCCCCTTTTCTTTCTTGGTAAAAATGAATCATTTATACAATTCTCATGCCAATGCATCTAAAAAGATCAAAAACAAATATCCTTAGGCTGTAGTGCCAAGCTTGGATCCATCTATAGAGTATCCTCCAGGTGGTCAGATACAAATGCTACGATCTAGTCAGTAGCAGTATTCACCTCCCAAAAATATACCTGATGATCACGGCTATACATCTAGCGAACAGAGTCACAATGTTCTGAGGGAAGGAAATATACCCTCTCACACGCCCCTGGAGCCAAGACACTACAGTCGTGGAGTCACCATCTATAACGAGTTGATCAGCTTGCAGAATGCATCACGCATAGCTAATCCCAACCCAGGCTGCCCGAAGCTCAGCACCTGAGATCGTGGGCTTGAAGAGGTGGCTGCCATTGACGGCCACTAGTCTAGATCCGGATCCACGAATCACAAATCCAGCTCTACTTCTATCCCCGACACTGCAATCAAAGTTAACCTTGAGATATATTGGAGGAGGAGGCTCCCAAGAGATAAACACCCGCTAGATCACTACATGAGTAAGATGGGGGTCCTAGATCTTCGAAGATCTAAAGGTCATATTAGTAAGTTCCATTGCTTGGGAACGAGCTCGCTCCAGGACAACTCTCGTCGGACATCTTTAGATTCAAACACCAGACTATTTGAGATAGTCAGATGTGATAAGCAATATAGGTTGCACAAATCTCGATCTCCTTAGCTGCTTCAACCTCAGCACACCTATGCAAGGAGCTAAGGAAAGCCTGAGTAGGATTCTTAGACTGATCGAGGAAGGCCTACATACTCGCTAGATGCCAGACCTATCTAGTTCACAAGCATAAGGACAGGGCATGCTTTACAATCTTCTCATAACCATAAAATGGACAAGCCAGCTGAATTTCATACCTCTACCCCTCAAGACAGATCTGGTCAGAAGCTTGTCTCCGACCATTTCTAGAGGAAGAGACAAACTCTCAGGTGCACACTAGTCATCCAAATCCAGCCAATGTCTTGGTATATGGTAGGTTCCATCTAATATATCTAGTACAAATCCCTCGATACCATCCTCAGAGTGCTCGAAGATCTCCAAACTTTGATGTCCTAGATACTGCAAAGTAGAATCGCCAGGGACTGCACTCGCTCCACCAATGCTATCCCAAATAGTTGGGTTACCACCTTTAGATCCCATCCTTTGCCATCCGAATGGAGGAGATCCGATACCTTCCTCGATTTGTCCACATCGATGCTGATGAATGTTGGATATCAACACAACGGCAGGTCGACAATCCACACATTACCTAGGTGGTTCACCAACCGGCTGTCCCCCACAAGCCACCTCATCTAAGGGATCATAATTGCTTGATTTTGATTAACTGCTAGATATTAGCCTATATGGATGTCGGCCACATAAGGTGGTGCACCTTAGCAAAGATAACTGAAAGCAGAAATATATTAGGAAGTTGATTTCTGAGAATATGATATCTAAAATCAAAAATAATTTTGATATATTTAATTGACCATAGGAAAGCAACATATTTCAAAGTGTTTTGTATTTGGTTGAGCATTTACTTTTCTAAAAAATTATATAAAATATCTATTATCTCTTTAATAAAAAAAAGATCTTATCCTATTTTATTCATAGCTTTAAGGGTACTCATGAAAAGAAAAGATCTCAATTTTCTTCTCCTGGAAAAGCCAATAATCCATATCCCACATGAATTTTTCTATAAAACATTAGAAGTTTATTCCTATAGAAATGTCACTTTCTAATCATTCTGCTTTTGAAACTCCAACCAGCAAGAGGAATTCCTTCATTTTTTTTCTGTTGACCAACATTTTCCTCTCCTATTCCAGCCAACCAAATGAGTTAAGAATTTTAGTCCTCTGTTGCCATGGTAGCATCCTTACTATTGTCCTAGAGATGGGGTAACGGTCCAGACTTTGAGCGGAGAATCCCCACTCAAGTATTGAAATGGAGCTGCTTCTTAATTAAGAAGAGCTTATCTAATCATAAGATTGCCATAAAATATCCATTTTGACCTTTTTTTCCAAAAGTATTGCTATACGCATGAATTTATATCATTCGGCTCATATATGCTATGGATGGATGATTGAGCTCAGTTTAGGAACTGGTTCTTGCTGCATATGTTGGGGAATAATGATCCCAGGTTATTTATTGATCACCATGAGGAAGCACCAATCCAGTGAGATTTCTTAGTTGAGTTATTTCAAGACTTGTTTTTGAAAGTTTGCTTCTTTGGGAGCAACCTTGCGGCTGTTGCTTTGCATGATGATTTTGCCCAGGGCCTTGGTGGGTTACGAGAATAATGACAGCACTAGTTGGTGCAGTCTTTGGTCATGACATCTAATAGCAGTGTTGACTAGTAGAGTCCTTGATGATAACATAGCTCACTTGATAGCAAAGCAATGAAGCCACTAATTGGAACATCTTAATATTGCCTTTGCTTCTAAAATTAAGCTATTGTTCAATCGATTCATTTTGCATTAGTACTTTAAACCTTCTACCTTTTTTTGCTCCGAAACCAATATTGTACCATCTCTCCTGTATCAGCCACCCCACCCCCCAACCCAACCAAAAAAGAAAAAAGAAAAAAAAAAAGGGAAAACCACATAAAAGGAAAAAAATTGCATATCCAAATACATGTGGGTACTAAAATATAAGATAAGTTAAATAAATTTAAATTTAAAATAATTATTACAAGTGAATGGCTGTGGATTATCAAAGTGATAAAGTTGGAAATTTTTGGGATTAGTATTTGGATTGAGGGGAGAGAGAGATTATCTCACTTCACAAGAATATTGACAAAAAAACCGTAGTCATAACAGGTCTATGATCAGAAAAAGTGTGATAGGCTAAATTGGATATAGTACTTACTAGATAAACCTAATTAAGGAATTATGATAATTAAAAGTTGAAAATCTTTTCACTTTTACATATTATACAGGTACAATAAGGGACTAATAATAATATTTGAGTTTTTATCGACATGCATTTTTTTATTATAGTTCCAAAGATATTTATTGATACATCCGAAGATAGATTGCCCACAATGATACTGACGAACTAGTAGTAGCCCGACACATGTCCTTAATAGATAGTGATAATGCGATCGTCCAACTTCTGCCAACTGATCTTTTACAATCATACTGGAGGAGTTTTAGAGCCCTCTGCCCGCAAGACGACAAGCGATTCGGCCACTTGCTGCTCCACTTTCTCTTTTACTAAGCGAGATTAGTGATCTCAACAATCTCGAGATGTGTATACCATTATTCTCTGACAATCAAAGCATGTCTCAATGACCGCTGCTCTCAAATAGATGGCGCACGTCCCCAAAGATGATAGGTATCCGTCTTTGTCTATAAAACTTTTCTCTTCGAGACCCTTCAGGTAAGAGTAACACCTACCTCGCATGCCCTTTTCCAAAGAGAGACTCCATGAGCACTGGGACTTGACTCCTTCATAGAATTCTGAGCTCTCTATTCTCCATCGAGACCTCCATTCTCTATAAGCCACCTTCCATTCTCTATTCTCTACTATCAATCTTCAACACTTCATACTCAACACCACCACAATCTCTCATCTTCATCTCTAGCTTAGTCATCTTCTGTTTGCTTCCGTGGGAATCTGATTTAGGCATCAGAGGATCTACCGTCGAAAAATCCCTCTAGTGTGAGGATTTTTCTATCTTTGATGGTTTTGTAAAATCATCCGAGGAATTGATCGAGAACCGATTTCTAGTGCTCTGCTCCAAAGAACCCGATCAACTATCCTTCTTTATAGATTTTCAAAATTCTTCTGGGATGTCTTTGTTGATCGAGAAGGTTGATGCCACGTCTCTTGCATGTTATACAGAAAAGGAAGCTTTAGGCTTTCAAGTAGCAGAAGAATCTTTTTCAACTTTGGTGTCGGTATTATCAATCCGCACTATTATTGTTTGTCGCTCTTTTGTATATGAATTACAGTAGATCAGTCTCCCACTAGGACAAAAACTCATCCAGCATGGCTAGCTTATAGGGATGAAAAAAAGCTCAGGCTATCCCAAGGCCCATCAAGTTCAGCTACAGATTAGGCCTAAAAGAGTTCAAACAAGGTTTGAGCTTAAAAATAGGACCCATTTATTTTTAGGCTAGACTTGAATATGTCATTGACCCGGATTGAGCCCAAGCCCAAACAAGGCCTAAAATAGAGCCCAGATTTAGGCTTGGACCCATTTATTTTGTATGTTGTTATTTGGATAAAATGACGAGGAAGTAAAGAACAAATCAGAATGGGTTTAACTGAGAGAATGATGTATCATACATCATGTACTTGTGTTATAAGAGAGAGCCCAATTCTTGATTAGCCTATTTACTTCCAAAGCAATAGTATAAAATCTTTAATTTCAATCGGATTCGTATCAGGTCTACTTTTGGCCCAAACAAATATTTGGGCCGGGCCAATTGGGTTCAGGTTGAACCCGGGCTTGGGCTTGGGTTAGGCCCCAGCCTAGATGATCTAAAAATTTTTGGGCCTAAGTTTGGCCCAGCCCACTTCCAACCCTACCGGCTCAGGATCAAAAGGGATGAATTGAAAGTTGGAACTTGATTGAAATCTGCTAAAGATACTAAATCTAGGTCGGTGACCAACCACCAACCAGACATGTTGGAGTTAAGAGAGCACAAAGAAGGATAGGGAATGGCCTAAGCTAGGCAGAAATGACGAACAAATAAGCTTGGGGAATAGTACTCAACCGGACATTTGTTGTTCCTTGAAAAGTTCATACATCCAAGTCACGAGGCACTAAGAACTCACGAACTCGGATTCTTCTGGAGATATATCTGCTCCAGGGAAGACAAGCCATGATGGTCTGGGAGCGTGAAAGAAAGAAGTAAAAGACATTGGTCCGGTAAACCAAACATTTATAGAAGTTTTAGAATATTGAAATTTGGTACCTCAAATTTGATCCACAATAGTAAAATCTAGATACAAAAAAGTCCATAACACGCAGCGCGAGGTTTATGATGGAGCGGCCCGGCCCGCAGGCGTGCAGGCCTATAGGCATAGCCCACGGACGTGCAAGGCCCGCAGGCATGCAGGCTCGCAAGCACACTGCCTGGATAGATGCGGGACGTGTGGTCCAGATGCGCGATCCACTGCACGGTCCACGTGTAGTCTACTGCGCCATGCGGGGAGGTGGACACATGGTCCACATGCGTTATTACGTAGTTGTACGCAATCCAACGATGGCGATTGCATGCGGGCTTGATCGAACGATCCAGGAGTCATTTTGGCGGTGGTTCATGCATGATCAAGTAGCTGAGACATGTGCATGTGCGATCGGATGGCCAGGAACGTTTTAAAGTCCTGTTGGGAGTCTGTATATGGATTTGGATGCGATTAAGACTTCATTTGAGCCCTTTAAAAGAAGGCGGATGGGCTGAGAGTAGTGTGGCACCCAGAGGTCTCAGAGAGTGGCAGAGGGTCTCCTTGGGAGAGTTTTGTGAGAGCTTTTGTGAGGATTATACTTTTTGTTGAGAGAGAGATTGATGTATAAGAGTTGAGAGGGTGTGATCTTCTCTTGTATTTGTTCTTTCTTTCATAGTGAAACTTGCATACCTCGTAGAGGTAAGTCTTAGGCTAATCTACGTATTTGATTGTGTTTTTTTATATCTCTTCTTCCTTCCTATTGCGGCATCGACATTGTCACCTGGGTTAGCGATCTTAGGCAGGGGGATCCGTATTTCGCACTCATAAGAAATTCTTCCCAACAAATGGTATCAGAGTACGTGGTTGTCTAGGTTGTAGCGGTGTTGATTGAGGTTGAAGAAGATGGAGAAGATATGCTCAATTAAGATGGAGATCAACCAGTATGATAGAAAGAGCAATTTTTTCATAAGCGAAGATGAAGGATATGCTCATCTAATAGAGGTCGATTGATACTCTCTTATATAAAAAGAAGCCGACTACTATGGAGGAGAAGGATTGGAGGTGGCTCCAGATGCAGATGGTGAATACGATCCGTTTGTACTTGATGGATAGTGTGGTGATTCATGTGTTTAGCGAGACTTCTCCGACGGTGATGTGGATGAAGCTTGAGGAGATGTGCATGACAAAGTCACTCACCAATGTTCTCTTCCTCTGGAAGCAGTTCTACCAACTACGGATGAGCGAGGGGCAGAGCATGTAGGAGTATCTCAATAACTTTTAGAAGATCCTCACTGATCTCCTTAGCGTTGGTGAGAAGATTAAGGAGAAGACTGAGGTGTTGGTCTTGCTTTCGTCGCTTTTCTCTTATTTTGAGTATTTGGTGACTGCTCTTCTTATAGAGAAGAGCCCCATTAAGATGGATGGGGTTACTTCTGTACTTCTCCAGAATAAGATTCTCAGGCAGGAGAATCGAGCCTCGAGTTCAAGTAATGACTCAGATTTGGTGGTGACTGGAGTTGGTGGTGGCAGAGGATGAAGGGGCGAGGATCACAAGGTAGGCAATCTAGATCCAAGATGAGAGACTTCAGTAAGATCAGATGTTACAGGTGTAACAAGTTAGACCATCGAGTCAGAGATTGCCCATGGCTCAAAGATCGAATGAGAACTACTACTGCAGCGGTCCGAGGTAGCGATACAAAGAAAGTGATGATATTCTTTTAGTGACTAATGAGGTATCTATTTTTTCTCTATAGTGGATTTTAGATTCTATATGTTCGCATCATGTTTGTTGCATAGAAGAGCTGTTTGACTCCCTAGAGAACAGTGAGGATACTATTTATCTGTCGAATGGATCGAGCTGTGCGATCACGAGCATTAGGACCATTAGCTAATAGACTCATAATGGAGCAGTAAAGAAATTGGATGAGGTCTGATACATATCCAATTTTAGGAGAAATCTAATTTCATTGAATAAACTGGATTTAAGCAGCTACAGATGAAGAGCTGAGGATGGAATCCTAAAGGTTCTGTGTGGCAGTAGGGTTGTGATGAAGAGAAAGAGATATAGAGGACATTATCTCTTGGCATGGAGCTCAGTGCGAGGTAGAGCTTCCGGAGCTAGTAGGAGCTCAGAGCGAGATAGAGCTCCAGATACAGGTGAATGGGTATGAGACGAGAGACTCAAGAGGATGACAGGCGACATCACAAGATGAAGTTCTTATTGCTGTAGGAGGCTATCTCGAGCAGATCTCAGGTCAGACAAGTCATAGTATATGACAAAGATGAGATCGAGTAGCCGGGCTTGATTCTCATATTTGTCCATCTATGAGCAGTCAAGCATATATCCCAAGGCATGGTGGCGAAATCATTCAAAAGCTTTCAAAGTTAGGTCGAGGTCGAATGTCGAGTCGAGATAGAGATTGTTGGGATTTGGTGCGTTGAATTCGATCCACAATAGCAAAATTTAGAGACGAAGAAGCCTACAGCACGCAGCGTGAGGCTCACGATGGAGTGGCCCAGCCCGTAGGTGTGCAAGCACGGTCGATGGATGTGCAAGGCCACAGTAGCATGCGGCCCAGATAGGAGCAAGACATGCGGCCCAAATGCGTGGTCCATCATGCAGTCCACGCGCGGTCTATCACGCCACGTGGGGAGGTGGATGCACGGTCCACGTATGTCATTGCGCAGTTGTGTGCGATCCAACAGTGGCAGTCACATGCGAACTTGATTGGATGGTCAGGGATCATTTTGGCGGTGGTTCATGCATGATCGAGCAGTTGAGATGTGTGCAGGTGCGATCGGATAGCTAGAGACATTTTAAAGTCCTATTGGGAGTCTGTATGCAGATTTGGATGCGATTAAGACTCGATTTGGGCCTTTTAAAAGGAGGCAGATAGGCTGAGAGTAGTGTGGTGGCCAGAGGTCTCAAAGAGTGGTAGAGGGTCTCCTTGGGATAGTTTTTGAGAAGTTTTATGAGGATTGTGTTGGAATTTGAGATTTGGGACATGCATGTGTGTTTCAAAATTTAATTTCGAAATACCGCAGTGAAATACAAGATTAAAATACTTTTAATCTGAATTATACATGCATAAAAATATAAAATCACAAGGATCTAGTTCATGTGCTGAAATTGACATATGCTGAAATTCAGATTGTGATCAAATTGCATACCTGTTTCGCAATCTCTTTCTTCAAATTTAAATTTAAAAGAGAAGAGATTTTTTTCTAACCGTACAAGTATCCGGTCTCTACAGGTATCCACTTGGGATCAGCCTGGAACAGCTCTCTTCAAGTTAAATTTTTTCTCTAAAAAAATTCACCCTGCTAAATTTGAACGAAGCCTAGATCGCGATCAACTCTTGATCTCTTTCTTTGATCATCTTCTTCTCTTCTTCTCTTGCTTTTCTTCTCTTGAATTATACTGCTACTAGTAGGTGGAAATGAGCACAAGATGGATGCCCAAGTGCCATTGGGCATGGAAGAGAGAGGACGCCCAAGGAGGGGCGTGTGGGATGCCCAAAGGAGAGGAGAGAAAGGGAGAGGAAGAGAGAGTGTGGAGGACTTTTATGGGGCATGGGGCTTGTTGGTTGGATGCTCTAGGGACCTTAAGGGAGATCCCTTTAAATAGGTATGAGGATTGAATCCAATTCAATCTCATAATACAAGTCCTATTTGCATTGAGTTTCCTAATAACTTAAATTATTTAACTTACATTAGGAATCCTATTAGACGCCAACTCTTAGAGTCCTTGCACCCAATTAAACACACCCTCTTTTGCACCCAAGGGACGCCCCATATGAAATCAAAAGGCCCTTTAATCATGGGATGCACCCAACTTGATCCAATCAAGGTGGCGCCCATAATAACTATCAAGAAAATTAATAAGAAACTTACACCCTTAATTCAATTGATCC
>KE505156.1:228147-241741 GCA_000441515.1 Elaeis oleifera | reverse complement strand
GGAGAAAAGTTCTGGGGCATGAGGAAGTCTTGTGCGAGAGAAGAAAGTCCATATCCTTCCAAGAGAAAAAGAAAGAAGAGAAAGAAAAGTGGGTGCAAGGTTCCGGTGATTCCCTAAAGTTTTAGCCTGGGTTCGGAAAGTGAGAAGGTGAGCTACAAGTGTCGTGAGCCCACAAAATCTCTGAGAGATCTTCAACATCCTCTCAAGCACGTTTGTTGATGATCCAGAGCATCCGAAGAATCGACAGACATCGATCGAAAGAGTTCGATCAGCATCGACCGTCAAAAGGGCTCTACAACGAGCTAGCACTCGTGAGGAATCGATCAGACCGAGAGCTTTGTGTGGACGATCCGCAGAGGCCAGACATGCTGTGTGGCTACGTCGCAATGATTAGTCTCTCCCGACGGCGATCAGATTGCGGCAATCTACTACCCGCACAAAGGTATTGTGTTCTGAATACATTACAGTAAAGTGTTTACTGTTCAAATTCGAATTTTAAATTTAAATACATGCATGATACATATCATATTTAGATCCTAGTGTAGGGTAAACTCATGTTAATTAATTAGATTAATTAATAATTTCTGTTGTAAAATAATAATTTAAAAATTTAAATTATCATTTACCCTGCACTGAATTTCGCAACAAATACATCTTATACATGAATCATGAATCAGATTATATAAAACTTCAAGTTTATGCATGCATCTACATATCATATGAACATGAACTAGAAACCGTTTTAGATCAAAATTCAAATCCATGCATGCTTTCACATATCAACTATATGTTCTAAATTAAACTTAAATTAAATTTTTGATTCAAAATTTATCTATACATCTCATGTATCAAGAAAAAATTAGATTTGAAATTTTTTCAAATATGTATGATAATTTCAGCAATATGAAATCCATGGCTCTGATACCACTATTGTGTGGCATGTATGTGTGTTTAAAATTTTATTTATAAATATTACAGTAAATATAAGATTAAAATACTTTTAATCTGAGTTATGCATGCATAAAATATAAATCATAAGGATCTAGTTCATGTGCTGAAATTTAGATTATGATCAAATTGTATATCTGTTTCGCAATCTGTTCTTCAAATCTGGATCTGAAAGAGAAAAAATTTTTTCTAGCCACACAAGTATCCAGCCTCTATGGGTATCCACTCAGAATTAGCCTAGAACAGTTTTCTTCAAATTGAATTTTTTCTCTAAGAAAATTCAGCCTGTTGAATCTGAATGAAGCCTGGATCGTGATCAACTCTTGATCTCTTTCTTGATCTTTTTCTTCTCTTCTTCTCTTACTTTTTCTCCTTGAATTATGCTACTACCAGTAGGTGGAAACCAGCACAAGGTGGATGCCTAAGTGCCCTTGGGTGTGGAAGAGAGAGGACGCCCAAGGAGGGCGTGTGGGATGCCAAAAGGAGAGGAGAGAAAGGGAGAGGAAGAGAGGGCGTGGAGGACTTCTATGGGACGTGGGGCTTGCTGGTTAGATGCTCTAGGAATCTTGGGAGAGGTCTCTTTAAATAGGCATGAGGATTGAATCATATTCAATCTTATAATACAAGTCCTACTTGCATTGGATTTCTTAGTAACTTAAGTTATTTAACTTACATTAGGAATCCTATTACGTGCCAACTTTTGGAGCCGTTGCACCTAATTAAACACACCCTCTTTTCCACCCAAGGGATGCCCTATATGAATCAAAAGGCTCTCTAATCATGGGACATGCCCAACTTGATCCAATCAAGATGGCGCCCCATAATAACTATCAAAAAAATTAATAAGGAACTTGCACCTTAATTCAATTGATCCAAAATCTTAGACACCCAATAATTTGAGTTCAATGAATCTAATTTATTTAGGTTATTAACAGATAATTAAGTTAAATTATCTTATTAAATAAGAAATCCAAACGGAAAGAAGAATTGGATCCAACCATATGCTAGCAAGATTATCTTGAACCCAATCGGATTTCTCTAAACCCAATTGATACTTTATAAGCTCAATTGCTAATTTCAAACTTAATCCCTTTGTTGTGTAACCCCATAGATTTAATTCTATCTGGTAGTGAGATATATAATGATCTCTATCAAAGTATCATTGAAACTCTTTTCAATGGGTCAGAATAACTCCACTCTAACTCAACAAGAATTATCGATCCAGAACAACCCTAGTGAGCTCTCACAATCCACCAGTGACACCTAGTAGTATGTAATGACAACCCTGTAGAACTGAAATGAACCTCTAGATGCAGTTGACGTGTGATTCAATCTCTCTATCGTGAGTTCCGACAAGATGGCAGGTTATGAATAAATTGTCAAACCTCAATATCAGTCATATGATAGATTCGATCAGCTCAAGTCTAAATGTGATTCCTATAGAATTTTTTTCTATCAATCATACTACTGTGGCTACAGATTCTCAGACTTAACCTCTCAAATCTCATAGGACTACTCCTTTCTAACTAGATCGATAGATACCATCTTGATGTACACCCTACTCCTACAGTGGACCAACTGTCGTCAATATCCATTACAAAGGCTCATTGAGACCCATGTTTATATGTCAATCAAATTTTAGTAGCCACACTACGAGCAGTAGTACCATCTCAGATCAAAGGACTAGTCACATAACTACAGTATCGAGACGATCACTGACGATCGAGTGAAAATCTAAGTGATCTCTTATATAGTCACGCTTAATACTAGTTATTCTCTAACAACTACCCACACTCATCATCCAGTATCTCTATACTGTAGACAGAGACCCATGTATCTTGAAGGAAGTGATATATTGCTGATCTATCTAGATCGATCACTGTCCTCATGATAATCCTATGATCGGGAGTATTTTAAGAATTAAATACGTGTCTCTAATTCTCAACTCTTTAAGAATATGTATCGAAAGTTAATTATATGGATGATTCAAAGATACATCACACTTAAATAAAAATAAACTTATCTTTTATTAATTATATCAATGTATTAAGTATAAAATTATGTCCTAGATTTATTATAATATGTCACCCATATTGACTTTTAGGACATACATCTAACAGGTTGTGCTTTTTATTGAGAGAGATTGATGTATGAGAGTTGAGAAAGTGTGATCTCTTTTTATGTTTATTTTTCTTTCATAGTGAAGTTTGCATGTCCCGTGGAGGCAAGCTTTAGGCTGATCCACATATTTGATTATATT
Organism: Elaeis oleifera; assembly: GCA_000441515.1. Lineage (NCBI taxonomy): Eukaryota > Viridiplantae > Streptophyta > Magnoliopsida > Arecales > Arecaceae > Elaeis > Elaeis oleifera. The sequence continues at coordinate 238,533 of KE505156.1, read as the reverse complement.
TTTTTAATATCTCTTCTTTCTTCTTGTTGTGGTATCAACATTGTTACCTAGATTAACGATCTTAGATGGAAAATCTGTATTTCGTACTTGTGAGATATTCTTTCCAACATAGAAGTATTGAGAGAAAATAAAAGGACATTCTAGATAAGCTTGTTGAAAACTAATAAGGCGAGTGGGAAAAAAATAATTTAGGCAGGCCAAAGCTCAGGAAATTATGTATACAGCCAAATTTGAAGAATGTATAATGGGCCCTCACAACTGGTTGATCCTGAGCCAAACTCTTTGAGGCCTTGGTATAAGGAACTTAAAACCAGATGGGCAAAAGCAATCTGCCAATCTTCGACCAGCATTGTGGCTAATCTAAGGTGTGCTTTGATAATATTTACTAACTTGGAACAGAGGAGATACTTATAAATCCAAACTAAGTAACAAGCCATAGATTCCTATTTGAAATAGGATAAATAAGCTGGCTAAAAGTATCGATATATGTTGTTGCTGTTCGATTTGATTGAGATCAGAGAAAAATGACTGAGCTTTGTGCAAAGATGGTGGTGTTGGAGTGACCTGCAAACAAGTCCAAACTGAAGATTTTTGCTTTAGTGAAGATCCTCCGACGCTCAAGTCAGATTCAGAGAACAACAGAAACAACAACAAGTTCTCTGACAGGGATTGGTTGACTTACTTTGATCCTCGAGACTTTGGTTACTTATATAGAAGGCTGTCGAATAATTAATCGAACAACTGTAAGATCATGCGATTCTGAGATTGTAGGACTGTTGAGCATATAATTGTAGGTGAGATAATTCAGCCTTCAATCACTCTTGCTAGATTAGGAGAGTTGGATATGCCTAAATCTATCCACTCAGGGTAGATAGCTATTGCACACATCATGAGATGAGCCGGCTGTGATAACTGGGACAGCCCATGCGCCAAGGCATTGGCCTACCAAGATAATAGAGTGTGCTGGATAGACCATACGACAGATCAGACATAAGCTGCTCTTCACTATATATAGCTCTGCTCTTAAGCAAGCGGTTCCAGTGATAGCTTGAAGACCTGAGGTATCCCATAGTTGTCGCGCTGATCCGAGGTACTCATGGTAACCACCGTAATACTATCTCCCTACTCTTGAGTCTAAAAATTAGGTAAAAGGAGTATTCCAAGACTCGTACCTCAGATCTAAGGATGCGCACTTTCATGTCTTCATGAATGTCCAATATTTAAAGCTACTGATGTCATCTTGGCACGATCGTTGCGAATGATCGTAAGTGATGGGACCCAAAGCTGGCGATCTTCTCAAAAATTTAATTTTTAAGCAGCAGCTTTTTATCTTCATCTTCATTCTCCTTTTAAATCAAGCTCTTGAATGTTTAGTCAGAGAAAAGTAATCGCAAGACCTTCCTGCTCCAAACCCTTGTTGTGATCCTCAGAGGCAAGATGAGCGCAGAACTTGCGAGGAAGCTTGAACTAGCATTGCTTTGAGAAAAATAGGTCAAAGCCCCGACCACCGATCCTTCAGCTCTAGAGGATGACTATGCCCAAGCTCCGACCATCGGATCAACTCCAGTGGCAGCAGGGGATGAAAATCCCCCCTATTGTTGAACTGACGATTGCTCCATCAGAGGATGTGATGAAAGACCCATGGGAAGGGTTTTGATAAGAGAGGAGACATCGACGGAGAGGGCGCAGGTGGTGGGAACAACTAGTAGCCCTACAAAAGTTTCGACCGTGGCGACACAGGCAAAGGATGCGGATGGCAATGCTGAGGGAGTTTTAGCAGCGGTAATGGAAACTGGGAAATCCCTAGAGCAGGTGACATCCACTGGATGTCTTCCTTCGGCTATTTCTCAAGCAGGCCCTCAAAATTAATGCCTTCTGTCTTGTCCATGGTGGAGAATCTTCAGTCAGCAGTGGATTTTCTGAGGAGCTTTCTGTCAGCTGCGGAGAAGTTGTATATGGATGAGCAAGGGGCTCAGGAGCCGATGGTTTGCGCAAGAGGTCACTTATGCATATAAGAATTTTTTAGATCTTCATATTGATCTCTAGTAACATGCAGTATTTTGATGCTTGTTTGCAAACTTTTTGCACAGGTGGGGCACTATTTGGCCAGTTTTGCCGGCACCACTTCAGATGCCTCATCGTTGGAGCTTGCAGCAGCGAAGGAAGAGGTTGATTTGCTAAAGTATCAATTGGAGCAAGTAGAGAGGAATAATGGTGAACTAGCCAAAGAGCTCGGCTTCTTTGAGGAGGCCCATTAGGAAGCCTAGAAGATTATCAATCATCGAGATGATGAGCTGAGGACTGAAAGAAGAATTGAAGATCTCCAGAGGTAGAGGTCTAGGGCCGAAAGAGACTAGCACCATACTCGGGATGACCTAGAGCGCCTAAGGAAGACACTCAGAAGAAAAGAAGTTGAGACCATGCTTCCCTAGGGTTCATGCTCGGAGAAGTCCTAGCGAAAGCTTAGCTAAGAGGGCTAAATCCTCGAAAAGGAAAGTTGCAGTGAGAGAACACCTTAGAGGGAGGAAGGCTCTTCTTCCAAAAGGGTTTAGGTGACTCCGGAGCCATTCCTTTAGCTTCAAAAAGCTTCACCAGAGGCAAAGTACTAGAAGAAGGAACTAAAGGAGGCAAAAGAAAATCACGATCGCCTCTAGCGTCAATTTAAAGAGTAGGAGTTTTTGGCCATGCATGCCGAAAGAAAGACGGATCGACTGGCGAAAAAAAGAGCTGAAATTATAAACCAAACCTGTAGGATGGCATTCTCAGCAGACTTTGAGACGTGCAAAAGAATGGTCTAGATGCACCTCCTTGCTGACAGCATTGGGCCTCTTCAAGCTGATGCTGTAGATGAAAGCCTGATTGCTGTAGTAGCGGATAGCGTGAAAAAGTTTGTCAGGACATCTTGCCACTCCACCGAGGCAAACAAGATGAACATGGCTATCTAAACTAAAGAAGTTACCAACATTGGAGGAGGCCGTTCTGAACAAGCCATCTTAGTGGTGCTTCGAGGCGATAATCTATATCTCCTTTCATTTCCTTCTGTAATCTGAACTTTGTAATCACTTTGATATAAATAAATAAAATTCACCTTTGTTGATATCCATTGTTTGGATGTGTGCATAAATTTTAAGCCATAATGATTAAATTTCAAGCTAAATCGAGAGTTTAAGTATGATTAAATAATAAAATACGATGCGAGCCATAGACCAAGTTCTGATCCAAACTATATGACCCACACCTATCACGTAGACCTTGAGAGGACAAGAATTTGAACCACATCTGCATGGCTGGTACTACCATACATCTTTTTCAAAAGTAGCGCAAAATATGATTTGTCTGCAGCTAGCATTAACTATCAAATCGATGGCAAAAATCGTATCCATCAAGGGTTGCCACGCATTGAGCACCTATTCGCTCCTTATCGATTCATGCCTCCTACAATTAATGCCATGATGGGAGGTATCTTTTGAAGACTTCGCTGAATTTGAAACTATTTAAAGCCCTAGACAAAGCCAGATGTAGGTCTCTTTAGGTTTCAGATTGTCCTTTTTTCTTTGCCGTAGGTTCTCCTTCTCCCTTGTTTCTACTTTCACGATTTTCTCTTTGAGTGAGAGGAATGGCCTCCAGAGATTCTGACTTCATGCCGCTGGGGTTTCGATCCAAGCTGACTGAGAGAGATATAGTACTACTCTATGAGCAGTTTCAAATCTCTCTGACATTCCAGCTAGAAGTCTCGAGGCTAGATGATCAATTCTATCAACCACCTCCAGGCCAGATGAGTCTCTATAAGGAATGCTTCTGGATTGGGTTGCAGTTTCTTCTTCACCCTTTCTTCATGGCTCTCATTTAATATCTCGAGATGTCACCAAGCTCGGTGATCCTAAACTCATGGCGGTACATCTGTATCTTCACTGCAGTATGTGTGTTGGTGGGGATTGACCCTAGCATCATGCTCTTTCGCTCCCTCTTCAGCCTTAAAAGGCATCCAGAGTCCCACGACTGGTGGCACGTGATGCCACAGAGGAAGAAAGACATCCGCCCTCTATCTTTTTGGGGATCCTTATCACTGTTTATGGTTGGAAATCATGATTTCTCTTCATCTCTCAGATGTCCACGAGGATTGGAGGTTCATCGCTTGGGGTGAACCTCAAGAGGCCTCTATAAAAGAGCCTTCCATGAACGAACGTCTAAGGCAGGAGTGGGCAACCGTGTGCGGCTTTAAGCTTTCAGAGCTGAAGGAGCTGCTATCGATCCAAACGCTATTCAATGTCAGCATCAGCCAGGTTGCCCCTTGAGGTGCATATTGTCTGCTCCCAAAGTCTTATACTCTTTGATTTCTACCATGCTTTTGCTAACGACTTACTTGCCTTAGTTGCAGAGATGGTCGCAGAGAAGGATGCGGGCTCTCCAGATAAACCAGATAAGAAGGCCTGTCGAAAAAGAATAGCTGAGCCTATGGGCAGTCGAAGCATCTACATCATAATCAGAAGTCCCCAGCATCACCAGCTTCTGGATCGAGAAGTCCTGAACTTTCCCATGCCAGCAACCTCAGAATGGTAAGGGTTGGCTCGACTTCTCTGGCCTCTGATGGAGATCGAAGGAGCCAAACAAGTCAGGCCTCTGAAGACATAATTCTGAGCTTGCTGGCTCCTCCTGCCATTGTCTTTTCTCCAAGAGATGAGCCAGCCAAGGAGGCTAGGACTTTTGGGGCCATGCCTGGGGTTTATGGTTCTGAAGGTGCACCGACCGATTTGAGGCTTGAGGCCTCGACCTTGAGGGACTACAAGTTGGCAAGCAAGCTTTTCTCTGTGATGCTCCTTCCAGTTAATGCAAATGAAATATTGGATGTACCATAGAAGAAGGTGAGGAAAGGAGCCATAGAGTGCATCATCGAGGTAAGTTAGGGCTCCTGCAATTTTATTTGTCTTGCATATATGTTTATGGTGCTCACTAACAAGAAATGCCTCTTATCAGCTTTCCTATTATTTAAATGGATACATTAAGAGCTATCGCGACCTCTCGACTGAGATGAAAAAGTACCAACTCGAAGTTGAGATGCTTGGGGATGCCAAGGATAAGATGTCAAGGGAGGCTGGAGAGGCCCTCCTAAGAGCTGATGCCATCGAGAGAAGAGCCGAGGATGCTGAGGCGGCATTGAGAGGGTCCGTCGAGGAGCACTCCCGATTGTTAGGGAGAATAGAGGGACCTAAGGCTCAGCTCGAGAGGAGTGCAATCGTAGTTGAATAAAATTTTTGACTACAAGGACTAATAAAGAAGCTTGAAGCTCAGTTGGGGTAGCTAAAAAGAAGACAGCAGAGGCTACCCTTAAAGCCATTGCAGACTTTCGAGTGTCAACAGAGTATCAAAACAAAAAGGTAGAATTTGCTACTGACGCTTACGACCTTGGAAGGCAGTCAGTCCAGGATAGGGTCATCATTAAATTTCAAAACTAAATTTAAACTTTTAAAATGAAGTCTGAGATCTTACTGCAGCTGACGAACCTGCGATAGGTGCCTCAGCTCGGGATGTGGCTTCTTAGATTTTTATTTCTTTTCTTTTGTATCTTGGATCCCTCAGGGTTATTGTAAAAGCTTTCAAAAGAATGAATAAATTGATTTTTTTCATTCCTTATCTTTACTTACGGTGTGCATGCTGATCTAAGGTAATTTTCCACTTCTGCCGATCTGGGATAATTATTTGAGCATGCCGATCTTAAATGAATATCTAACGACACTTTCTTTCTACCCTTATCAATGCCAGCGATCGTGGGAATGATGGCTGTTGACTCTTCCACTAGGATAATGCCTAGAAAAAAATGTGGGGCTAGTAGGCATATGCCATATAGTTGTGTTCTGATTCTCGAAGCATCGTCGGGAATTATTCCTGATGATGAGAAGATATGCCATTTATTAGCTGGTGGATAGCTATATCCACTCAAGCCATCAATTGATGGTTGATGTAGGCTTTGGTGCTTATAAATAGAGGCTAATGAGTGGAGAAACCTAATCTCTTGTCTCCATCCTTCGCAAAAATTTCTTCTCTATGTCGTGATGTCATCACCCTTGCATCCCCTTTGCATCCTCCTTTGCCGGCAGTGAAGGCCAGGGTGAAGGCAAAGTGGGCCTTCATAAGAGAGGCCTGGAGAAGGGCGAGAGCCAGGGATGCTAGTCCATCTTCCTCTCGCTGGGTGCCTTCCACCTCACGGTCTCCGCCAAGGCTCAGGGGTCATCCCACCCTCCAGTTCGAGTGGATTCCTCCTAACATCCGAGCCTATTGTATTTAGGAGTACCAAAACTCTGTAGAGTTTAGGAGGGAGGTCATCGACATTGCCATCGATGGGTTTATCGATGGTTTCAAGAACTGTAAGGCCCACCTGCTGTGGATAATATCATATTTGGAGCTCTACTTCTTCCAGCTCAAAAACAACGATGAGGAGGCTTCCACATCGGATGAAGATTGAGCTTCCTCATTCTTGAGTTGGGGATGGAGGAGAGTGTCCACTATCCGATTGTTGCTATCGTCTATGACGACGGGAGCTCCGAACCAGGTTCCTTAACTGATAGGGATCTACTTTTGGACCGGTATGATCTTTGTGGCTTTCTTCTAGTTTACTATACTTTCTCTCTCTCTCTTTTGTAATGTGGTGCTGAGGATGCTATTCTTTTTCTTGTAAAAATTTTTGTAAGGTGATGCTGAAGATGTCGTCCTTCTTCTTGTAAATATCTTTTGTAAGGTGGCACTGAAGACACCATCCTTCTTCTTATAAATATTAAAATAAAAAAATGTAAGTTTACGTATTTTAACTTAACATGTAGAGGCTAACCTTGATCTGAGGCCCTTAGAATTATTTGATCCAGATCAATCCAAACCTTAGGAATTTAAATGAGCCCATTTTGATCCAAGATAAAATTATCCCAAATGAACCTTATTGAAGGTGGCTCTGCCAAAAAGCCATTGGTTCTGCTTAGTAACAACGTCCTGGTCTTGGTCCTGGTCCTAGTCTGCAAATAGCAACTTAGCTCTGCCCCATAGGCGACAGCTTGGCTCTGCCTTACGGGCGGCGGCTCGGCTCTACCCTGCAGGGAAGAGGCAGTGTGTGCTCGGCACATCTTGTGAGTGGACCAGCATGTGCACTTTTTATTGTTATATGAGAGGCAGCGTGTGTCTGTAGGTAGCAGTGCATTTTTTATAGCATGAGAGGCAGTCTGTGCTTGGCTCATCTTGTGAACAAAGCAGCGTGTGCATATTCGTCCTCATGCAAGAGGCAGCACGTGCATATCTCATCTTCACACAAGAGACAGCGAGTGCCTGTAGGCAGCATGTGCACATCTCGTCTTCACGAGAGTAGCGGCATGTATTCGTAGACAGTGTGTGCACATCTCATCTTCATGCGAGAGGCAGCATGTGCTCATAGACAGCGTGTGCACATCTCACGATCGCAGACTGAGGGTCTTATAAGTTAGCTCTCTGAAGGTCCCTTAGGATCTCCATCTGCTTCCCACATGACTCGAGCTCTGATGGGGTTTTATGAGTTAGCCCTGCCTCTAAGTTGTCGAGATTTGCTCACCAAATTATGGATCGAGGGTCTTGTAAGTTAGCCCTCCGAAGGTTCCTTAGGATCTCTCTCTGCTTTCTGCACGACTCAGACTTTGATGGGGTCTTATAAGTTAGCCCTACCTTCAAGTCACCGACAATTGATCGTTGATCACCGAGGGTCCTTATAGTTAGCCCTCATAGTTTTGATCAGAGAAATTCTTCACAGTTGTAGGACCCTTCCCTCTCCTTTCTAGTAAGTCGGAGAAGAGGAAATCATGAGGGCTTTGACTCCCCATGATCTTTGCCTAAAGCCTTCATGCTATTATTCGTAATCAAGCCAGGGTAAGAAAGTTTAGATCATTCATGATACTTGAACAAGCAGGGATTAGTGAATCTGAGCATTTGTATTGATATACAATGATATAAAATTGCAGGTTGGTAGAGTTTCAAGGTCTAAGGAGTAGAGTTCCGTCGAGTTGCTTGAGCCGATAGATCCCCAAATGTATTACCTCATCCACCTGATAAGGATCTTTCCAATTAGGTGATAACTTTCTCTACTTCATGGGCTGTGAGACTTTAGCTCACCACAATACCAGGTCACCAACTTGAAATTTTTGATTTTGACCCAGATGTTGTAGTATTTAGCTACCCTCTGACGATAGATAGCCATTCTGACAGTGGCACGCTCCCAACTTTTTTCGATCAAGTCGAGGTTTGCTCAAAGCCATACAAAGTTGGTATCTTCATTATATTCCTTGACTCTGAGAGATGGGAGTCTGAATTCTGCTTTGGTTCTGAATGCAAGGTTGAAGGGAGTCTTGCCCATCAAAAGCCTCTGAGTGGTTTGATTGGCCCATAGTACATGATGAAGCTCGTCCGCTCAGGACCCCTTAGTTCTGTCTATTCTGATCTTCAAGCCTTACAAGAGAGTTCTGTTGATCACCTCCACCTCCCCATTCGCTTGTGGATGGCCAACTAAGATAAAGCAATGCTCTATTCCATATTCTCTGCAGAATTCATGAAGTCGGACACCACTAAACTACCTACCATTATTTGTAATCAGGACTCGAGCAAGACCATAATAGTAGATGATTAATTTTCAAATGAAATCCTTCACTTTTATCTTAGATATGCGAGCCAGGGGTTCAGCCTCGATCTACTTTGTAAAATAGTCGATGGCCACCAGCAGGAACTTATGCTAATTGGATGCGAGGGAAAAAAGATCAAGAATATCAATCCCCCACTGAGCGAATGGCCACAGGGTATTGATGGGAGTTAGAAGTACTGCCGGTTAATGGTGAATATTGGAGATCCTCTAGCACCGATCATAATTTCTGACAAAGGCACCTGCATCTTGCTGCATAGTGAGCCAGTAGTATCCTTATGGAAGGATTTTGTAAGAGACAGACCTACCTCTCAAGTGGCTTCCGCAAATTTTTTCGTGGACCTCCGTAGTGCATAATCTGCCTCGAATGAGTGTAGAAATTTTAGAAGAGGCAGGGAGAATGACCGCTTGTATAACTTGTTATTGTGCAAGATATAGTGGATGGCCTATTCCTTATCTTTTGGACTTTCTTACGGTCAGTGGGTAGCTCACCTGATCTAAGGTACTTGAGTAGGGGATCGATCCAGCAAGGTTTTCATCAACTTGCTGGCCAACGAGAGGCTCCTCAAGGGGCAAGGCTTTGAGCACCTCGAAGTAGGTCCCATTTTCCAAATCAGTAGGCAACAAGACCGCTAGCTTTGATAGCGCATCTGTCCTGGCATTGTCTACTCTGGAGACCTGTTGAATGTCAAAGCTCAGAAAGGGCTGAGGTTAAATCTTTTATCTTCTGGAGATATTTTTTTATGTTCTCCTCTCATGCCTCGTATCTGCCCTTTATGTGCCCTACAACTAGCTGGGAGTCACTGAAGACCTTCAGATACTGGGCTCCAGCTTCTCTCACCACCTTGAGACTGATAAGTACAGCTTCATATTCTATCCCATTGTTGGTGGCTAAAAATCCAAAGCATAGTGCGTATATCGGAATATCACTTTCAGGACTAGTTAAGATTAGCCCGACCCCAGCTCCAGAAGCGTTCGATGAGCCATCAATGTGAAGCATCCATAACTCCTCAAGGTTAGATTCTACGTCTATTTCCTCATCTCTTGAGCTTTCACCAGCTTCTAAGCACTCGACAGCCCTGTTGGGTTTCGGTGGTGTAGCAAAGGGTTAGGTGTTTAAAATTTCATTCAAATATTTGATGCATCAGAAATCTTAATGCCCAAAAATTTTTGACTATATCAATCAAAGTACAATAAATATAAACTAAGATAAAAAAATATCTGTAGTGCTAATCTCAATTTTCACAAGGTGTCTAAGTGTCTGCACTCCAACGGTGATCCACATGAAAATTGAACCAAAGACAGTACTCCTTCTTTACCTTGCTTCAGGAGTTCTAGCCCTTAGAACCCGACTAGCCCTGTACCGGTTAGATTTCTCCAAGAACCTGACTCCATCCTCTCAGAACCTCCTCTAAACTTTTAATTTCCTTCTTTAAGACCCTCATAACTCTTGTTTGGATCAGATAAAGCTTTATCTTAAATTCCAAAACCTTGTCCTAAAACTAAAATGGGTTGTAAGAAAGAAAGGAGAACAACGGAGACAAAATTGGAAACTCGATCTGAATGCCTCGGACACCTACCACCCTGGCCATTTTATAGTCACCAGAGGGATGCCAAAAGGGAGGGACATGCCTCATCCAAGAGGTTTATCTGATCAGATTATCAAAGATAAGAGTTCCTTCAAGCAGAAGGACTCTTATCACCAATATGCTGATCTGCACCTGCACCTGTGCGCGCGACCAGAG
>KE505156.1:122501-158120 GCA_000441515.1 Elaeis oleifera | reverse complement strand
GAGTTTTAAAATTATTATTAAATTTTTTTTTGAATTTATATATAATATTTTTAATTTATATATAATATTTTTTAATAATTATTAAACTATCGTATTTTGTTATACTTGCAGAAATGAGTAAGAAAAAAAATTCAGAGCGTGACATTGGTTGGGATCATGGTGAGATGCTTTGGCTTGACATCATTGGAGATGCAAATGGTGCAACACAGAGTTCAAAAGAGGAGGGATGACTAGATTGAAGCAGCACCTGACTGGTGGTTATCCTGATATATCCATGTATTGAAAATACCCAGAAGAGGTCCGACAGTTGATAAAAAAGTACTTCGCTGATTCCAAAGCAGTGAAGCAGCGAAGGAAAGGGCAAAGCAGAAAAGGACGGAAGTGGACCGTCGAGCTGCAGAGCCACCTTTTTATCACTCTAGAGAGTCAGAGGAGGCTTCCGCTCTAGATGATGAGGAGGCTTCTACTTTAGATTGAGGCTGCCATTCAAGCGAGCTTGCCTGATCAGTACCGACAGGAGGAGATGGTCAGGTATAGAGAGCGATTTGGACCATCATGCTACGAATTAGGGTCTAGATCAGCGATAGGGAAGAGAATTCGAGTTCAAGAGGACTACCTCAGTCAGAAAGTCCGGTGGTAGAGGGAGCAGATACAGCATGTCATCTTTATTGAGAGCTTTTGGCAGTAGGAGGTCCTCTAGAGATATTCCAGCAGGAGCCACCATCTATGATTTGGATCCACATGCTTTTTTCAGTAAGGATTCAAAGCAGCAGAGGATTGACACTATGGTAAAAAAAGATAAGAAGAAGGATATGTGGTGAACTATTGGATCATAATTTATTCAGTCATATTCCAGTAAATGCAGCAGGCAATCCTTACTATCGAACTACCATTTCAGCCATAGAGGCTGTCGGTCAGGGTGTAGATCTAAGGACATCTATGGTCAGCTTCTTGACAGTAACAATGAGGATCTACAAAGATGGATTGCTTCTTACAAGTATAAATGGCCTACCTACAGACTGACAATGATGTGTGATGGTTGAACCGGTTCTACTAGATAAAACATCATTAATTTTTTGATATACTGCGATGAAAAATATTTTTTACAAATCAATTGATGCTTTAGATAAGATGCATGATGCCACATATATCCTTCATCTGATGGAGGAGGTGATTGATTCAGTGGGTGAGCAGTATGTCATGCAGGTCATCACAGATAATGGACCACAATATAAAGCTGTCAGAGAGTTGCTGATGTAGCAGCGACCACAAATATACTGGATAACATATGCTATACATTGCATTGATCTTATATTGATGGATATTAGAAAGATTCGTAATGTGCAGCAGGTAGTGGAGATTGCCCAGACTATTACTAGATTCATCTACAATCATACATGGATTTTTTCATTGATGCGGACATATACTGGGGGAGAGATCTTAAGATCGAATATCACACGATTTGCTACCAACTACATAGCACTTGATAGTCTTTTTCAGAAGAAAGCAGCCTTATGTCAAATGTTTGTCAGTGCCGAGTGGTAGAAGAGCAGATATGCGAGAGTCGGCACTGATGGAAGTCATATGGAGAACTCGATGATGAGTCAGTCATTCTGACAGTGGACTAAGAAGATAGTGAAGGCTATTAAGCCATTATATGAGGTGTTTCGTGTCGTGGATAGTGAAAGATATTCTCAGATGGGCTTCTTATATTACATGATGAAGAGGACAAAGAAACAGATCAGTGAGAATGATCCGAAGCATGCTCAAAAATTCATTAACATCATTGAGCACCATTGAGACTATCAGATGGGTAGAGATTTGTATCTAACCGGTAAGCATGGATTCAAAATATTTAAATATTTTTTTATACTTATAAAAGTGTACTTAATCAATTATAAATTTATCTACAGCTTATTATTTGAATCCGAGATTCCAGCATACCATTCCGGGGATAGATATGGATAATGAGCTTCTTACTGTTCTTCGTAATGTGATATATAAGATGGTGTTCGATCTAAAAATCGCATTATTGTATCTGCAAAAGGTATGCTAGTTTTAAATAGATATGATTATTCAACTAAATTCGATCTGTACTCAACGATATATTTATAAATTTAATAAATATATTTTTTACAGACGAAATAGTTTAGAGAGGGATCAGACAGCTTTGGAGTTCCATCAGCTGTCGTAAGCAAAAAATAGATGAATCCAGGTAAATTACATATCAATAATGAGCAGCATAGATTGATATGTAATTTTGTTTAATAATATCATAAAATTTGATATATAATTTTGCTTTTGTAGCTGAATGGTGGATTCATTTTGAAATATCCGTAGAATATTTGAGAGGTGTGGCTGTCCGCATTCTTTTCCAAATGATCTCTGCTAGCGGCTGTGAGTGTAATTGATCGACTTTCGTCTTTATCCACAGCAAATAAAAAAATCGTCTGACACAAAAATACCTCAATGATCTTGTATATATTCACTATAATCTGAGGTTGAGACTAAAATAAATTCAGGAGGAAGTACAACTGAAGTACACTGATCCGACACTAGATGATTATGCTGACGAGGATGACGATCCGATCATCGGATGGCTTGTAGGTCAGCAGCAGGAGCCAGAGCTTGATGAGTCGGGGTCCCCTCCACGATCAGCCAGTGTGGTAGCTAGGGAGATCAGGGTGGATCCAGGGCAATGGGCAGAAAGACATTCCACATAAGGTTCCAGCTGATCAGCCACAGCTTGAGAGGATATAGGAGACTCATTTATTATATGACTCGATGTCTGATACATCCTCATAGAAGTTTGAGCGACAGATGTTTAAACGAGGTCGACAGTCAGCAAGAAGATATCCATCCTCCCAATCACAAAAAACTCAGTCACAAAGGGGCACAAGAGGAGAAAGAAAGACAGTTGCACGTGCATCACTTTTGAGAGTACAGGAGCTATCTGGCTCAGATTCGGAGATCAAAGAGAGTGATGATGATACTGGTAGTAATAGTCATGGATCTGATGATCAGGGAAGAACTGGAGGACAGAAGACCATTACTTATGAGACACAGCTACAGGGTGATATTCGATTCATTGATGAGTTTCAGTTTACATATGCCACACAAGATAGGGACCATGGTGGATGAGTCGGTAGAGACCATGGGAAGCCAATTTCATACAGAAAATGGGCTCCTAGAGGTCATCAGCACATGATGCAGCTGCAGACGATCTTGCACGTGGAGTAGATTCTATGGATGTATCTGGATCATCCTCGCATTATGAATCCTATTATCCACAGCCACCTTATGATCCATATGGATATGGTGTTTCTGAGACATTGTCTTCTAGTGGTTACTATCTTATACAGTCTGAAGTATCTTACGGATCAGATTTTGCTACCGACATATTCGGATGGGCTCCTCCACAGCTATACCATCATCTCAAGGATACTTTTTAAAGCTAGAGTTTGAGTGAGAGATCTGAGACGTCTTACAATCCAGAGAGGATGCCTTATGGGATGAATATTCAGGAGTACAGTGCATCTTGATTTTAAGGTTGGACTGATGTTCCTCCAGATTATGCTAATGATTTAGATATCTACGAGCGTCACAGACACTCGATGAGATATTAAATGCAGAGTAGATCTTGAGGTTAGTATATCATTTTTGTGCTTTGTACTTTAAAAGTTTAGATATATTTTAATACATATATATATATATATTAATTTTAAGATGATAGTGTTGTAATATAATGTAAATAAATATATATTTAAAATTTTGGATCAAGAGTCTCTGTACCGCTATCGAACTCAAAAATTGAATCCAAATATGTCAATAATATGCAATATAATGTAATTTTGGGGCTGTATTTATGAATTAATAACTTGGAGACCAAAAATAAAATAAAATAAAAAAATTATATCGATATCGAATCGGTACGTCGGAGCGTACCGTGTGTCAGTACGGTACGATACTGGTATCGTACCGTACTGGCCGGGCATCGGTACGGGCTCCGATACCAATACAGCGGACCTTGATGATGCACCACGGAAGAGAAAACTTCTGTATAGTCTATCTCTTCGCTCTGTGAGTATTCTTTTGCTACTAGCCTTGCTTTAAATTTGACTCTATCTTGCTCTGAAGGTGTCTCCTTTTAGTGAACATCCTCCATTTAGAGCCAATGGGTCGAGCACCTCTAGGTAGATCCATCAGTTGCCATGTCTGATTCTTCTTGAGTGACTCCATCTCCTCCATCATGGCCTACATCCATGACTCCTTGTTTGCACTCTCCATGACCTCTGCATAGATTTATGGATCTCCATTTACAATGATGAGAGCATATAAACAGTCTTATCAATGCCATACCTGATTGGTCTGCAGATGGTATGCTGGGGCTTGTGCAGTGCCACTCCCATTGGTGCATTCTTTCCACCTGATGTCTGTGGCTCCTCCTGCACCTCCATCTGAACAGTTGGCTCTCCATGCTGGTCCTCTACCTGAGTAAGACCTCTCATATCCAACTCCACCTCAATAGGTACACTCCTATAAGTGGAAGTAGATTGCATGCCATCAGCTTGTGACTGAGCACCACTGTCCATCTTACTTTCTAGCTCCACCTGTACTCCTCGACCTCTCCAAGATGCTCCTCTTGTCAAAATGACATCCCTGCTGATCACCAACCTCTGGGCTTGAGAGTTCCACAGTAGGTACCTTTTAACTCTCTGTGGATATCTGATGAATGTCATCTTCTGAGACTTAGAATCCAGCTTGCTTCTTTCAGTTGTCTCCATATGTGCATAGGTCGGGCAATCGAAAACCCTCAAGTGGCCAAGCTCCATCTTCTTCCCACTCCAGACCTCCTCTGGAATGCCTCCATTCAACTTGCGATGAGGAGATCCGTTAACAAGAAATATTAAAAGTTATTGCATCACCCCAAAAGACTTTAGGAGTGATGTCTGCAGTCTCAAACTCCATGCCTTCTCTGTCAGTGTCTGGTTCTTCCTCTCTGCAACACCGTTATGTTGAGGGGTCATCTTCAATGTGTAATAGCGTTTGATGCCATTCTCCTCACAGTACCTCCTGAACTCTAGGCTTGTGTATTCTCCTTCATTATCCGACCTGAGGCACTTCACCTGTTTTCCTATCTCTTTTTCTATTTCAGCTCTTTAGGCTCTAAACCGGGCAAACACCTCTGATTTCTCCTTAATCAAATACAGCCACACATTCCTTGAGTAGTCATCAATGAATATGACAAAGTATTTTGCCCAACCTCTAGCTGATACTGGAGTCGGTCCCCATGTATTCTGAGTGCACTAAATCCAGCACTCCTTCACTATGCTTGGTACTGTTGACAAATTTCACTCTATGCTGTTTGCCAAAGATACATGGCTCATACAAATCATTGCCCTCCTTTAGGATTGGGATCATACCTCTTCTACTTAACTTTGTGAGCCTTCGGTCACTTATGTGACCTATCCAATAGTGCCACAGCTGGTACATAAGCTGTTCCTCTTGTGCTGCTGCAAGCACCTTCGCACTATCATTCACCACTGAGCCTTCCATCCTATAGACATTGTTGCTCAATCTTCTTCCCTCATCACCACTAAAACTCTCTTAATAATCTTCAAGCATCCACTTCCCGACTGGCTACTAAAAGTATATCCCTGCTTCTCCAAGTAGCCCAAATGGATTAAGTTCTTTTCAACTCCGACACATGCTTGACATTTGACAATATACGAATGATCCCGTCATACATCCTCACCCTAATAGTGCCACTTTACAAGGGTGATCATCATCAAGGCTTATATTTCCTCCATCGGTCTTCATGTAGGTAGCAAACCACTCTCGATGAGATATGTAGTCATGTAAGCATGTTGAATCCAATATCCACGCAGTATCACACTCTGTGGACCCATCCGATACCACCAGTATATCATCCCCACTACTTGTAGATGTAGTGTCACTGCTCATGCTGGCCTTCTCCTTCTCTGATTTTCAAAGAGGACAATTTCTTTTCAAGTGCCTAGTTTGATGGCACTGGAAACACTTTCAAGCTTTCTTCTGATCCCGAGACTTCGACCTATCCTTGGATTTACCCCTAATCTTTTTGGTCTTTCCTACCTCTCATTTACAATTAGAACCTCAGAATTAGGATTTCTTTTGTAGATCTTTTTCTTTGCTCATTAAACCTGAGCACTCCAACAACTTCTTCATAGTTTAGGATCTCCTTCCCATAAACTAAGGTTGTTATGAGACCGTCATACGATCTTAGGAGAGAGTACAATAGCAACAATGCCCTATCCTCCTCATCTATCTTCACATACAGACTTATCACCTCTGAACAAACTTGATTAAACCTCTGAATGTGAGCAACGAGGTCTCCTCCTTCGGGCATCCTCATACTGTACAGCTATTTCTTCAACCACAGCTTATTCGTCATGTTCTTCCCCATGTATGTGTTCTCTAGTCTCATCCAGAGCCCCTTTACCGTAGTCTATGTCATACCTCGGGCAGTGCCTGATCAGTCAAGCATATCCTGATGGTGCTTAAAGCAATTTCTTCCAACTCTTCTTGATCCTCAGCATCGATCCTTTCAGTTTTCCCTTATCAAGACTTTGTAGATCTTTTGCTGAATCAGCAAATCTTTACCCTTTGCTACCATAGGGTAAAGTTTCCCTTGCCGTTGTATTTCTCGGAGTCTACCTTGAATCCACTTGAAGTCATTACCACAATCAAGCAAAATCTGCAACCCTAAACACCTTTCTGCAAACAAAAAAATACCAAAATAATCCCCTTTACCGAAGATCTATCTGACCTAGATCTTCCTTCAAACCTTCTCTTTCATCTCTTCCACGTGTAGAACCTCTCCACCTCAAACAGGAGATCACCATGAAGAAGAAGAAAAGTTTTGGGATAAAAACTGATGCCGCAGATTCTAGATGCAGAAACCCTAGGCACCTTCCTTCTTCCTCCACGCAATCCTACTCTGATACCAATTGTTGAGGATCTAGTACCGTGCGTGGGAACCTGATAATTTGCCAGCAACCGAAGAAAGAACACCTGGATGTGGAAGCAAAAACAAGGCAGATCAAAAGCAATCAATGATGCCCTAGCTTCGAGAGAAAGAGAGAGAAGAAGGAGAAGATGTTCTTGGGAGAAAGAGATTTATTCAGCATTCAATTCAAATTTAGAATTACAATCCTTGACCTAATTACATGTATATATACCTATACAAAGGATCAAGCCCAAAGCTCAACAAAACTCCCAATAGCTAACTCAATGTGATTGCCCACCCCAAGCCCATGTACACCCATGTCTTACCATGCACTCACCCCTTGGATTTAATCTCAGTCCAAACCATGAATTAGCTCCTTAAGACCTTTCTAACCAAGGCCTTAAGTCACCTAGGATCAAACCAGACCCTAGACCCAAATAGAAATCCCATATAGCTTCTGCATGAAAATTGAGTCGACTTATACTGAGATTGAGTCGGCTCATCTGGGATTGAGTCGACTTAAATTGAAACTGAGTCGACTCACTTGCGCACGTGGCGGCCACAGATTTTCGAAACCCATATTTCTGTCTGGACATCCTCTACGACATAGTCGACTCACTTCTGAGACTGAGCCGACTCACCTTGAACTTAGTCGACCCAGTTTCAGAATGAGCCGACTAAGATGTTGAATCTTCTGCTATCTTTTTTGATGCTGTGATCTAGTTACACCTTTTGGCCGATCCTTCTGCTAGCTGGCTCTCTTGACCCCTTAGCCTCTTTTCATATGTTTCCAAGGCTTGGGAGCACCACACTTGAGCTCACATAGATAAATCAGCCAAGAGACATTTTAAAATCCGAAACTATCCAAGTGTGGAGCAGTTTTCCTTAAATCCCACCTTTGCTTATTAAGCTTGAGAAAATTTGATAACAAATAAAGATTATTGCAGCTTGTGAAAGATTTTTAAACTCATATATGCACCACTTAGGAAACCGGTGCAATGCTCTAGAGTGTAGCAATCTATTGTGTTTTTTAAAAATATTCTTTGTTAGGTTGGCTGAATTTTGATAGCAGTTTGTCAAACATAGCCCATAAATCAAACACTTAATCAATAAGACGTCCAATTGGTAATTGAGTCCCAAAAAATGTGTCTCCCAAGACATCAAGAAGTCATGGTGAACTATGCAAAGGCTTATATACCATGAAATTTAGAAACAAAATAGAATGCTCAAATTAGGCTATTTAAGTGGTTTGCTAAACTAAGATCTAGTGTAAATTACTAGTACTATTAAACTGTACAAATGCTCAAGATCTATCCAGTGCATAACTGACATGGGACTAAACACATTCCCACATGAGTCCTCACATGAACACCTATTACTCATGTAACTTTTCCTGCCATACAATGAGGGAATCTTTAATGCTTGTCCTTGCAAAAAATAGAGTGATAATCATTGCATTATCTTAAAAATGAGTGGAGTAAATAAATTCTATTGTGCTACTACTTTCCAAGTTATGATTAAGATCCTTGGGTTATTCTCATGTTCAGGACCTCTTCTATAGCCGACTACTTCTTTGGTTTGTAATTTTTGATCCATAATAGTAGTTGCCCATTAGTTCTACAAGAAATCTGAGCCCTTGATACTATTTCTTGATCAAAAGTGGTTGAGGAAAGTTGATTTTGACTAAAACTTACCAAAATAGAGGGAGAAAGCAGTGAGGATTTTGGCTTCCAACTTCATATATTATTCTCGATTTGGAATGCAAAGGAATATCACTAACAAAGGGTGATATATTATCCTTGGTGCAATGGTAAGGTTGCTCCATTGTGACATGAAGTTTACAAATTTGAAACATATAAATACCCTTTTGAACATGGGTGTAAGGCCGTGTGCATCTAATCCTCCCAAACCCTATGGTGGTGGAAGCATCGTGCACTAAGACGCCCTTTTTTAAATCAAATATTTCTAACCCTTCTTTAGTATGGATTGGATTGTGATATTTTGGTAATATTTACATGAACCTCAACTTGACAATGAGAACTTTTTGCTGCTGACTCCGATAATTGAGATTTATATTGAATGCACACATAATGTATCTTCAGTAATCAGTGATGAGAGCTTGAGTGATAAGCATCAAAAAAGTATAAAATTAATCTTTTAACTATTAATGGATAAATGCTTAGAATGCACATTTCCAAGAAGCCACAAGCCATCACATGTGGCACTATTATCTAGTGCATGCATGGTATGCCGAACTGTCCAGTTCACCTTGTACCAACTTGGTGCAGAATTGGCAAGGTTCGACTAGTTTATTCGAGAAAAGCCATGAGTCGCTCCAAACTAGGTGGTTCGTAGTGAAACTAGTGCAAATTGCCTGATTTGAATTGGTCCCTCCCCACCCCACACCCGAGAACTTGTATGAATCGCTCGATTTGAACTAGTTCGACACCCTCTCTTTTAATAATAGAGAGGCCTAAGAAAGCCTTCTGAGCCTTCTTAGGCCTTTCATCCCTTCCATTTTCAAACCCTCTCCCCCAATTTCACCAAAAGCTCCATGATTTCGATGATTAAGGGAGAATACAATCCCAAACAAGATAAGGTGGCTCTTGCCCACCTCATTTCTTTCCATTAATTTTTTTCAATGTCAAAAGATACTGAGATAATTGGAAAATAAGGAACAATCATGCCAGAATTTTTGATTTTGATATGATTTCATGATATATTATAGATCGATAGATGATCTACCAAATGAGACTTAAATCTTTAATTTCATTAAATATATAATTTTAATTAAAAATATTTTTTGATTAAATTTTTAAAAAATCCAAAAATAACTATAAAATTGGAAACTTGTTTAGGGGTATACAAGTTACTCTCTTCTAAATTTGATGTCCATTTATTTAAGTTTGAATGTGATCATGTGTATAGTGGCCTAGGTCTAAACCTGAATAAAATTGAAAAGTAAGTAGCTTTTGATTCATATCCATGGGCTTAAAAAATATATGTAGCATTCATGGTAGGATTCTATATGGATCTAAGCTCAAATTAATTTTTAAATCTTTATTTTATTTTTAAATTTAAAATTATTAGAAATATATAATCAATACAAAAATAAAAAATTAGTACTATGTATTAAATAATTCATAAATATTTTTTAAAATAGAAAATATATATTCTAAATTTATGATATTTAAAGTTATTTTTAATTTAAAAATTATTAAAAATATGTAGATAACAAAAATATGAAAATTAGTGCTATATATTAGATAATTCAAAAGTATTTTTGAAGTAAAAATATATTTTTTCATCATAACAAAATTTGCTATTTTTAAATAACTAATAACCAACATGCTTGATAAATATGAAGTAATAGATCCATTGAGGAAAAAAGGGCCTAGCGTTTGACATTAATTAGGATCATGGGCAAATTCTCTCGGGTTAGCACTACTAGAGGTACAATTGGTGCAATATAGAGTTAAAGGGATGAGGGATAACTAGGTTGAAACATCTGGTTGGTAATTATCCTGATGTAGTTATGTGCCAGAAATATCTACAAGAGGTTTGACAACTGATGAAGTACTTTGTTAATTTTAAAGTAGTGAAGAAGATGGTTGCCAAGAAGGTGGAGGTGGATCGTCAATTGGTAAAGCCATCTTCCTATCACTTCAAGAAGTCAGAGAAGGCCTTTGCTCCAGATGATGTCGGGAGATGGGAGAGATGTTGGAAGGAGAGAAGAGGGGGCTCGGAAGCCCTCCTCTCCTCCCGTGACTGAGCCTTATTTCGAAGGAAATAGGGGCTCGTTGGCATATAAAGAAGCTAAAAAAGAAAAAATTATTTTTTTTAGTTTCTTTAAGTGAAGTGGGCACATCATGTGCCGACTTCATTAAAAGAAGTCAAAAAAAAATAAAAAAAAAGGGCCGAACCCTGTTTTGTTCGAAAAGGGGCTCGACCACAAGAGAGGAGGGCATCTGAGCCCCCTCTCTCCCTCTCCCAGCATCTCTTGCTCCCCCTCCTTTCCCTCTCTCTCCTTTCCCTCCTCCCTCCCTCCCCCCTCTCTATCTCTCTCTCTTCCTCTCATTCTGCCTCTCCCTTTAGTTTTTTCAATTTATGCTGGGATGGGATGGCATGGTACTGTATTATAACATACTGCTGGCCTACCAGCACATATACTAATTCCGGTATTGTGGACTTTGCTTGGTACACTATGAAAGGTACCATGAACTGAAATGGGATTGTAGTATGATACATACCATGTATGAAGATCATATGAGTTCACCATAAGTATCCTGCTGGTTTAAATTAGAAAAACAAAAAAAGAAAGAACAAAGAAAAGATGTATTGAGCGGTCGGAGGACGGTGCAAGTTGATATGGGGCAGTACAAGTTGGTTAAGGTGCTATGGGTTTACCATGCCCGGCACATCATACCAATAGTGTATCAAGATTTGGTTTGGTATATGAGTAGAACTTGTTCGAACTAGTCAGAATCAAGCAAAACCATCATGCCCGGCACCATGTTATACAGACCGATATTATTTGGTTTCAAATGGTACCATGGCTGGGTGTAAAAAATATTGTATTTTTTACCACGTGTTCCACATTATATGGACCATATTGTACCATAGCGGTAACATACGAGTATGGTAAGCAGTATCAATATATCAAATCTTGGTTGGTGTTCACATACAAAATTGTCCCAAGTTGTGATGTGTACTGGTCCTTGACTGGTGACATGTGCCCCAACTTGCATGGGGCCTGTATAAGTGAAGGTCGTCCAACATGCCTAGGTGCAATGGGCATCTAGAGTCAAAAAAAATAAAATCCAAAAAATTAGTAAAATTCATAATATATCATCGCATAAGTAAATTACTGCAGGTACATATGTTTGATTCGTAAAGAACACATGAAAAACATCCTATTCTTCCTAGCTAGCATGCAACTCCCTTCAACTACTCTCCCTGGACACCTTTTTTCTTGTTCTGCCCTAACCATCTTTCTCTTCCACTCATGATGGAGAGGAAGAGGGATATGGGGGCTTAGATGTATGACGAAGCACCTGGATGAAGGGCTGTCATTTGATGGAAGGTGGAATATCTGATATGGATGGCTATGATGTAAGAATGACACCATATTTAAAGTACTTTTTATTATGATATTTAAAGCACTTTGATGCATACAGTTCAAACCTTATTAGTACACATGAAAAAACATGGTCAGAATTTGAACTTTTGAAGTGATAAATGATATCATAAATAGGTGCCACCTTCATGGGAAACTGGCCAAAAAGCAACTCGACACTTGCTCAGGCTCTAACCTAGGTGCTCAGGTAGCTGCGCCGCTTGGTAGCCAGGAAACTTGCTAGGCACCTAGGCACTTGGGCTGCCGGGGCGCCTAAATGGGGCCATTTAGGCAGCTGCCTGTGACAATACTGGAATGGGCAAAACCTGAATTTTTTTTAATTACAACAGAAAACTTTGTGCACTTGCACTTTTATCAAATTTTCTTGTTTTGGGGCTTCTAAGCTGGGCCTCAAGCAAAAGATTCCAAGAAAATGTGGAAGGGTTTCTTTCTCAATAATCTATTTATACAAGCTAGTGGTTGCTTCATTTCTTCTAAGGAAACCTGTAATAACTGTATAATTACAGGCTCATGTTAGAAAATATGGATTTTAGTTTCTCATAACAGTAGCTTTTAGTGGCTGTTTCAAAAAACTGCTTTAAGGGAACTAGTTTATATGAGCAACCAATGCATGGGTTTTTCTTTGCGATAATACAATATCATGTCATATTGTATATACTTGTGCAGTTGTGCTAATTATGTACTTTTATTGTGCATTTTTTATTTACGCACATTTATATACAATTTGCTAAATAAGTGTTTCCATAATGAAAATTATCTCTATAAATACATATAGTAAATTAATTAGTACAATAGCTTTCATTGATAAGGACCATAGCTTCCAATGTTATAGATAGATTATGTCATAAGGCATGCAATCATTGCAATTTGACTTTAATAAATAATGGATTTCACTATTTTCTAGGTAATTCCCTGAGAATGTCATCAACTTACACGAGAAGTGAGCTCTCTCTTCTGAAAGCTGCTTGGGGACTATCAGAGAGTCTTGCTGATATTCTACCTTGTATTTCTGTGAGTATAATGTCTTAGATTACATTTTCAAACATACTGTCTTGCTCAGTTAGAAGTTTATTATCTTTAATCAGTATGAAATTTATATAATATTTGATTTAGATTTGTTATGTTAGTTATTGTTTGTTAAGAATAAAACATAAAATCATGGTGAATATCATAATGAGTTGTCAAGATCGTGACTACTATGGTAAGCATGACCTCAAAGATTCCAAGATCAGAATATCATGGCTATTATGGTCAAAATATCATGGCTATTCTCGAGGATTCCAAGATTAGAATATCATGGCTATTATGGTTAGAATATCATAGCTATTATAGTCGTAACTATCATGACTATTATGGTAGTGATTACTATAAAGATTTCAGAATCAAATTTATCATACTTATTTGATTATTAGACACAATTGTATAGCTTCCACATGTGTTTGGATACAATTATAAAGCTACCATAGTAGCTATTCTCTTTTAGTCTATTTAAGGAGTTGTATTCATGAAGATAAAAATGATAAATACAAAATTATTTTTTCATTAACATGGTATCAGAACCAAAATCCTAATCAAAGCAAGCAGCCGCCACCCTCTTTCTTTGTCCAGTCGCCATCTTCTTTCCGCCTCCCATCATCTCCTAACCCTTTCAGTCCCTGTCGTCCACCAGATCTATCCCAAAATCAGATCTACAGATTTGCCATATTGCCATCCAAATCAGCCCTTTTACAGCCTACTATTTGTGTCTTTATGTGTTTACTAGTTTGTGCCTTTCAATATAGATTTCTTGCAATGATTGTGGAGTTTGTTTTGATGGGATGTAGGTTGTGTGATAATAATCTATGGATTAAAAGTCTCTAGTAGGGATGATTGGGCTGATCCCAGGTTATTTGTGATAGCATGATGCGAGTTGTGGAGGTGTGAGGGTGTAGTTTATTGTGGTATTATTTAGTGAAGTGTTTGAGTAATGGCATCAGAAGAGGGTCTTAAGAGTGTTGAAGTGGTGTCCTCACACCAGAAATTAATTGATATGATGCTAGCCGGTGATGGATGCTATTTTATGGAATGACGTTTTCTTGTCAAGGTCAATGTTGGAGGATTTGGCAAGGAAGAACAACTTACTGAGTTATGTCCTGAGGGAGAAAGAGAAGTCAAACTATGGTTGGCTGAAGATAAGAGACTATTTTCTCAGATTGTCAATTGCGTTGATAGAAAGATGGCTCTCTCAATGCAGCATGTTATGACGGTGAAAAAGTTATAGGAGTTATTGCATCAGTGTTTTTCTGAGACTAGAAATATGAGAAGATTATATAGTTTGGCTCAAGAGGTGAGTCGTCCAAGTCAGAATGGGTGAAGTATCATGGAGTATTACTATGAGTATAAACGTGCCACAGAAGATTTTTGTACGGCAATATCGATCTCTACTAATGTAGCTATGATGGAGCAGCATGAGAGTATTTGTATTTGGTTGGTTGTCTAGATTGAATACAGAATATGAGGTGATTCGATCACAGTTGTTGGCCAATAAGGATGTGGATTCTTTGTTCGATGTTGTCACAACTGTACTTAGTGTAGCCTGGGAGAGTACCTTAGGTATGAGGTGATTCAATCACAGTTGTTGGGCAATAAGGATGTGGATTTTTGTTCGATGTTGTCACAACTGTACTTAGTGCAGCCTGGGAGAGTACCTTGGTACTAAGGACATGTCTGGTAGATCTACCCTTGTATCTCAGAATAATGGTGGTGGTGGATATAGAGGAGGGAGAGATGGAGGACGTGGTGGTAGAGGAGGACGTGGAGGTAGAGGATATAGTAGTCGTGGGAGTCAGAGGGTGTGCTATAACTGTGGAGAACTAGGATATTTCGTCATTAGTATCCTAAACCTCCACAGGCACAGCAGATGCAGCCTCAGTATCAGGCATCCAGATTTGCTCATGTTGTATCACGTCCAATTGATTTAGCTACTTATCACCCAAAGGATCGCACCGTAGTCATGTCTGATGAGAAGTTTGCAAGGTACACCTAGTTTCAGCAATCTCAGCAGTCGACATCCTCCTCTAAAGCTACTCTAGTCAAGATAGGTAACCCCGTCGCCTATCTTTCATCCTCATCCCGATACTGGATCATTGACTCAGGTGCCACCAACCACATGACAGATGATCAAGGTATCTTATCCCATTATAAACTGTCTGATGAGTGCTTTAATATAACACTAGCAGATGGATCCACTACCAAAATTTTAGGTAGTAGAGATACATCCATTTCCTCTTCACTATCCTTGTCTTTGTATTATATTTTTTAAATTTTTTAACTTGATGTCTGTTAGTCAAATCACTAAAATCTTAAATTGTTGTATTATATTTTTTCTATCTACTGTTTATTTCAAGATCTATCGACTCGGAAGATCCTTGGTAAGAGAAGCGAGTCAAATGGGTTGTATCTGCTGGATGAGGTTGCTATTACTATCCCATCTGGTATTGCATCTACCGTCAGGTCTGACATCACTCCATTCCAACTTCATTATCGTCTTGGTCATCCGTCCCTAGAAGTCTTGAAGAAAATGTGTCCTGAGTTAATTTCAGTAACTAGTTTGTCTTGTGAATTGTGTGAGTTTGCTAAACACCATCAGGTGTCATATCCTCCAAGAGTGAATAAACGAGCCTTGTCTCCTAATCTTGTTCACTCTGATGTTTGGGGTCCATGTCCTATTACTTCTAAGTCCAGCTTTCGATATTTTGTAACTTTTGTTGATGATTATTTAAGAAGTACTTAGTTATATCTAATGAAATCTCGATTTGAGTTATTTTATACTTTTTCTGCTTTTTGTTCTGAGGTTTATACTTAGTATAATTATAATATTCGTATTCTTCATAGTGATAATGCCAAAGAATATTTTCTGATCAATTTAACACTTATATGATACAGAATGACATTATGCATGAATCATCATGTGTTGTTATCCCTCAACAAAATGGAATAGCTGAGAGGAAGAATTGTCATCTTATGGAAGTTGCTAGAGCCTTAATGTTCAAATGAGAGTACCTAAAATATTTTGGGTAGATATGGTTCATACTGCTGCATTTCTTATAAACCGCATGCCGTCCTCTGTTCTTAATGGTCGTGTACTTTATACAGTTTTATGTCCTACTCGATCATTGTTTCCCATTCCTTCAAAGACATTTGGCTGCACTTATTTTGTACAGGATATGAGATCCCAGGTCAGTAAGTTGGACTCTCGATTACTAAAGTGTATCTTTTTTGGATTCTTCCGTACACAAAAAGGTATCGATGTTATTCTCCTATGGTAGGTCGATATCTTGTTTCTCGAGATGTCACCTTCTTTGAATCGAGTTCTTTCTTTGCTAGTCCCTCTCCTTCTACTTCTGAGATGGATCTATGGAGGACTTTCCGATCTACACAGTTAATTATCTTACTTCTACCACTTCATCTGATCCATCTCATCCTCCCATTACTTATATTTACACCCATCATGATAAACCTCCCCAGTTAGATGTTGCAGGTCTTTAACCAGCAGATCCACCAGTGGCTGTCTTATCTTTACTTGCTTCTACGTTGTCTGATTCTAATCTTGATCTACCTATTGCTCTCAAAAAAGGTAACACAATTGTACCCCTTTTATTTCATCCTTTATTTCTATAACCATTTATCACAGTCAACCCGCTCCTTTGTTACCTCTCTTGATTCTATGACTATTTCTAAGATATTAGATAAGGCGTTATCACACAATGGCTGGAGGACAGCTATGGAGGAAAAAATGTCGGCTCTTGAGGCTAATGGCACTTGGGATCTGGTTTCTCTCTCATCAGGTAAGTATACTATTGGGTGTAAGTGGGTATATATGGTGAAGATGAAGGTTGATGGTTCTGTTGATAGATTTAAAGCTCGTTTGGTAAGGGATATGCCCAGACTTATGGTGTGGATTATATTAATACTTTCTCTCCTGTGGCTAAGATGCCATCTATTCACATATTTATTTCCTTAGCTGCTACTTATTGTTGGCCCTTGTATCAGTTAGATGTCAAGAATGCATTTCTTTATGATGACTTGCAGGAAGAAGTGTATATAGAGCAACCCCCTAGATTTGTTGCTCAGGGAGAGTATGGTAAGGTGTGCAAATTAAAAAAATCATTATGTGGGTTGAAGCAGTCTCCCAGAGCTTAGTTTGACAGGTTCAGTGATGTGGTGATAGAGTTTGGCATGAAGAGGAGTTCATGTGATCATACTATATTTTTCAAACATACTGACGATGGTTGTATTTTATTGATTGTGTATGTTGATGATATTGTGAGTACAGGGAGCGATGCACAGGGTATTTCTTCATTAAAGGAGTTTCTTTAGGCAAGTTTTCAAATAAAAAATTTGGGACAACTGAAATACTTCTTTGGGATTAAACTAGCTTACTCAAAGAAAGGTATATTTCTTTCTCCAAGAAAGTATGTTCTAGATCTTTTGACAAATACTGGTCTACTTGGAGCAAAGTCTTGCGAAATTCCTATGGATCTAAATGTCAAACTTATAGTAGATGAGGGGGAGATGTTTACTGAACCAGAGAAATACAGAAGACTTGTTGGAAAACTCAACTATCTCACAATCACTCGATCAGATATTGCATTTTATGTGAGTGTATTGAGTCAGTTCATGATAGCACCCACTACTGTATATTGGGATGCTTTAATCCGTACAGTGAGGTACTTGAAAGGAACCCCAGGAAAGGGTATTGTGTATGGAGATCATGGTGGTATACAGATTGAGGGGTTCATTGATGCTGATTGGGCAGATTTGCCTAATGATAGAAAGTCTACAATAGGATACTATATATTTATGGGAGGAAATTTAATATCTTGAAAGAGTAAGAAGCAAAATATAGTTTCTCAGTCAAGTGCAGAATCAGAATACCGGGCCATGGCACAGACAACATGTGAATTGATGTGGATTCGACATCTTCTAGAAGAGATTGATCTTATAGATTCTTCTCCTATGAAGCTATGGTGTGATAATTAAGCAGTTATGTATATTGCATCAAATCCAGTATTTCATGAGAGGACGAAGCACATTGAAGTTGATTGTCATTTTGTGAGGGAGAAAATTCAGCAAAAGCTCATTTCCACCAGTTACATACCCTTAGAGGATCAACTGATCGATTTGTTTACAAAGAGTCTTATCCGGACTAGGATTGATTACATTTGTGATAAGCTGGGCATGATTAA
Organism: Elaeis oleifera; assembly: GCA_000441515.1. Taxonomy (NCBI): domain Eukaryota; kingdom Viridiplantae; phylum Streptophyta; class Magnoliopsida; order Arecales; family Arecaceae; genus Elaeis; species Elaeis oleifera. The sequence goes on along the minus strand of KE505156.1, from coordinate 139,768 downwards.
TATCTATGCTCCAGCTTGAGGGGAGTGCTAAGAATAAAACATAGAATCATGGTGAATATCATAATGAGTTGTTAAGATTATGACTACTATGGTAAGCATGACCTTAAAGATTCCAAGATCAAAATATCATGGCTATTATAGTCAAAATATCATGGCTATTCTCAATGATTCCAAGATCAGAATATCATGACTATTATGGTCAGAATATCATAGCTATTATCGTCGTAAATATCATAGCTATTATGGTAGTGATTACTATAGAGATTTCAGGGTCAAATTTATCATACTTATTTGATTATTAGACATAATTATATAGCTTCCATATGTGTTTGGATACAATTGTAAAGCTACCATAGTAGCTATTCCCTTTTAGTCTATTTAAAGAGTTGTATTCATGAAGATAAAAATGAGAATACAAATTATCTTTCTATTAATATTGTTTATAGTTCTTAAGGGATACACTTGTGTCCTAATCAACTTGACAACTTGAATACATTCCCAACATAATGTACATATGTTGTAGAATGCTTGTTTGTTCAACTATATTTTCTGATTTAACCATTTTCATCAATGGTTTATCTTATGTCTAGCAGACTGTACCTGACTAATTGAAAGAAATTGTTCTTTATCCTTGACTTTTAGTAACTTATCATCAGCATTGAGTATGTCCAATGAGAAACAACATAACTGGAAGCAACACATGGATGTGATCTCAAGGTTGAAATATTCTATATTTTATCTCAAGGTTGAGATCACATGGATCTGATCTCAAGGTTTCTATTATTCTTTTATACTCTCTTACAGAGGTGGCAATGGGTCAGATTAACTTCCATCATTTAGTCAAACTGATCTTGAACCAAACTGAATTTGACATGCTAGCAGGTTGGACAAGGCCTACCCAAACAAATTGGTGGGTCAATTGGGCTGGCCCAGCCTTTACATGTATACCCAAGTTGGTAGTCGATGAAGTCATTCTCCAGATGCAAGTTAAATGTTGCATGACTAGAAGATGCATTTTTACTAAGCAATCCCAAATGTCTGGATCATCTAGATAACCGGTAAAAGGTAGCAAGGTATAAGAAGGTGGCCTGGTCAGATAGCATTTCCACATAAGAATCAAATCCATCTACAAAGTGATTAAACACCTCTTGCTCAAGACTGGATTCTTTCCATCAATTTTCTCATAGATTATGGGTTATATTAATATATTTAGATTCTGAATATAATTTGACTGCCATGCAAGGTCTGCCAATCCAATGCCGAGGCTCATATTAGCTGATGACCAATTCGAAATGGTACAAGTCTGTACCATACCGTGCCACCTGCCAGGGCATATCGAAACAAGGAGAGGGTGGGAAAGAGGGAGGAGAGGGAGGAAGGGAGGGAGGGAGAGGGAGAAACCCTAGCCTGAACCATAACCGTATGAAATTGGTGGTCAAAAGAGGGGAGCAAGAGGGACAAAGAGAGAGGGAGTGGGAGAGAGAGATCGATCAAGAGTCGTATCTATTTGTTGTTGTCGCATGATCACCATAGTAGATCTCCCATCATGCGTTGCCATCACCATTGCATGATCTCCCATCATGGCGGAAGAGGAGGAGAGAGATCAATTGAGAGAAGGAGAGGGAGAGAGATCGAGCAAAGACTGGGACTGCGAGAAGGGGTTAGGGTGGGGCTCAAGGGTTTATTAGGGGCCGAATTGTCCAACCTGCCTGAGCCATTATAGTTCGGCTAACCTTGCTGGTTGCTGCCATGTTTGTAGCCTATCAAAGTTCTTTCAGATTGTAATAAATATGCTGATAATATGTCTATTAATGTTATGATGCATATATGTGCTTCTTTTTTTTTTGATGAGAATATATGTGCTTCTTCAAACTTCAACAACCAGAACTATATTTGCCGCAGGTGGAGACCTGTCTTGCTACAATGGTTCGTCCGTTTCTGTTCATGTTATAATAGAAATATCTAAATATGCTTCTTTCATCATTTGTCTCAACAACCATATTTCAGTATAGTTGGGTAATCCTGTATCTAGAATTTTTTAGCTTTAATCAGGAAATACAATGCTTGAGGTATTGTCTTTCCCAATGGTGATGCATTAGAAAATTTTGTTTTGCAGTTTTTGGTTGATATATTACCAAAAGAATCTCTTCTGTGGAAATTGAAGATGCTAAGATCGGCATCGTTTTACGTCAATTCTCGTCTCCATGCTGTCAAAGCTCAGGCGCTGATACTTGCCAGGTACTTGATCTATTACTTCCTAATATAGTCACCATAGGTACAGGAAAATAATGTTAACAATTAATTTAAGAATTTTAAGGAGTTTGCATTATTTTTGATCAAAGTTCAGAGAAAATTTGCAAGCCTTGCCCTTTGTTTGTACACACTTGTGGTGCTGGAAATGGGCTGAATTTTGGGTCGAGCAAATTTGAAATGCCAAAAAGGCCCAATCAAAAAGTCCAACCTAAATTGATGTAAAATTGGGCCCTTTTCAAGGCACAATTTCCAGCCCTATGCATTTGTTTGGTGTTCCCATTTATTGTGAACATTGTTTGGCCCTTTATTATGATAATTTTGATATACTTGTGACAATTAAATAATGCTTCTTCAATTGCAGTTAACCTAACCAAGCATTTCAGAAATATATAAATAAGTACATTTCATAGAAAGATGATCCCCCATTTTTTGTCTGCAAAGTAGATGATCCTCTGGTTTCCTAAGTATCGTAAAATGTGATGTATAAGAACTAGTTCCTAGTTCACATGAAGAGCATCTTCTGTGCTGCCTTGAATATAAAAGCAGAAATTTTGGCTTTCTTGTTTCTGATCAAACAATCAGCTGCTGATATCTCATTATCTCATGTTAATTTTAATATTACAACTTGAGCAAGGATATGAAGGAGCAATAATTTAAGTAGTGTACCAAACCAATCCATATTGGGTGCGCTATATCAGGCTCGAACCAGTACCTGGTTTACCCTCCTTGTTGTTTGTCGGTACCATGGGATGTGCCATACCTATTAAGGCATGCTATAGTATACACTGTTGACCCCTTCCTAACAATTTAAGCTTTGGGTTCTAGTGGTTAGTTTTTTTTCTTTGTAGGTATCATGGTGTCAGAGCTGAAGGTTATAGGTTCAAATCCCCATTCGGCCATTTTCTTTTCTTATTCACTTGTTTGTTATCTTGAGTCTTTTCTTTGACTTATTCCCAGTTATATTGAGTCCTTGATTTATCTATGCCTTCCTGGTGATGGTCTGGCCCACAAATGAGGGAGGCCAGGGCTATTAAGCTCTGACTTTCATGACTAACCCTTCCCTATTATCTCAAGCTTTTGGGTTCTAGTTGTTAGTTAACATTGGTACTAGCACTGAAGGCTTTGGGTTCAAATCCCCATTCAGGCCATTTTCTTTTCCTTTTTAAATTCACTTGCTTGTTGTATTGATGTCTTCTTTAACTCATTCCTGATTGTTATCTTGAGTCATTCTTGACTCATTTTACCTTTGTGTGCATTATTCTGGGCTGCACATGATAGGGACCACTGGTATTAAGGCCTAACTTATATTGTTGACCCTTTCCCTAATAGCTTTGTGCTTTTGACATCTAATGATTAGTAACAGTACTTACACTCGTTATAGCTTGTATCAACTGGGTTCCTGTCTAGATACTGAAACCAATGCTTCGAACATTGTGAAGGATAGAATGGCTCACCGTACTGCCCCATATCGGGCGGTACAGAGTGTACCATACTGGTGTGCCAAACCGTCTAGTATCGATATAGGCGTATCGTACTGGACTGCATACTGACACTATATTGGGATTTCACTGGTACAAGATCCAGTACCGAGATGGCGAATCTTGAAGGATACTATATATACAATAATATATCTGTGAAAATATAAGAACCAAGTTTCTTCCTTTTCATGTCAGATACAACTCTTTTTTGGTAGAAGGAAAATATGCAATGAAGAAATAATCTTATAGTTACTTGTATCTGAGAGCCTGAGGAAAGAGTTGGATGCACGTCATGCTGGGTTTTCTGCTAATGGAGTCAAATTTTGGATTGTCCATTTTAGAATTGTTTAAATCCATAACAATTAGTTTGATTTGTAAAACCTGAATCCACCCAATTCTTTATTATTTTGGTTTCTTTTTCAGATCCAACCTCATTAGCTAGTATCTTCCTTATGTTGAAGGTTTATCTGATTTATTTAGCAGCCCTACACTCAAGGCTCGGGAAATTATAGACTTTGAAAATTCTACTAATAACAGTTACCTTTTGTTCATTGTTCACTTGTAGGAGGAATTATTTGAAGTTTCAAGTTATTGGCAACCTTTCTTGGTGACTTTTCTTTCAAAACTCAATTAGCTTTCCAAATTGTTGTAGTTTTCAACACATAGAAACCCATATAAATGTCAATGTTATCAAGCAATGTATGATGATGCCCTTTCTGCCAAAAGTTTCCTGTTTTCATGAAGTCTCTTTTCTTGCCTAAAATTGCTTTCCTAGATTTAATGAGGTTTATGCTTCATAAACTTCTTGTAAGAAGTTCTCAAACTTAGACAGATCACACTGTGACAAACCAAAACCTGACCCTTAAGAATGAGATGTTGCTTACCGGTCAGGGTCTGGGAAAGGATGAAGTATTACTGTTAAGCCATTTGTGCATGTCCCACCATAAACAGCTAAAATTTGCTACTTTAACATTTTACATGTTGAACTTCTCCAAAATCTGGGCATCTGGAACTTTGATGGTGTTCTGACTATTAAGTTTTGGTCTGACTTTTTGGTAATCCATCTTTCTTCAGCTTGCAGCTGCATGGTGAGTACAGAGCAAACTAGTCTTTCATCTATATTGAGTTCTATTGCAGTTTCTTTTGTCATGTGTCACCACTCACCTGTATATTCAGATTCCTGTCATAACATTCATTATTGTGCTACAAGCTACTCAGTTTTTCAAGGACTGCACATGAATAGCCAGTCTAGTAAGATATGTTTGTGTATGCTTCTTGCAAACTGTACATATAATCATAGTTAGTGAGAGTGTTCAAATTTCATGACGTCTTTTCAGAATGATGGGGTTGATATTGCTGTCCTTTTAGTGGAAGGGATCAATTGTTGCCCAGCCGTGAAGAAGCTGAAAGACTTTGTAGTGCACTGCCAAGTTGCAGAATCCGTCATTTTAAGGATGGTGGTCACAGCATTTTCCTGGTATGTGTGCTGATTCTTTTTGTCTTCCAATATTCTTTTGGTAAGCATTGTCACCACTCCTTAAAAATGAAAAGCTCCTATATAGATGATCATGTTGAGTCAATGCATTATTTTACTGAAAAAGCTTCCTCTGGTTCTTGTTGGACAAGAAAAAATTGTGTTACTATTTTATCCTTTGCTACATAGTTTTCTTGAAACCATATAATCTTCATCTAATTTCAATAAATTGAAAGAAAACTATAGACTGTACTTTAATCAATATTCTGTAATCATTTGTCGGACATTGCCTTAATAGATGTAAGTGTCTATTTTATTTTGTCATGCCAAAAGGAGAACTTTAGAATAAGGCTTCTTGTCCATGGTTATATTATGTTAGATAACTGTTGATTCTTACAGCAAAGGAGTTCATTATCAGATTTTCTTATGGTATATTATGTTCGATAACCAGCAATACTTATAGCAAAGGAATTCACTATCATGATTTTATATCTATATTTATCATGAAATCATGATTTTTTTTAATTGAGCCTACGATTCTAAATCTAGGCTTTTAGGAGTTTGGCAACCATTTTGCTCAGATGTTTAGCATGTTTTGTTTAATTTCTTGCATGTATGATGCAAAATATCTGGTTGACATGTTGTTCAGTAGATATACTGTATCAGCAAATTTTCTATATGTATGCTTGAACTGCTGGGTGGAACGTAAAGTTGTCAACATCTGCCACTGGAATTATAGTACCATTGCATTTTATATACAAATTGTATTGACTTTTCAGCTCCTGGCTAATGATATGATTAACGGCAACTATCTCATATTGATTCAGGAAGGTGGCATCGATTTGTTGACCACAATAAAGGGTGCTGGTTATTTCCGCCGTTCAAGACAGCTAGACTATGTGTCAGACTATTTATTGCCTACTCCTGATGAGCTCCGAAAGACAACAGAACAGTACAGGTATAAAAGTATTCATACATTGTTATGGTATTACTGTTCTTTTTGCTGTGGAACTCTGAGATTCTTGGCCAAATTCTTCAGTATATTCTGTCAAAAGTCTCTGATGGCTTAGCATTTGTGCATTTCAGATGGATTGACCTTGCTATGAGCCCAGTCATGTTGTCAACTTTAGAGGATGGCAAAGTAGTAAGAGGCCTTACTGGGGTTCCATTGGAGGGACCTGCTGTGCTTGTTGGGTACCATATGCTGCTGGGTTTAGAACTGGGTCCTCTGGTCACAAGGCTGTTCTTGAAGAAAATACATCTTCGAGGCATTGCTCATCCATTTATGTTTGATAGGGCTTCAGAATTACTTATGCTAGATTCATCATCATTTGATGGATATAGACTTTTGGGTGCTGTTCCTGTCTCGGCAGCCAATTTCTATAAGCTTCTGTCAAGGAACTCATTTGTTTACTATACCCTGGAGGTGCACGTGAAGCTCTTCATAGAAAGGTAACCTCTTATCATCATCATAGTCATTTCTTTAGTAAGATAACGATTAGTAATTTGTTCTCAGACTAGTTGTTTTCCGATAACAAGATTCATGAAAACTGGATTTCAAGATCTTTAATATATTTTTTTCCTTAGAATAACAGATTTTGAGATAGTTGAGAAGTTTTAGACATAAAAGTTGGCAAGAGAAAATCAAAGATTCAATATTTATTAAAGCATGGCAGGATTAGGCGCAAGATAGGTCCCTGGGTTTATGGATTTAGGATGAAAACATTCAAAATTATGTGTTGATGGATAAAAAAATGTACTTGAACTTAGGCTACAGTTAACTAAAAAGGTGGTTTTCTTGTGTGCATTTTGTAATTAGTGTCTAGGGCTATGGTAGGGGAATCTAGAGTCTGACTGAGATTAATGAGTATCTTGAGGGACCTAACCAAATTTTAGGCTGGTTATAATTGTACTTAGACCTGAACTTGGTTAATGGTCAAACAGGTAAAATTTGAAAAAGGAGAAAGGAGTTATATTTTAAGGATGGTTAGAGCCTCAAGTTCATGATTCTAGGATCTTGGAGGTTCTTTGAGGTCCAGAATATTGGTTTAGACAATGAACATCAGGGAAAAGAAGAATAAAGAATAGCTGGTAAAACAAAAATTTTCTTCTCCTCAGATGTATACCTTACACAAAAAGGTCTTCAGCCCCTTCTCTTTTGGAATAAGGGCTACTATAATGAGTCAATGATCTAGGAGGATTGGAGCAAAAAAGCTCTAGAGCCCTAGTTTCTTAATTCTCCATATGTTCAATTATTTCTTTAAGAAGTCTGACTGGAGCAGATTGAAGGAATTGATTTCTTCTCTCTCAGATTGGATCAATGAAAGAATTTGATTTGCCTTTCTTGAAAAAATTTCTATGGCCTAACATAGAATTGTTGGGGGGGGGCAGGAAAGAATTGAGCAAAGTAAATACAGGTTATAAGATTCAATTTTTCCCATAGAACCACATGTTTGGTGACATCTGAGCCAAGTTTCGTCATATTGGTCAATACCGTACCTTATTAGACATACCATATTGTAAATTACTAAATTGGTATATGGTCTCATACCATATGGATACCTGATATACCTCACCGTCTTGTACCGTACCATATACCAACACTGTTGTAGGATGATATGAGATGGTGCACCTTGATCTAAGCCTTTTAAAAAGTTAATATCAGTGACTTCAGGACCTCCTCAACCTAATGATTCTTAGGGATTCAAGCAGGCTTTTTATATGTAAAACAGGATTTAAAAATAAAGCCTTAAAACTTCCTTAGAAATTAATCCAAAAATTACAAGAAAACAAAATACAAAAAGCTCTACTAACTCAATGATCTTTAAAATAGAAATTCTGTGTTCACTCCTACCTTACCAAGATCTTAAGAAACTCTAGTCAACCCCATAAACAGCAAGCTGGAAGAATGCATGCTATGATGGTACAAAGCTTCTCTTCTTACTTTAAACCTTAGCATGGATATATTGATTATCTTTAAATTTTATTAATTGTTCGAAACTATTAAATCTTTTCCAAATTTTTGTTACACCACCCTTTCAAATTAAATCATTCTCAATTGTGAAACTTGTAACTATGTATAATAGTGATATCATGGAATGAAATACTCATGGATTTTGGTCTATGATTTTTGTATTGCTTGTTGGACTCCAAATGTTCACCCAATTAGGTTTACTTTCTTTTTGTTCTAGGTATTCATAGTCCAACTCATTTCATTTGCCACTGTCATTCAAATGTGCAAACATGATTAAATGTACATGTTGGGACAATACAACCAGCAGCATTCTTTATGAATTATGTGTCCATAGTGGCACTAGTAGGTAATTGATTTCCAAAATAATTTTAATTTTGAATGTTTCATTAAAAGATAAAACATCATCCAGCTGATAAGTCTACATTTTTGATTCTTTAAAGTAAACTTTTCCTAGTGAATTGGGGCTTGACCCAGTGGTTACACCCTCCGCTTAGCATCCAGAGGTTCTTGGTTCAGTACTTGGGTGGTCCATCCTCAAACATCTGGACCTGGGTAATTATAATGTGGGTGGGTCTCCCTCCCTTTCTCTCTCTTAAGAAAATCAAATATTTTGAGGAAGAAAGTTAACAAACTATTGTCTGGACTGCTATAAGAAATGATATAAGGTATTTGTCAGCAAGTACTATAGATTGATCATGTACATCAGACTGCTCAAATTATTGATGTTGTTTATGTTCAATTTCTAAGCTTTCATTTGTTTTTTGCTATTTGTGGACCTTCCTGCTTTCTAGGGTGAGCACTATAAATTGTTTTGGCCTAAAGAACCAGAATTTGTCAGGATGGCATCAAGGTTTGAGGCCACAATAATACCATTTGGTGTTGTTGGAGAAGATGATATGTCTGAAGTGAGTATCGCTTTAAATACTTGTTTTTTGTTAATATTGCACTTGGTATAGAATTTGTGTCCTATTTTTGCTTATGTTAGATAATAGGATTTCTTTTGTCCAAAACCCTTGCCTCTACCACACATTATTGTCAAAAAGAATAGCAAATGGGACTCAAGGCATGGTACTGGGAATTTCTTCATGGTGTAGATAATTCGATCAAATCTAGTTATAGAGCAGCTTAATTATTCTATTCATGATAAACTTCTACGCCTTAAATGAATATAAATGGATGGTATGAAAATGTCTATTCACCTTTTGGACCAAGAATACCCTTGCATCTTAAGCTTAACTTGGACCGAATTGGTCTACCTTAACACATGGCATAATAATTTTCCTGAAATTTTACTTTAAAAGCATTTTAAAGAAAAGATTGAAAAAATGCATTAGGGATTGAACCTGCAAATACAAATTAGTTATGACAGAGAATATTGGACTTATGTAATATCAAACCACTAGAGTCAATCCTCCCCCATCCCCACCATTTCTTATCCCTAACTACTTCCTCTATCCACCCAATTATCAATCCATTTTGTCACCTCTAAGGCTATCATCCCTTCGGTAAATTATTGGTCAAAGTTCAATGTAGCTATTCTACCTATTCTTTCATCTCCAAAGAAGTACCTGATAGCTGTAATGACGTTGAAGTGACCATACGCTCATCATTGCCTATTTGTGGCTCAACTCTTATCCGTTTTAGTTCCCATCCCCTCATCAATTAAATTATAGCATTCAATAATTACACTTCTAGCTTACGATTGCATCTTCAAGTCTTCCTAAGAAAATAATTATAGCTGAAATCATATGATTCGATTATTGATGTTCCGGCGGCAATAACCATTATCACTATTGATGTAGCAATCTAGGACCATAAAAAGGCTAGCCAGAAGGTGGTTATTTGGTTCTCCTATCTAAATACCCAAGATCTACCTAGTGCATTATCAATGTCGGACTAAGCACATACTTCCATAGGTCCTCACATACTTTACCTGTTTAAGTCCTGGCATCTTTGTGATGCTAAAGTTCCACATCTAGTCAAATTGAATCACAAACATCATGATTGGCCTATGGTCAGTCCTAAAAGGATTTGTGTTGCTATGTCCCCTGACCCACATGGGCTATGGGCTGGGTTTGTTTTGATACCATTTTGTAATAATTCAGATTCTCATCCAAAAGAGCTGGTGAAAATGGGTTATTTAGGTTACTTGGCCCTATATAAGTGCCCAAGATCTACCTGGTGTATAACCAATGTATAGAGATGGCAATCAGGTCGGGTCAAACAAATATGGGTTGGGTCAAATACATGATAGATCAAAAATATGTCAACTCAACCTCAACTTGTTTATTAAATGGTCAAAAATCCACATCTAAACTTGACCATTTTATTAAACAGGTAATCTAGCTTGATTTGCAATGGGTTGAAATAAATTAAATAGGGTAAATGATTAAGCATTGCCACCTTACCGATGTGGGACTAAACACCCACCTGCGTGGGTCTCACACGTGACCAACTTCACTATAAATTAGTAGATCAAATTAAAAGATGTGAAGATTTACCAATGTGTTTAATTTGACTTTGAGTAGAGGATCTGGGTAAAAATAATAAAGTAAACCAAAGAAGACAACTAGATAGGTGAAAGCCAGGAGAAGTATCATCCAGATGGCTGGATGCATGGTGATGGCGAGCAACTTTGATTAAAGCAGTGTGCCAAGCACAAGTCTGGCAGTGGGTACAAGCAAAGGATATCAGCAACGAGTAAGAATTATTACAATCCTTCTTCTTTCACGGTGGAAAGCGTAGAAACTTTACTCAAGTCCAGTGCCTTTAGCTAAATTTACAGTTGAGCTAGTACACAGCTGGTAGGCAACTGGTTATAAGCTTAAATTGAAGCCATCCGAGTAACTCAAATTTGTGCTTCAATTACTTCTCTACCATCCATATCTAACATAACTTTGGACACAAGTGTCTTTAGATTCTTGGCATACTTCTTTTCGCCAAACCCACTTGTAAATGTCTAACCTTCCTCACAAGGCCCTTCTATAGAATGCTGCCTCATTCATTTCTTCCATGATGCCACTAAATGTAACAGTCTGCTTCACATTATGTATCTAGCTTAGCTGCTTTATACAACCTCTCCAATCTTTCCATCATGTGTCAATCAGTATGCATTTATATTTCATTAAGCTTGCTGCAATACTCACCGCGATACCATATCTGCATCCCAATTCTTTTGTGTACCATTTAATGTGCATTTGCAGTTGTGCATGGAACTAATTTGCAGTACAAGGAAAATTGGTTTTGCAATAAAGAATTCTAACTACAAACGTTTTTCAATTTACCAGACATATCTTAATAGAGTTTAAATCTAAATAAATAGTTATACTAACAAAAAAATTGTTTGGCTAAAATATGCTAATGAAGTGTAACGGCCTTTGATTATATTTAATAAGTGGTCGAATCTCGAATTCCATCTAAACTTGATCTGGGCTCCTGCATTGAATGGCATATTGAGGTATCCCAAGCCATCAAATTCTAAGACCCAGCCTAGCCCAAGATGGTTAGTGAATCAAGTGAAGTCTTAGTCCAGTTTACATGATAAATCAATATGGATGCAAATCGAAATTGGCTGTTTGAGTGCTGAAAAGCCATCCTATTGGTAGACATCTAATAAATTGAAACCCACACCCTGGAACAATATGCCTCCAAAACCAAAATCCTTTGTTTTCCTCTTTAACAAGAGAGTTCTACCTCATCTTACCATCAATTAGCAATTCAACTATTTAGGATCCTATCATAATCATTGACAAAATGTGGAATATAGGGGCATTTTGAATTGGACAAAAGGATGTATTTAATTATTATGTTTAACGATCTATTTGCACACTTATATAGCTTTTAGGATAGGGCTGTTTTGAGAACAAAGAAAGTTGTTTAATAGGAGTGTTACAAGAATAGTTTTGCCTTAGAAGAGGGATATTTTGAGATTTATATTGGCATACTTAATAGTGTTTTACCTTTTAGGATAGGGGCATCTTGAGAACAAAGAAAGCTGTTCAATAATGGTACTACAAGAATAGTTAAAAATTTAAACATTCTAAAGCTATTATGGTTTAGGGCATTTTTAAAATAATGAAAGTATTCTCATGCTTATTTCCCACACTTATGTAGTTTTAATTAATTGGATACTAATTGAGAATCATAATCATTAACAAAATTTAGAATATAGGGCATTTTGGGCAAGAAGATGTATTTCATTGTTACAAGCATGGTTTGCCGAATCGGTCCGGACCGGATGGTTCGGGGCGTGCTGAACCATAACGGTGGCTAACCGATGTAGATCGAGCATCCGATTCGGAATGTTGGCGAAAATGAAGCAAGGGAGAAGGAAAGAGAGGGGAAAGAGAGAGAGAGAACGGTGGCTAACCGATGTAGATCGAGCGTCCGATTCGGAATGTTGGTGAAAATGAAGCAAGGGAGAAGGAAAGAGAGGGGAAAGAGAGAGAGAGGAGGGAAGGGGAGGGAAGCCTTTGCTTTGGATCCGCAGCGGCCATAGGGGGTTTTGGGCCACCAATGGCCACGATGGCCACCCGGCAGCCCTCCAACAGCCTCCCCACTGCCTTCCTCTCACTCCATCTCCCCTTCCTTCCCTCCTCTCTCTCCATCTCTATCTCTTCTCAGTTTCTCTCACGGAGGACCACGGAGCCCTCCGACGGCCTCCACGGTCCTCTAGTAGCCTTCATGTTCCTCTAGTGGCCACTATAGGCATCTCCACCAGCCATCTATTCCTCCTCTCTCCTTCCTTCCGCTCTCTCTCTTTCTCTCTCTTTTCCTCCCCGATTTATCCCTTATTTTCGTGTTGGTTTGGATCTGGTACAGTCCGATACTGGGGTATACCGACTCGTACCACCGGCCGACCAGCATGGGATCCAATTCTAGATCAACGATCCTTGTTATAGGCATTTGAGATTTACACTTACATGATCTTTAGGATAGGAGCATTTTTGAGAATGAAGAAAATCATTTAGAAAGGGTATCACAAGAATAGTTTATCTTGGAACAGGAATATTTTGAGATCTACACTGGCACTCCTAGGTTTTTAAGATAGGGGTGTTTAAGAATAGAAAGTTGGTTATAGGGGTATTACAGGAATAGTTAAAAATTTCATCATGTTATTGGATAGGGGCATTTTGAGAATAACGAAGGTTTTCCCTTGATTATTACCACACTTACATAGTTTTACTTCTAATTAATTAAATATTATTCATTGAGAGTCATAATTGTTAACGAAAATTAGAATATAGGGGGGTTTTGTACAAAAAGATATATTCGATTACAATGATAATATCTTGGGAGAGGGATATTTTGAGATCCATATTGGCACACTTATATTGTCTTGAGGATAGGGGCATTTTGAGTGCAAAGAAAGTTGTTTAGCGGGGGTACTATAAGAATAGTTAAAAATTCAAATGATTATTATGGGATGAGGCATTTTGATAATAATGAAAGGTCTCACATACTAATTCCCACACTTACAAATGGTCCCTATAGTTCTTTTTTCCATCTTTTGTGACAGTTTTCATTTATGGTCTATCTTCCATGAACATTTAGTCCCTGAAGTGGTCATCCATAGCTCCAGACTTGCATTAATTCTTACTCTGGTCTGATCAATTAAGACCGTACCATCTGTAGTGTAAATATATTGAACAACAGTCAATAAAATTATGAAGTTTAGGATTCTAAGAATGGTGGAGTAACAAAAATTGGTGAAGAGGGCTAAGTGAATGGCTTTAGTTTTAGGCTCTCGGATGTAGCTTTGGATCTTGTATAATGCAGCAGAACTCAGTTTTAGTGAACAACAGGCTTAATCCTCTACACACTTTTGTTATATGGTGATCAGATTTGTTTGACTTTACAATAAGCTTATGCAAAGAAGAAACAGGAAAAATTCCTCTTCAATTTTTTTGCATGCTTCTCTATCTAATGACAAATCTCATAAATCAATAGTCACAACAATTAAGCATACTTAATATCTGGAGCTCACTTTTTATACTTGTTTTGTAATTGATAACTAATAGGTGTCTTCATACTGCTTTTTCAGATTCTGCTTGATTATGATGATCTTGTTAATCTTCCATTTTATGACATTCTGGACAAGAGGATTAATCAAGATGCTGTGAGGTTGAGGTACAGTCCAATACTTCATACAGATGAGTTTATGCACATCAAAGGAAACTGATTGTACCTAAATTTTCATTCATCATGAGCTCTAACCACAAGGATTCATATCATCATAAGTTAAACTCAAAAATATATTGTTTGGACTTTGGGTTAAGGACTCATGTTCTTGATGTGTCAAACATGTTAACTGTTCTGTTGCTTGGTATGACAGATCAAGTAGGGACTCTTAGCTATATCAGATATTGTCCTCATGTAGTCATGTTAATTTATAATTTTGAATATGTGATATCTTGATTGATCCTTTCGCCGAGGTATCTTAAACTGCTGCTGCTCACTCAGGGCTTCTTCACGACAACCATCTGCAGTAGCATTGTTCTTGTCATACACTAGTTCTTTTCTAGCTTTCTATTTTTGTGAGAGCATCAATTTTATGCTGTATGATTTAATGACAGATACAATAGCTATAAATCATTTCTCTGCAGATGATTTATACGGATTTCTAAAGGAATGATAGGATCCTAGTTTGTCATGTAACCTGTATATGAACCTAGTTTATTCAATGTCTTTGACTAATTTCATGTTGAAGCTTCTAATATGTTGATGACCTTGCTGCTGCAAGTATTACATTTTATTTCTTTTGAATATTCCATAGTCATCATTTTCCTTGGCATTATAGCTGAGATATATTGTGAAATTTTCTCAATCTGGTGTAAACAGGACTGATACAACTGGAGAGGTTGGGAAGCAAGCCCTTTACCCCCAATTTTGTCGCCTAAGATTCCCGGCAGATTTTATTCCTTTTTGGAAGGCCAATTGAAACGAGAGGTATGGTCACATGACCCCCTACCCCTAGAAGTCTGTGTGCTTGGCAGCGGTAGCGCTGTATATGGTTTAGACCCTATCTGGATATAGAGTATCAGAGAGAAAAGAAGAGAAAGAGGAGAGCATACAAATTCCCCATTTGGTTAGGAGAGGAGAGGAAAGAGAAACCATTTCTCTTTTTTGATTATGCAAAATAGGGAGGAGAAATTAGATTCTCTCATTTGGATGGTAAGTCACGAGAGAATAAGAGAAATGAAGAGAAATATTTTTCTCTAAACACCCTTTTTAGTCTCTCCAAAGGTGGAGAGATTTAGAGAGAAGAAAATATCCTTGTCTGTTCTTTCTCCCTTGTGTCTCAAGCTCTTTACTCTGCTTTTCTTTTCTCTTCTGTTCTCTTGAATCCAAGATTCTCTTTATTTTCTCTCTTCTCGTCTCTGTTTCCTTTCTTTTCCTTCCTCTTCGCCTCCATGTATCCAAATGGGGCCTGTGGTTGGTTTGGTTTAAGGGAGAACCCAGAACCAAACCAACAGTCTATTTTCAAATTTTGGAGCCAGAAGCAAAACAATCAACCTTGGATCTAAACCAAACCAACCAGCCAAAAGTCAGTTTGGATCTAGTAGTTAGTTCTTGGGTCAACCAAGTGTAGAAAACAAACTAAATTTCAGCAAAATAATTTATTCATCTATTATAGAAACCAATTAGGTGGTGAACAATATAAACTCACAAATAATGTTTTAGTGACATCATGCAACAAAAATCTAAAAACTCCATCATACATGTATACAAATCCTGGATTTAGTGCTACAACAACAGAATCTGATATCATATTCAAAATATCAAAAATTAACATAGACCATGAGCCCACACTATGATAAAAATGTAGGGTGATATATATTAAAATCTATACAGGCTCAGTGTTTTCAGTACAGATTTGATAGCATTCAGATGACAACTGAAAAAAGGAATCCGTTGGACTGACAACTTGATGAGTTTGTTGGACCAAATGAATGGTACGCTCTCAACCATATGGATTGCTTTATAATGCACTACAATCATCCAAACCATACAAACTTAGGCTACTTGCATTTTCAGAGTTGGATTCTTTTGGATTTGTGGATTCTTAATCAATTAAACCTTATCAACTTAAATATTCATTTTCGCAATGGATTTCAGAGATTTGAAGAAAGGGGTCCTTATCTTTTTCCATACTGATAACATTTCTAAGCACTATTACTCTCTGTTTGTTGGCTGAAGGGAGGAGAGAAGAGCTAAGAGACAAATATAAAGCCCGGCAGCTTTACATGCATGTCAAGTCCGAGGTTGAGAACTGTATTACCTATCTGAAGGAGAAGAGAGAGAAAGACCCCTACAGGAATATATTGCCAAGGCTTCTCTACCAGGTCGCTCATGGTTATACAGCAGAAGTTCCTACATTCGAACTTTGAACACCTTCTAGTCTAGAGGTGGTGATCATCTTATTCTTTATTTATGCATTTGGTGCCATTTTTGTGCCAAAAATCTTGTGGCATATGCAATAATAATGGTGTAATTGGACTCATTTGAACTATGTAATTTGATTAAATTTCTCAGCGGCTTTTTTTTTTATTATTTTATTTTTTACCTCCATCGCATCAATTCTATTTCAATTGAGGCTGGATCTAAAAATAAGTCATATGACCTGATGAATGTTTGTTGGACAAGGTTTGTAAGCCTATATATGGCTTGGTGTGCTGTTGGATCTGTTTTAGAGATGTAGGTCAAAGCTGGGTATGTTTCGAAAGGATGGGAATGGCCTGAATCCTCCAGAATCTTGGGATCCTAGGGATAAAATAGTCATTGTCATTTCTGTACACTGTTTGAATGGCTGAGTTGGGGTCGCAAGACGGTAGGACATCGCCGATTCTGAGTGCAAAAAGTAATATCCTTGGAAGGATATTTTATTTCCCTGCCGGGCTTTCTCTTTGTATTTGTCTAGGAGAGTCCTCTTTCTCTATCCCTCTCACCTTATCGCCAACGAAGACCTACAACCATCATTGGCCCCATCTTATTCACTCCTTTAGTACCTTTCTATGATACCCCAATCCAGGAGATGTGTTGCTACAAAAATCTGCCGGCGTCGGAGATGTTGGAGTCGAGAGTGCCG
>KE505156.1:50361-61979 GCA_000441515.1 Elaeis oleifera | reverse complement strand
AAGAAGAAAAAAAGGAAAGAAAAGGAAAAGAAAAAAAAGAAGAGAGAGTTTCTCTCTTTGCTCTCTCTCCTCTCTCCTTCCTCTCTCTTCCTACTTTCTCTCTAAAAATTTTACCTTCTGTCTCTATAAGTTTCTCTCTCTAAGTGTCTCTTGTTGGATTATGTCTCTCCATTGAGATTTTCTAGATCTTAAAAAGATCTTCTAATAATCTTGATAGATACTGCTGCAGGGATCTTGACTATTAACTATCGAATAATTTATTAGTCCTTATCTTGATCGCGTCGAGCATCATGAGATTTTATTGTCAATTGCATCTTAGCATCATAGCATGGTTTTTGATTTTAGTTGATCGATTTGATGCCCTAGATTAAATCGACTGGATATCGGATACTACCACATAGCCAATCCTATGAGGATTTAGGATTTTATTTAAAATAATTATGATTAAAGTTTGATAAAGTATGATTTTGGATATTAGATTTTGAAAATTATGTGGATTGTTGGAGTATGTATGTGGTAAGTAATGCTTTACTTTTTCTAGATTTATTGATAAATTATATAATATTTATTCATTGAATTTTGAATTGTATTATTTGTGATTTGTGAATATGAACTATGATGTTTGTTGGTTAAATCTATTATAGAATACTATTGATGCATTATTGAAGGCATTGATTTCATTATGGAGTTATGATCAATTGATTTTGATTTCAAATGATTTCGTATATTGTTTGATTGAAATACAAAACTAATATTATCAAAAAGAAAGATTTGAATCGAGATGGATTTCGACTTATAACCTAACTAGATATCGAAACCCTACCAAAGAAGTTATATATTGGTATATCGATATCCTACCAATGTGGATTATGTACTAGTACATCGATATCCTACCAGTGAGGGTTATGCACTGGTATATCGACACCTTACTAGTGGGGGTTATGTGCTGCTACTTTGATTATTTATGGTTGTCGCTGGTAAATAGATATTCTATCAATGAAGGTTATATACTGGTATATCGATATCTTATCAGTGGAGGTTATGCACTGGTATATCGACACCTTGCTAGTGGGGGTATGTGCTGCTACTTTGATTATTCATGGTTGTCAAGATGGATGTTTTGAATGAAGTTAATTTATGAATGAAAATAAATTTAAAATAAATTTTGAAAAGATTGAATTTATATGGTTCTTATTTGGTTAATGTTGTGTATTTAAATCGATGCACCTTACATGCTTATTTTAGTATTTATTATTACTTGATTTATTTAACCAAAGAATGTATTGCTTACGGGGCTATCTAGCTTATTACTCTATATTTTATTATTTTTATAGATTTAGAGGACTAGATTAACTCGAGAATTATTCATTATAGAAGAGTGAATTAGAGGCAGACTTTGATATTTTTATCTTAGATTAGGATTTATTGAAATTTGATGTAAGAATATAAAATATTATTTTATAAGATATTTGATTTAGTTATTTAGATTAAAATTAAATATTAATTATTTAAATTTTATTTAATTATTACTTTATGATATTGTGATGAGATATCTTGCATGCTTGTTGGAAGAGTTCTCCATGAGTGTTCGGCGGTTGCCTTGACCTCCAACTCGCAATCTCAAGTGGGGGCTGTGACACTTTCCCTTGTTGACTTATCACCTAATGCCAGTAGCCCCTCTTCCATGTCTCCCTTTAGTTCTACTTTGGTTAATACCCTCTCCTCTATCAACACCACCACCTTGACACCCACCCCACTACCACGAATAGCCTTCCCTATCTCCACCAACAAATGCCTCTTTAACATCTTTTATTTTCATTTTGAATACTGTGAATGAGTTTCCTACCATCTATTGTTGTAATGCCTGATAGATTTATGTTTGTTGTAGTGCCATAAATTTAGTTGCCTAAAGGGAGCCCTCTGTTTGTATCTGCATCCTAGATTTAAGAAGATACCATAATGTAGCCATTTATTTGTGAACAAGATCTCCCAATTAACATATAGTAGAATTATGTTACATATTGATATGAGAAGTATCGAAATAGAATCTTTTACATCATGTTGTATGTTGGAAGTCAATTGCTTGTCCTTCTTGTACTAGGATTTTATTCCTAGTTTATCTTTATTCCCTGATCCAATGCTAGTTAGAATAGTTTGTTTTTAGTGTAAGTCCACTTAAGTGAGGTTGAGCCTTAGGCTTAATATATTTAAGATTGTTTTATAGCGGAGTAAGAGAGAGAGAGAGAGAGAGAATAAAAGAATTTTTTTAATGTATGGAGCATCTTTAGTGAGGCATCTTTGTAGAAGAGAGTTAAACTCTTTGCTTGGCTTTTATTTCTTTTGAATAAATTACTTTTCTCTTCTAATTTTTTTCTTCCACTACTATTTTCTTCTTATAATGTTTCTATGCTATTTTTTGTGGATTTGTTTGGCATTTCTTTTGGATCTTAGGATGGTATGATTGATCTACTCTAGATAGTATGTCATGCTATATAGTATTAGAGCTATAGATTTTGAGATTGGCAGCTTGTGTGTTTGTAGTTCGTTTTAGTTGAAGAGCTTCTAGTAATTCATTATGTGGTAGTGCAAGTATATGGACTCTTATTTTGATGATTCAAGAGATGATTCATTATGGCCGATGCTACTACCATCTTCTCAATGGACTCAATATATCTGATCTCATCAATATCATTATGATTGTTTTTGCTACCATCGCTTTCCTCCATAAGTTAAACAACATTTATTCTTCAATTTGGAAGTTTATTCTCAAATCATATTTGATAAGACAAGATTTGTGAGATATCTTAGACAAGTCAGAGATGATGCCAATAGATATTCTCGATGATGCAGTTGCGAGATGAAAATGAATTCTGAAATCTAGGATGATGATATGGATTATTCAAGTTTTCATTGATAGAAAATTATTTACATACTCAAGATGTAAAAAAGTCAAAGAAAGTGTAGGATATTATTGTGACTATCCACTCAAGTTGTAACAAGGTGAGACATCACAAACAAAATTATTTGAAGAGTAGATTTTGCTTCCAGACTTTCTTAAAATTATAAGAGAATAAAATTGGTTTAAAGATAAATATCTAAAGTAGAGAGACATTGATCAATTAGAGACTGGATTGAGTATAGAAGAAATTTCAGAGTATAACGAGTTGATCAGTTTGAGGTTCAATCAAGTCTAAAAGAGAATCTAGAGTAAAAGGAGCTTGCTTACATGGATATTGTATCAAATTCAAAAAAGATCATAATTGAAGGACCAATTGATTCTGAAATTGCTCAGGAAGACTCAAAAGATATATATAATTGATCTAATTGTAGAAATTTTTGTTAAGGAATCAAATCATATAGAAATTCTTGTATTATAGCTATTCAAGATATGGATATTTCTTGTAGAGATTCAGTTAGTCATGAGGATGAAAAACTAACAAATTTTGAAGTAGTTTTAGAGATGAAGTAATAAGAGGACATATGTGGCATGGATGATTCTGATATTTGATAAGGGTTTTAGTACATCACTTAATTTGAAGTAACTCCAAAGTTTTAAGTTGTTAGAAGTCTATCCATGAAGACTTGACTCCTTGCATAGAAGCAAGCTGTATGTATTTACATAGAGTTCCTCAAGTAGAGGTACGCGAATATTGCCAATGTTTCATGGATGATTTCATAGGTGTGTAGGTAGTAGTCGATACCCTAGCAAGCAGTGACTATAACTAACAACTTGATGTTTGTCGGTGTAAGCTAGATATTTTATGAAATCTCAATATAGTGACCATAGAGTCAATGTTGAGAGGAAGTGTCAGATGATGATATCATCGATTTTGATATGCATCAGAAGAACAAGCTAACAAAAGAGTTTAGCTATTTGTTTATTCGCCCAACAAATCATTGTATATTGTGGTTACTGTGATAACAATAGCAAAAGCTCCCATGGCATTTCTCAACATTGATGCATTCAATATTATCGCATGAACTTCACAATAAGGGAGAGAGTTGAAAGTTCATTGCTTGTCCTACTTGCACTAGGATTCTATTCCTAGTTTATCTTTGTTTCTTATTTCAGTACTACTTAAAATATTTTGTTCTTTAGCGCAACCATTTTAGTTATATTGAGCCTTAGGCTTAATATATTTGAGTTTGTTGTCATGGAGGGTGAGATAGAAAGACGGATAGGGGAGAGAATTCTTTTATATGTGAAGCCTCTTTAGTGAGGTGTCTTTGTAAGAGAAAGCCAAACTTTATGTTTTGGCTTTATTTCTTTTAATGAATTATTTTCTATTCCAATTTTTCTTTGTTTATTTTCTTCTTGCAATTTTTTGCACTATTTTTATTTGATTTATTTAGTGTTTATTCTAGAACTTGAGCTAAAACGGTCAATCTACTCCAGATGGCATACCATTCTATATTTTATGGATTGGTTGTTGAGAACAGTCATTGGAGACATCTGGAAGTTTGGATCAATTGGATGGTGTTGCCAGTTTTGAAATTTATCATTGTTAGATGTGACAAACAAGAGGTGTAACTTCTATCAAGGATTTCCAATGTGAGGATCTTATCATACTATTAATCATTTTTCAAATAAAGAGATTGAAGGAATAAGGAGGCATATGCCAATCTTTCTGCTAAGATTCTATGGACTTAAGTATTTGGAGCAATTGTATGCTTCTTCATCATCAAGATGATTCAAGACTAATCAATGATGAATGTCAGAATTTGCACACTAATATAGTAATTGCTGTTATAGTCATGGTGCTTGATGGTTGACTAACTTACTTGTGAAAGTCATGTTAGCAAAACAGACTCACAATGTTCCCTGATTTAAACTGGTTAGGAAATTCTAACCAAAAAAAAAAAAGGTTAGGAAATACTTTGTTCACTAATTGGAAACATAGACTTGTAACTAGACTATAATGCCTGTCATTATCGAATTGCACTTTTTCATATCAAAGATAATTATTAAACTTTAATTAATGTAGGTTAATTTAAATAATGTGAATATTGCCACTGGTTTATGCATGAGAGGCCATCAAGTTATTATTGTTGTTCGAGTCTTAAATTGGATATACAACTGCATTAAATCATTCATACTATTATAATGGGAGAAGAGAAGCTTTTATTACTATGATAATTTAAAATATAAAAGAGTTGTAGCATCGGTATAATGTTATGAGATATGGATGTACCTTGAAATGAGGCCAAATTGGAGGATTGTTACTAATTTTTTGACATATAATAGTTGGTAAAAAAGTGATAATCATATATGAATTTTGTAATTGCATTAAGAACTTCATTTAAGTGTTGATGAAAGGTCTCATGACTATGCTAAAAATGTTCTTGCAATGCTTAATTACTTGTATTTCTGGAAAGTGTGTATAGAAAGATCATACGTTGCTCTTCCATTGTGACAGCCATGTGACATAAAAGATCCTTTTGTCATAAAAGCTTTGTAAGTTTTGAAAATATATAGAAGCAAAAGACTAAAATTAAAAGAATATTTTAATATTTAAAGATCATTTTTATTAAGTCAAACAATTTTAAAGGTTTCTAATAATTAATATAAATTTATTTCTCATATAACTCATATAACTCTTCCATAGAGCCCATGCAATAATTTGGTATTTAAAATCATGTCAAATTGAGGCATGTACCTAGTTTTAATTGTGGGAAACATGAAAGGATAAAAGAAGGGGGAGAGAAGAGAGAAGGGGGTGGCAATGCTAGTTTATTTAACATAGGATAGGATCAATTATACATGGAAATTTTCTCTAATAGAATTTCATATAAAATCCTGTAGGTTCAAAATCTACATCTTATTACGAATTTTATCCTATGGCTATAAATTCTAAGTACCCAAACAAGCCTTTTGGATCTGTTTGGATAATCCTATTGAATTCTCACAAATAAAACTAAGATTTCTAATATTATAAAATATGAGGTTTGCCCAGTCCATAACAATTGGACCTCCCCAGTTCATTCCAATAGGATGGGAGAAGTAGGCCTAGTGAGGCTTTTTTTTCCTCCCTATAGGATTTTAGCTGGATCACTCTGAAAAAATTCTTACAAATTTTGTGAATATAGGCCTAGCCCGGCCTATATTCTTATGAATATTATGGATTGTATAGGATTATCCGAACAGATCCTTACCTTCTAGAACTTGCAAGTATGTTTAGACCCACATTAAGACCTAACAGCCTATTTCTGGTAGTTGGGTTTTGAGTGTTTTAATTATTGAGCTTCATTGTTCTGAAAAGATGAGTTATTGTTGATGCCTATAAATTTGTGCTTAGATACCCCTACTTTATTTCCCCCATGAGAAAAGAGAGGGAGATCCACCAACCCTATGTGACCACTAGGAAAGCCCCAACTCATATTGAGCTTAGGTACCTGAAGGCTATTTGGTGTTGGTTTTGTGTTTCTGTTTCTCCACAATTTGGTGAAAAACTATGCGGAGATGTTGCACTCGCACAAAAACTTCTGCTATATGCCTTTCTTTTCATTTCATTTTTTCTGAAAAGAATAAATTTTAGCTACAAATGTGATATCCCAACACACACAAAAAAAAAGAGGAAAGAGCCAGCACGTGCCATGCACGTGCTGGGAAATACGTGAAAGACTCCCAAAGGGAGTCGTCTTTCTCCTCTGAATTGGAGCTAGTTTGAGTGCCTAAACAACTCTGTTAAGGGGAGATCTAAGCTTGGTTCACGTCTATTTAAACCCCAATTCCTCACTTCTTCTCAATCTTCTATGGTTCCTAAAGCTTGGAATTTTGCCAAATTAGTGCTGGAAATTCCTAGAAAATAATCTGATTATAAATATCCTATTTCTTCCATGTTTGTTCTTGATATTTTGATGCCACCAGTCATCGGATTTGGGCCGTTGATTGCTGCCATGGCCTACTCTTTCGGCCACAAGTGTTGCCGGCTAAGAGGAGAACCTCCTTTACTTCGAGAGCAAGAGAAAGAAGGGTTCCCTTGTTCCGTTAGAGAAGAGAAGAAGAAAAGAAAGAAAAAAGAGAGAGAGAAAAAAAAGAAAGGAAAACAAAAAAGAAAAAAAGAAAAGAAGAGAGAGTTTTTCTCTCGCTTTTCTCTCTCCCTTCTCAAAGCTTGTATCCCCACTTTCTCTATCTACTTTCTCTTTCTGTGAATTTTCTTTCTCTAGAGCTGTTTCTTTCTCTCTGTGAAATTATTTTTTTAAGATTTATCAAGTAAAGGGCTTTTTTTTCAATGATTTTGATCTGATCTTAGTAAACAAGTCCTGATTGCAGTCATTGGACAGCGTGCCGGCACCCGTCTTGGTCAGATCGGATAACTCTTAATTTGATCATCCATGATTTATTTAAATCTTTTGTGTACTAATTCAATCATGATTTAATAAAATCATCTTGCTGGAACTGATTGAGATGTCAGATAATGTCGCCTAATCAGCCATATTCTATCTTATTAATTTTTTATTTTTTAATATTCTCTCTCTATGTGATTTATGAATCTAGTGAACCTAACTTATTCTTTGAATCTGAGTTGATCCCCGTAGAAGGTTTTGAACCGTGCTATCAGTCGGACAATATGCCTACACCATTCAATCTTTTATCTAATATCATAAGATTTGGTCCTTGTTGATCTCTATTAAATCATTATATTTCAAGTGACCCTAATTAGATAAAGCTACTTGATCAAATTGATCTCTGACTACCAATCGATGTACCAACTTTCACTTTGACTTTTGTCGAGTACTAATAGCTTTGATCATTGTTAATCTTTATTAAACCATCTATTTCTATTCTAATCATGATCGAATAAAATTATCTTGATTTAACCAATCAAAATGTTGAATGCTATCACTTTTGTTAGCCTTGTGAGCATGTTGAAACTTATGATTTTATTAGTTATGACTTATGACTGATAGAAGAATATATTTTGAATAATAGATTCTGAAGGATGCTTTTAGGATTGATTGAATTTATCTATTTAGTATTCTATAGAGATAAATAATGAACCATCTTTTCAAGATACTTCATAATTTATTTTAAAAGCAAATAATTAGTCTTTGATTTATGCATGATTTATGAAACTATATTTTGAACGTAAAATAATTTATAAGATTTGAGATTTTTAGAATATTATGGTTTATTGATTTATTATATAATATGCATATATTGAATAAAATTATGATATCTATATGTTATATTATAAAAGTATTTGATATGGATCAGATTTGTACTCTTAGTCTAATTATATTTCAGTGGACCCCATAAATGGATGTTAAATATTGGTATTCATTGGATCCACCAATTGCGGTTAAACATTGGTACTCAATGAATCCTACAATAGGATTAAATATTAGTACTCAGTGGACCTCTCCAATAGGGTTAAACATTGGTATACAGTGGATTCCATCAATGAGGGTTAAATGTTGGTCATAGTCAAAGGCCGTTGAGTTCTATATATTTTATTTCGAATTATATTTATAATTATGTATGAATATGAATATTCAAAAAAAATTTGATTTGCATTGATTAGCATGAAATATATTTGTTATTCATAGCTTTTATTTTCGAACATCATATTTTATGCATATATATATGGAATGTCTAGTTGGGATATTAATTATTTACTAGACAATCGAGTTCATTACCTCACTTTTCTTTTAGTTTTAGATTCTTAATTATAGATGTGAGTACTATTTTGGGAGTGAGTTAGAAGTGAAAATCAATAATATCAATCGAGTTTAGACATAGACTTATTATTATATTTATAGAATTATTATTTGAGGCTTAATTGATGTAAGATCTTTTGAATATCATTGAAATTTTGTGAGAGATTAAAGTTGATTTTGGTTAGTTAAATTTTAGACTTAATTTATTATGAATTCTACTATGATGCATTGATATAATTTTTTGGAATGCTTTGCATACTTGTGGAGAAAGTTCTTTATAAGTATGTGATGGTTGCCATGACTTCTAGCTCACAATCTTGAGTTGGGGGTATGATAATTTATATGGTATTAGAGTATAAGTGGATAAAGCATAAGATATAGACTCTTACATAGGATGAGTACAGGTGGGTAGGCACTAGGTACATTGGGACGTAAATCTATATTGATTATAGTATAAGTTATCTTAATAAATTTTTCAAGCTTTGAGATTATATATGGAAAGATCATCAAGGAATCACAATTCATAGGGTTTGATATATGATAGGCAATATATGGATCATGATGTGATTAGCTAGATTTTGATCTAAAGTAATGGCAAGGGGATTGATCATAAATTTATTATGCATTGTGATTATTAATTTAATCTTTATTATTTAAATGAATTATAAGCTCAAATTTAATATGGAACAATACTATGATGTTGCTCTTGATTTTAAAGTTGATTATTTAGTGGAAAGATAAATCTTTATCTATAAAAAGTTGTTTAAGGATGGACTAAGAAATCTTTTATAATATCTAATTGGAATATTCTTTAAGGATCATATATATCGGCATGTAAGAGGAAAGTATATTTGAAATATTACAAATAAGTTTGTTTCTAATGGAAAAATTAAATTTTGATTATGAGATTATAGACTATTTGTTTTGTTGGAATCTTTAATTATCATCTTTGGATCCAAACAATCGATTTTATTTATGTATATTGGAGATTATAGGCGTATATGAAACTTCAATTCAAAGATTATGTATTTAAGTTTCATCGAAGAATTTTCTACCATTGTTGTTGAGGGTACTAATGAAATCCTTGATTGCTATTCAAATATCTTATTTATGTCTATTTGAGATTTTGGGACACATGAAATTGCAATTCAAAATTTTGGATTTAGGAACTGATCTGGAGTTTCTTTGCTATTGTTATTGAGGTCAATGTTAAAATCTAATATGGTATGAAGAATTTAATTTAAAGGTTGGTATAATTACTATAGATGGTATTTGATAGATGTCAAAGATCTTGATGGAAAATACTTTAGAAGAAATGACTGAGTTAGTTTTACTTATATGTTTTGATTTAAGTCTAACTTGGCAGAGCATCAGAAATTTTCTTATTGATTTTACTTATGGGATTTTGATTTGAAATGATCTAATTGAATTGATAAGAAATTAAGATTTAATTCATATTGGGTTATAGTAAACCTATATAATTGTTTTGAATGTGATATTGGACTCTAGGATTAATCAAGATGATTGTGCTTCAAAAAAAATAGGGATAAAATCGAAAGTTCATCTTTGGCTTTAATTAAAATTTGAAATTTTAGATCTTTTCTACTATAGTATAAAGTAATATTTTGGTCAAAACTATTTCATGAATCTAAAAAATTTTGATGGTTTAGATCAGGATGCACAATAGAAGTATGGTGATGGGGATTATTATAAGTTAGTCAACAATATTGATTCTTTTAGTTAAAAATTTATGATAGATGATATGATTTGATATTTTTTATAAAAAAATTTGTTGATAATGAAAAGGATAATATTTTTGATTCTGGATTATTTTAGATGTTGTTTTGTAATTTTCACAAGTAGGTCTTCTATCTACTATGCTAAAAAAAATTTAGCATCCTAAGTCTAGGATGAGTGAACCATCGATTCTTGATCTTGAATTTAGAATATTTAGTGATAGATTTCTTTTCTCCTAGATTTGATGTATATGTTTCTCAATCGATTAAAAGAATATGAGATTATTTATTGATCTTAGATATTATACTCAAATATTTATCTATATAGAGTATGGTAAAGTTTGTTTATGATCTTATAATATATCGATTAAGACAAGATCAAATAATGATGTTGACGAGAAACTTAATATCTTTATCTAGAATTGAGATGCTGATTTTGATTATAATAAATGAATGGTTCTAATTCAGACCCACTCTTATGGTATTGACCTTTCCATATAAGATGATTTAATGATGAAATTGCATCGAGAATTAGAATATCAAAAAGTTCAAAGATGAGATTACGACTATGAATCCCAATAAGAAACTTTAATTTGAGGATGAAATTCTTTTTAGAAAGGGAGAATGTGATATCCCAACATAAAAAAAGAGGAAAGAGCTTGGGAAATAGGTGAAAGACTCCCAAAGGGAGTCATCTTCCTCCTCCAAACCAGAGGGAGTTTGAGATCCCAAAGAACTCTATTAAGCGGGGATTTGAGCTGGGTTTTAGGTTTATTTAAAGGCCCCAATCCCTCACTTCTTCCTCACTGGAAAATCACCATAGTTCGCCACCCTTTTCTCCTTCTTTTTCTCTTAATTGCCAATGGTTTAATCTTGATTTGGCCACCAAAAATCAAATCAATTTCTGTCGAAGGCCAAATAAATCCCCCCAATCATCTTCTTCTCAATCTTCTATGGTTCCTAAAGCTTGGATTTTTGCCAAATTATTGTTGAAAATATCTAGAAAAAAATATGATTATAACTACCTTGTTTCTTCCATGTTTGTTCTTGACCTTTTGATACCGTTGGCCATTGTCGGTCCTTAGACCTGGGTCATTGGTCACTGTCATAGCCTGCTCTTCCAACCATGAGTGTTACCGGCTAGGAGGAGAACCTCCTTTGCTTTAGGATTAAGGAGAAGAAGGATTCCCTGTTCCTTAAAAAAGAGAAGAAGAAAAGGAA
>KE505156.1:30584-50341 GCA_000441515.1 Elaeis oleifera | reverse complement strand
AGAGAGAGAGAGTAGTTTTCTCTCTTGCCTCTCTCCCATCTTTGAGCTTGCATATCAACTTTCTCTCTCTAGAAAGTCTGGCTTCCTCTCTCTACTTTATCTCTATAAATTTTTTCTCTAGAATTTTTCTCTCTCTTTATGAAATTATCTCTTTAAGATCAATCGAGCAAAAAGCTTTCTTTCAATAATTTTTATCTGATCTTAGTAAAGAGAGTTCTAATCTGCGGTCATCGGATAGCACACCAGCATCTATCTTGGCCAGATGGAGTACTCCTTATAAATTTGATCATCCATGATTATTTGAACCCTATGTACACTAATTCAATCATGATTTGACAAAATCATCTGACTCGGATGGGTCGAGATGTCGAATAGTGTCACCTGATCAGCTATGTTCCATCTTGTTAATTTCTCTTTCTTTTGATATTCTTTCTTTATGTGATTTATAAACCCAGTGAACCTGATCTATTTTTTGAATCTGAGTTGATTTCAGTAAGAGGTTTTGAATCCCTCTATCCATCGGACAACATGCCTACACCATCCAAGCCTTTATCCAGTACTGCAAGATTTGGTCCTTATTGATTTCTATTAAATTGTTATATTTTAAGTGATCTTAATTAGATGAAGCTACTTGATCAAATGGATCTCTAACTACTAATTAGTGTACCCATATCCATGTTGACTTTTGTCAAGCACTAATAGCTTTAATCACCATTAATCTCTGTTGGATCATCTGTTTCCTATTTTAATCATGATTAGATAAAATTACTTTGATTCAACCAATTGAAATGTTGAATACTACCACTTTTGTCAGCCTTGTGCGGGTGTCAAAACATATGATTTTATTAGTTGTAGCTTAAGACTAATAGAAAATATATTTTGAATAATAGGTTATGAAGGATGCTCTCAGGATGTATTGAATATATTCATTCAGTGTTCTGTAGAGGTAAGTAATGAACTGTCTTTTCAAGATATTTTATAATTTATTTTGAAAGTAAATATTAGTCTTTGATTTTTATGTGTGATTTATAAAACTATATTTTGAATGAAAAATGATTTATAAATTTGAGATTTTAGATTATTATGGTTTATTGATTTATTATGGGACATGCATATATTGAATAAAATTATGATATCTATATGTTATGTTGTAAAAGTGGTTTGATACGGATCGGATTTTTGCTCTTAGTCTAACTATATTTTAGTTGATCCCATCGATCGGGATTAAATGTTGGTGCTCAATGGACCTTGCCAATGGGGTTAAACATTGGTACTCAGTAGGCCCACCAATGGGAGTTAAATATTGATATTCAATGGATCTCGCCAATGGAGGTTAAATATTGATCATAGTCAAAGATTGTTGATTTATATGTATTTTATTTAAATTAAATTATGATTATATATGAATATGAATATTTGAAAAGATTTTAATTATATTAATGAGCATAGAATATGTTCTTATGTTATTCATAGCTTTATTTTTAATATCATATTTTATAAATATATCTAGAATGTCTAGTTGAGATATTCATTATTTATTAGGTTATTGAGCTCATTATCTCTTTTTTTTTTTAAGATTCAAATTCTTAATTACGGACATGAGTACCGCTTTGGAAGCATGTTAGAAGCGAGAGTCAACAATATCAATCGAGTTTGAATATAGACTTATTATTTATTTATAAAATTATTATTTGAGATTTAATTAATATAAGATCTTTTGAATATTATTGAAATTTTATGAAAGATTCAAGTTGATTTTAGTTAATTAAATTTTAGACTTAATTATTTTGAATTTACTATGATGCATTAATATCAGTTTTTTTGGAATACTTTGTATGCTTGTGAATAGAGTTCTCTAGGAGCATATGGTGGTTGCTATGACCCCTAGCTCATGATCTTGGATCAAAGATATGACAATCAAAAGTTCTAAGAATTTCTTGTTTCATCATCCACGTTATTGCTCTATTTCATCTTTCTTGGATTTTTTGAACAAAAATAGAAAACATAAAGCAATATCAAATAACCCTTGAGATTGGTCCTATGATTGATTTTGATGATTATAAAATATTAAATAATTATGATACTAATCATGTATTTTAAGAGTGGATATAAGATTTCTAAAATATTTATAATAAAAAAAATATTTTTTAAAGAAATTTTCTAAAGATGCTAAGCCAAAGAACTTCAAAGAATAAGATTTCACAAGTTTGACCAAGAGGAGTCGACTCCTGATGATGAAGAGTCGACTCTGATATATTGGAATGCACTGGTATGGATGACAAGTTGACTCATAAAGATGGTGAGCTGACTATCTCAGAAAAGATAGAAGACTGTATTTTCAGGATTTCTGTATGAGCTGACTCATGGATTCTGTGAGTCAACTCATAGGCAGCTCGAGTCGACTCATGGGCAGCTCTAGTCAACTCGTGAAGGCTGTGAATCGACTCGTGGCATGGGGACTGCACTAATGACTAGTTTTCTGTACATCTCCAATAGCTAGTTTTGTCTCTAAAATTAGTTTAGCCCTTCTAATGGCCAAAACGCATTCTCTAGTCTCTTTCAAGTCTATTAAAAGCTAGAGAATTATTTGAGAAGCAAGATTTGAGGGATTAAAGAGTGAAACATTCATTTTTTAGGGAGCATCATTGAGTATCCTTAAAAAGAGAGAAAGAGATTTGTCTACAAAATTTAGAGAGCTTTCAAGAGTGAACATCTCCATCATCTTCCATATCCTCTCAAGTATCAAGAAAAGAAGTTAAAGCATCATTTGAGCAATTCATCACCAACTTCTTCGAGCTTCAAAGCATTTGATTATTTTTATTTTATTTTGAGCTGAATACTTTCTATCTTGTATTCTTATTTCTTTTCAAGTTTTTTTAGGGTGAAAAAATTTAGGGTTAGGCCCGTTCAAGGTTAGAATTGAACATTGTATGATTTTTAATTGGTGAGTCCAAAGAATCAATTGGGTTGATTATGAATCTAAAAAATAATCAATATACGATTTTGGTTAGTGAGCCTAGAAAATCAATTGGGTTGATTGTGAACCTAGAAATAATCGATGTATGATGTTAGTTGGTGATTCTAAAAAATCAATTGGATTTATTTATGATATCGGATAAAACAAATATGCTGTAATCAAACTGATTATAATAAAATTCTCAAGAGAAGCTTAGAGAGTAGATGTAGGTGTGGGGTTGTATGGAACCACTATAAATTATTTTGTGTTTGTATTATGCCTTACTTTTTAGCATTACTTACTTGCTTTGCATTTCTCTTAGTTCTTGCATCTCTTCTTTAGTATTTTAATTCCACTACTACATATATCATACACAACACAGTCACTAACATTAGTTAATTTGAAGTACATACTTATTTAGATTTCATATTTGCTTAAAATTATTGAAAACCAATTCATCCCCCACTTGGATTGCTAGCTTTCTAAACAACAAAGTTGATTTTAATTAGTTAAATTTTGAACTTAATTTATCATGAATTCCAATGTGATACATTAATATCATTTTTTTGGAATACATTGCATGTTTGTGAAAAGAGTCCTCTATGAGTATGTGGTAATTGTTGCGACCCCTAGCTCACAATAAATGAGGGCATTTCTATCAATAAATGATATTTTTCAGATTACCATCACTTGATAATCTAGCATGGGGAAACAAATAACACCCTTTGGTGGTATTTATTTGTTGGAAACTTTTCCTCTCAGGTGGTGATCTGGAGATCAGCAACAATCTTCTTCTGAAAGAGTCTTGGTGCGGAAAACAATTGGAGATGCAAAACAAATGAACTGCAGCACTTTATGGCACCCTCTTGGAGTTGGAACCTACTCCACCTGAGGTGGCCACAAATCCTATGCCTGGAGATCAAATCTCTATGGCAACCAGCAGCAAGAATACCTCCACAACCCCTCTTAGGCATGGAGATAGAGGGCAAACCATGCCTTGGGCGGCCACACCTTGGGGTGGCAAGAACTGGATAGCACCCACCTTCTTAGGGCGGCTTCCTCATCCAAACCCTAGGGCGGCTGGGGCTTAAAGGAGGTGCCCCCCTTCCTCTAAATTCTCTTAAGAGGGGGTGACTATACTAGAGAGAAGAGAGAGAGAGAGAGTTTAGGGAGAAAGCTCTATTGATTTCGTGTTCCATTAGGTTATAATACATGGGTTTATATACCTTAGGGTTTCCATATGTTTTCTATCATAACATGAATCCTAATAAATCCTAGCTCAAAAACTCTCCTGGTAAACTCACATGAGATTGCACTCACTCAAGCCCATGTACATCCTGACTTGACCCAATCTCACCCTCATGGATCCAAATCTGGCCCATACATGAATTAGCCCCCTTAAGACCCAAATCTTTAGATCTCAAGATCTGTGGAGGGCCAAACCTCCACCTTAGAATCAAACTGTGTTAGAAAATAGACTGATTCGCATGCATAGATCTATACGGTTATGGTAACCATAGCAGAAGTAGATTTTAAAATTTTTTAATCTAATCTAAGCATACTGATTCTAAATCATAATCAAGTCTAGGATCATCTAACATACATAAATAAATTTATGAACATAGATTTGAAATCATAAACTGCAAGAAGAAGGTATACCTGATCACTTTTCTCTCTTTCTTTGCTGGATCTGATCCTGTAGATGTCTGGGGTTGCTATTGTAGTCGCACAAGCACCCGACCTCTACTGGTATCTACATAAAGATATATGATCAGAACTTCAAAACCCTCGAGGTGCTAACTCCCTTGCAGGCTTCATTTTTGGTTTGAATCAGGCCACTTTACTTGATATCACTTGAAGTAGCCCTGTATAGGATTCTGGAGATTGATCCTAACCACCAAGAAAATCTAAAATTTTTTTTATTTTTTTTTTCTCTCTCAAAGGTTCTCTCTCTAGATCTAATCTAGAAGTGGAATAGGCATAGAAAAGAGAGGGCAAGAGGAGTTGGCATGGAGGATGAAGGGAGGGGACAAGGTAGTTGGTGCAAAAATCAGATCTCTACTTCACACGCCAAAACCAACCCCTTTAAATATTTGTCACACAAAATTGAGTCCCTTTCCACATCTATAACTGATTCTAATCAGATTAGGATTAGTTTAAAATCAGTTAGCCTTATCCCTATCAAGAGAGGAATTCAAACTTATCAAGAAATGAGGTGGTGCCTCATTTCTATCCTCCCACGCACGCTCCCAAAGGAAGCAATGAGATTTTTCATCACTCCATCTTCTTTCTGATCGGCCACTTGGAGAGAGAAGCTCAGAAAACTTGGGCTCTAAGGGTTAGGGTCAATTTGGTTCAAGTTGGAGCCCAATCGAATTCAAGCTGAGCCCAAATCGATTTAAATTCGAAAGGCCGTCTAACCTAATTCAATCAAGCTTAAAATCCAAATCCGATTTGGATAATTGAACCCAATTAGTATTAATTAAATCAAGTTCAATTAAATTTAATTTAAAATAATTAAAATTTGATCCATAATTTAATCAGTTCTAATTAAATCATAATATTTATAATTAAGTCCCTATGCTAACAATTAGCAGCTACTGAATCTGTAACACTTATAAATTAGTAATTTTTAAATTCAAACCATCAATTAAATTGATAATTCAAATTTGATCCAAGTAGTTGATTGGGTCAAACTCTTTTTGTGTGTGACCCCTCAGGTTTTATTCTGTCTGGTAGTGAGACATATCGTGATCTCTATCACAGTTTCATCAAAACTCCTTTCGATGGACCAGAATAATTCTAGTTCACACCAACAAAAATTGTTGATCCAAAAATAATCTTAGTGAGTTCTCACAATCTATCAGTGATGCCTAATAGCATATAGTGGGAACCCAGTAGAATAAAAAAAATATAAACCTCTAGGTACAGTTATCATGTGATTCAGTCCTTCTATCGTGAGTTCCAACTTGACAGAGGTCATGGAGAACTTGTCAAACCTTATCATCAACTATATGTCAGATTGACTCGACTTGAGTTTACTTGTAAATCTCATGAAACTCTTTTCTGCATTAATACTTGCTTCGATCAAAGACTTCTTGAACTCAGTCTTGCTAATCTTATAGGACTTCTCCTTTTCTATCAAGGTCGATAGATTCTATCTAAGTGCATCTTATTCTAACGGTGAACCTGAACCTACTGAAGCCAACATACATAGCAAGGAGTCGAATGACTAGGAACCAAAAGAATGTACAATCAAACTCAGTAGTCTCACTACGAATAGCTAATGACACCGCAGGTCAAAAGATCATTCACACAACTGTAGTATCGAGAAGATCACTGACGAGTGAGTAGACATCCAAGTGATTTTTGTATTGGTTATGCTCAGTGTAAGTTATTCTCTAACAACCACCTACACTCTTACCCCAGTGTCACCACACTGTAGACTCGAGACTCGTCTGTCTATAAGAGAGGTGATCCATGCATCGATCTTAAATAGATTCGTCACTATCCTCCGTGACGATCCTACGATCGGGAGAATTTAGAAACTAACCACTAATAATGTATGTCTCAAATTTTTAACATCTTGAGAATATACAATATCATCTTTGTTAATTTATAGGATAAATCATGGACACATAAATATGATTGAAAATAAAAATATCTTTTATTAATAATAAAGTTTTACAAGTACAAGAAAAAGCTTTGAAAATATAAATGTGTCAGCCAACAATTGACTTCTAGGACACACATCTAGCAAACTCCCACTTGACCTAAAGCCAATTGGCCATATACCTAAGACCCATCTTCTCAAGGTGAGCTTCGATCTTCTACTGGCTGAGAGGCTTGGTCAGCAAGTCTGCCACATTCTATGCGGTCAACTCTCTGCACCTTGACAAATTTTTTCTCGAGATAGTCGCATATAATATGGAATCGCCGCTCTATATGCTTGGATTTTTGTGAGATCTAGGCTCCTTAGCGAGGGCTATGGCACCGTTGTTGTTGCAATGTAATGTAATGATATCCGATGGTATCACACCTAGCTCTACAATGAACTTCTTATACCAGTATGCTTCCTTAGCAGCTTCAGAGTCGACGATGTATTCAATTGCCATGGTCTAATCAGCAATGTCCGACTGTTTGGAACTCTTCCAACTAATTGATCCACTATTACATAAAAAATATACCTCGATGTAGATTTTCTATCATTGACATCAGATATGAAGTCTGAATCAGTGTATCCTTCTACTTTCAACTCCGAACCTCCACCAAAGATGAAAATAAATCCTTAATCCTTCTTAAGTACTTAAGAATGTTCTTTACTGTAATTCAGTGCTCATCTGAATTCGACTGATATCTGCTCGTGACACTCATGGCAAGTGCTATATCAGATTGAGTACATAGCATGGCATACATGAGGCTCCCTATAACTGAAGCATAAGGGATCTTGCTTATGCGTTGGATCTCTTCAGATATGTCAGGACACATCTTCTTAGAAAGATAGATGCCATATCTAAGGAGCAAAAAATTCCTTTTGAAGTTTTCTATGCTGAACCTTTTCGGTACCTTCTCTATGTATATTTTCTGAGAAAGTCCTATCATTCTCTTAGATCTATCCCTATAGATCTTTATACTAAGAATGTAAAAAATTTCTCCTAGGTCTTTCATGAAAAATTTCTTTGACAACCGTACCATGACCGAAGTCAGCATAGGAACATTATTCCCAATCAGGAGGATATCGTCCACATATAATACGAGAAATGTGACAGCACTCCCACTGATCTTTTTATATACACAAGGCTTCTCCTCATTTCTGATGAAATCAAATGATTTGATCACATCATTAAAATGGGTGTTCTAACTCCGAGATGCTTGCTAAGTCCATAAATGAACCTTTGTTGTTTGCAGATTTTGTGATCACTATCACTGGATATGAAATCTATAGGCTACTTCATATACATATCTTGTTCAAGATATCCATTTAGGAAGATAGTTTTGAAAGAAACGTACGGCAGTACTATGCATGCAATGTTAAAATTTATTCAACAGAACTATTAGATTAAATAATTTAATCTATTTTTCATACATAATATCTAATCTAAACTACCATGCCAAGATCTATAATATGATTTAACATACATTTTAAGATCTGTAATAAAAACTGCATCGATCTAATCGATGCTGCAATCTAGATCTAACCCTTAGATCTATTACAAATAATGAAATAAGTTCAAAACCATTACCAAACTGTAAGCTGATGATCTTCGCTGGTCCAACACTTGGATAGGTGTTCCTTCAAGTTGCTCGCAACTGCATAAAGTCATCCGACCTCTACAGAACGTCCACATAAAGATCGATGCAAATCAGGATTTTTGAAAGTGCTAGCTTGTAAGGATCTTCGAGGCTGATTTCTCCCTTCTTCTTCAAGACTCTTGGATGCTCCAAAAGAAGAGAATATCTGAAAGAGGAAGAGAGGAGGAGAAGGAGCTCTCGAGAAAATAAAAACAGCAAGGAGAACATATGGGGCATCCACTATTGGAGCCCCCTTTATATAGAAAAGGGATTAGGATTTTGGTTAAAGGGAGGGCACCAATAGAGTCCACGCCAAACACTAATTTGGCATCCCAAAAATTTCCAAAAATGAGAGTTGGTGTGAGGAAGAGATCTGGTATCTCACACACCCAAAAACTCCTCATAAAAATTAAGAAAAAAAATCAATAGGTGCCACCCTTGTTTCCATGTTTGACAAATCTCTTTCTTTCTTATCTTCTTATCTCTAATTCAAATTACATTCGAATTAGGTAGGAGATAAGATCATAAGTCACCATGCTTTGCCGCCCACCCTTACTGGGCCCACATTCTTCATGCTAAAAATCTCATGCCAAAACTATTTTGGCATTGAGAATAAGTGGATAGATCCAGGGTGGCGCAAGGAGAAAGAGATAGAGTCCCTGTCGACTGAGACTCTTCATTTTCAAATTAATTCTAAATCAAATCAAATCTGATTCAAACTCAATAATAAAAATGAACCTAATCTAATTAAGAGCTTAATTATCTCAATAAATTTTAACCCAATTAAAATTAGTTGAGTCTAAGTCCTGATCTAATTAGGATCAAATTTCTCTTGCAATTAGGTTTGATCAAATCAAACCCAATCTAAGTCAAACTGAATCTAATCCAATTAGACTTGATCCAAAGCTCTTTCTTAATCAAATTAAGTTAATTAATAATCTAATTACTAATTAATTTCTATTAATAGCAGAGTCTCAGTCCAATAGGACTCTCTTCCAGAGTTCCAGTCCTAGTGGGACTCCTCATCAGAGTCACAATCCAATTGGACACTTCAGCCATCAGATCTGATCGAATCTTCTAATGTGTGTGACCCCATAGGTTCGAACCTAAGTCGATAGCATAGGAATAACTTTTTATACTAATCGATGTAACCATCTAGTAATGGGACCCGACGTCCGAATAGACCGAAGGATTGCAAAGCAACATTCTAGAACCTACTGGCGTATGGTTACCATATAATCATCCCTTTGACCCTAATGCTTAAGGTGACCTAGAGTTTGACTGTCAACCTAATATAGTTAACTACATTGTATTTCAACCTTTCAAATCCATCATATAGATTACCCTGGCTAAAGTTTTACTAAATTGAAATACATTGATGCATATCTCCTACTAATTCAAAGGGATCAATTCCATCTTGACTCACACACTGACTTGATAAGTACTTGACTGCACCCAGTAACCTTCCGTCACTGAATTATAAATTCAAATGGTCGGCATCAAAGTACAGTGAGTTGCTTACAAGTCACCGTGGTGATCTCAGGTCGGAGGGATACTTATATCCATACCCATCATGAGCTACTCTTGATAGTAGAGTGCTCGACAAATGATCATGTTCGATGCGAATATACACTTACATACTACCTGTATGCCATACCAGTGTCTCTACACTCCTTGGTTAAGAGGACAACTAACGCATATGGTATACAACAACCTATACTTGATGCTGCTATTGTCCTATTAATAGCATATCATTTGGTCGTGAACATATTTTAAGGACTAAACGATAAATCCTCCTTTGTTGATTAATTATAGTCCTAAGAACTTCATCACAATACAGAAGTTCAAATAAGATGGATAAAATTATGATGAAAAAGCCAAATAATTTTACTAATAAAATCCATATATATTTTATAATTTATGAGCACAATCATCAATAGACTGACGATTGACTTTAGGACATATTTTCCAACAACTCCCACTTGGACTAAAGCCAATCGATACAGTATCGTATACCCATCTTCGACTTGCAATCATCGAACTCTTTGATTTCAAAAGCTTTAGTAAATGGATCGGCTAGGTTCTCCTTCCCATCAATCTTCAGAAGGTCGATGTCATCTCAATCTACGATCTCCCGGATAAGGTGGTAGCGGTGCATAATATGCTTGGTGTGTTGATGGAACTTTGATTTTTTGGCTTGAGTGATGGCTTCAGTGCTGTCGAAGTATAACAGGATAGGGCCATTGATGGAGGTGCCACTCTGAGCTCATCGATAAACTTTCATAATGATACAGCTTCCTTCGCAGCATCAAATGCCATGATTACTCTGCCTCGCAAACAGAGTCAGCCATGGTGTGCTGCTTAAAATCTTTTCAGTAGATTGCTCCACCATTCAGGGTAAAATATAACCCGACACACTCTTGCTATCATCATGGTCTGACTGAAAATTGAAGTCGATGAATCTCACTAGTTTAAGGTCAGTTTCATTATAAAAAGCCACTGGTCCTTATTATTCTTAAATACTTAAGGATGATCTTTACAACCTTCTAGTGGTTCTCTCCTGGATCAAACTGGTATCTACCACTATCCTTAGTGAGTATGCCACGTTTGATCTTGTACATATCATGGCGTATATTATAGAACCTACTACTCAAGCATATGAAACTCTACTCATACACTCTCTCTCTTGAGGAGTTGTCGGATAATCCTTCTTCGAGAGAGAAATTTTATGACCTATCGAGAGATAGCCTTTCTTAAAATTTTCATACTGAACCACTTCAGCACGATGTCTATGTATGTGGACTAGGACAATCCAAGCAATCTTTTCGATTTATCTCTATGGATCTTTATTCCAAGGATGTAGAATGCTTCTCGCAAATCCTTCATAAAGAATTGAGATGATAACCAGACTTTTATTCTTTGTAATGCAGAGATGTCATTCTCAATTAAGAGAATGTCATCCACATACAGAATGAGGAATACAACCACAGAGTCATTCATCCATTTGTAAATGCAGGATTCTTCTCCATTCTTAACGAAGCCATACATTTTGATAACCTTATCAAAATGCATGTTCCAACTTTTAGATGCTTGCTTCAATCCATAAATGGATCTCTGAAACTTGCATACTTTGGACTCTTCTATGGATGTGAAACCCTCAGGCTATATCATATACACCTCTTCTTCCAGCTCTTCATTTAGAAAAACTGTTTTCACATCCATTTGCCAGATTTCATAGTCCATGTGTGTCGCTATTGCAAGCATAATTCGAATGGATTTGAGCACTGTCACGGGAGAAAATATCTCATCATAGTCAATACCATAATACTGACAATAATTTTTGACAACCAAATAGATTTTATAGATCTCCACCTTTCCGTCTGCACCCCTCTTCCTTTTGAAGACCCACTTACACCCTATCAGTTTAACCCTTCAAGTGGGTCAACTATTGTCCATACATCATTGATCTTCATGGACTCCATTTTAGATTTCATGGATTCAAGCCATTTATCAAAGTTGGATCTTTGCATTGTATCTATATAGGTGGTCGAGTCCTCATTGTTCTCATCAAGTTCAATAGGATCCCGTCCCGGATCAAAAATCGTAGTATTTGTCTGGTTGATGTGATACTCTATCAAATCTCCTTAATAGTGTCTCTACAACAAGTTTCAGATTTGACATCGTCAAATCCGATTCTGTGGGTTCATTAGACTGTGTCGGTTCTATCGGTTGAACTTTATCAAGTTCAACCTTAGAGGCATTAGTCCCTTTCTCAAGAAATTTTTTCTAAAAGACTGTCCTAAGACTGACAAACACTTTTGTTCATTAGCAAGGTAGAATAATATCCTTCATTTTTTTGGATATCCTATAAATTACACTTATCAGATTTGGCTCCAAGTTTGTCTGTTTTCAAACATTTGACATAAGTTGAACATCTCCAAACTCTAAGATGAGAGAGCCCTGACTTACGTCCCATCCATATCTCATATGGTGTTTTACTTATAGATTTACCAGAAACCCTATTAAGCATATAACAAACCGACTTGAGTGCATATTCCCAAAGGGATATTGACAGACTAGAAAAGTCCATCATAGATCGAACCATATCCAACAGGGTTCGATTTTTCTTTTTGACACACCATTATGTTGTGGCATTTCAGGAGGTGTCTATTGAGAGAGAATCTCATTCTCCTCTAGATATATCAAAAATTCAGTAGAAAGATATTCACCTCCTCGATTTGATCGAAAAATTTTAATATTCTTTCTAGTTTGTTTATCTACTTCATTACGAAATAGTTTGAATATTTCTAATGATTCAGACTTGTGTTTCATCAAGTAGACGTATCCATACCTAGATAGGTCATCTGTGAACATAATAAAATAGTGGTACCCTCCTTTGGCACTTGTGCTCATAGGTTTATATACATCAGTATGTACCAGATCCAGAACATCATTGGCTCGTTTATCTTTTTCAGTAAAAGATGACTTGATCATCTTTTCAAGTAAGCAAGACTCACAGGTAGGCAACGATTCATAATCATTGTTATCAAGAATTTCTTCTTGAGCTAATCTGTTCATCCTGTTCTTGTTCATATAACCTAGCCTACAATGCCAAAAGTAGGCATCCGTGACATTGACTATTCTAGGGCATTTATTAGAGGTGTACATTACATTAGGCCGCGATACAATATAAATCTCATTGTTTAACTGTCCATGCAGTATAGTAACACCATTCAAAATGATATCACAAAAGCTTTTCTTTATTGAAATTTTATAATTTGATTTGGCCAAAAGGCCTATAGAATAATATTTAAAAAAATTAGGACAGTAATGACAATCATTTAGAATAATAAATAAGATTCGAATATAAGCTTGATAATTCTTAAAGCTAGAACTGAAACTGATCTTCCATCTCCAACATTCAGGAATCTCTCGCCATCTCCAAACCTCCTACCATGACTTGAAGATCCTGCAACGAATTGCAAATGTTAATAGAGCTACCGATATCCAATACCCAGATCATTGTATCAAAAATTGAGAAGTTACAAGGTGTTATCATATAATTATCTTATTCTGCAACCAATTGCTTCTTCTTCTTTAGCCTGTTCAGATCAAGAAAAGCTAAGTATTGAGGACAGTTCCTCTTTCAGTGACCCTGCTTCTTACAATAGAAGTACTCTGCTTGACTCTGGTCGATCTTGAACTTGGGCTTTTGCGTCTGACTTTTAGCATTTTGTACCTTCTTATTTTTTCTTCTTCCCTTTCTTAAAGAGACGATGCCCACCCGAAGAAGATCCTCCCACTACATTCACCATCTCCTTGTGAAGCTGGTGATCTTTCTCAAAAATCTATAGCAACCCAACAGACCATGGTAGTTGACTACAGGCTTCATCATTCTAAAATGCTTGAGAAATGGTAGGTAGGATTTGGGCAGAGAGTTCATGATCACATCTTTTTCCAGCTGTTCGTGCAAAGAAAAGATGAGCTTGCTCAGTCACTCGATCTGTTCGATTATGTACAATACATGATTGATGACCGATGCTCCCTTCCTCATTCGAGCATTGAAAATGATGCAACTAGTCTTGTACCGCTCAACATCATCAGGAGTACCAAAGGACTCTCTCAACACCTTGAGTATATCCTCTGGTTGAGCCTTTTCAAACTTTCAGTCGAACTCGTCGTTCATTGCAGCCCGTATTATACAATGCATCATGGTGCGGTCGTTGAGCCACTTCAAATAAATATCTCTAACTGCACCACGGGCATTGGGAGCAAGCTCCTTAGGTGTCGGATCTAAAATCCTAATCTCAGTTTGGGTCAAAGGGATGAATTATACGATAACTATATGCCAATAGGTTCTTGAATGATGCTTCACAATCTTTCGACCTATCCGAACGTCAAGTATCATTGCTAGATGGTCACTTTGATTGGTATAGGAAGATTGTTCCTATACTACCAACTTAGGTTCGAATCTATGGGTCACACTCAAAAAAATTTCTGACTGATTATATGGTTGATCGATGATTAAGAATCATTCTAGGGTAAAACAGTCAATTCGATTGATGATTAATCTTATATAAAATTATAATAAATTAATTATTAATTATTGATGAATTATAAGAGGATTGATTAATAATTAGATTACTAATTAGCTCAATTTAATTGAGTATTGAGGTTTGGATCAAATCTAATTGAATTGGATTCAATTTGGTTTGACCCGATTAGGTTATGAGATAACCTAATCGCTAAGGGTGTTCGATTCTTGATTTGATCAGAATTTGAACTCGATTAATTTTTGATTTGATTAAAATTTAATTAAAACTATTTACTATCAAATTAGATTAGATTTAGTGGTCCAATTGGGTCTAACCTAATTTGGTTGGTTAAGAATCTAATTGGATGAGAAAATAATCTGAATTCAAATCCCTTGCGCCTCCTTTCTCTGTGCCCTCTTATTCTTCATGCGAGAAAAATTTTTTATGTAAATTTTTTTATATTCAAAAACTTTTTCATATCTCTATCTGATTTCTTTTAAATTAAAAATTGGTTGATTTAAATTTGAGTTCAAATGAGTTTGAATTTGAATGAAAACCTAGAGTCCAAATTGAGTTAGACTCTTTTCTTCATGCCATCCCCTTTCTCCATGCATAAAGTATTTTTGTATGAGATTTTTTACACCAATCTAATGTTGGTCGACCCCTCTCTGAGTTTATAAGATAAAGATAAAGTTTAGTTCCAAATTTAATTCAAATTTGATTTAAATTGATGATAAATATCAACCAATGTTTGAAATTGAATCGAAACTATCTTTCCTTATCCTTATCTTCTATGGGATGCCACCCTTAAGAAGGGATCAGATTTGTGCAAGATTAGAAGTGATTTTTGATGTGAGAAATCTGAGAGTTGGGATGTAAAATGTTGAGAGTGGGTTGGGCTTCCATGCATAAGAAACAGAGGAAGTGTTCTTCCTCTCGGGCATGAGGTGTAGGGTCTCGGGTTTCAACTCTAGATTTTGTGAAAAGAAAATACAAGAGTGAGTCTTGTTCAATCTTGCACACCATCACCTCCTTATAAAGCTTTGTCTTTTGATCTGAAAGAGTTCAGGAGATTCGAAGAAAGGAGCTTGGATCAACCATCTAGAGTCTTCGACGCGAGTTAGCACTCCTACGAAGGAAGATTCGAT
This sequence comes from Elaeis oleifera, assembly GCA_000441515.1. Lineage (NCBI taxonomy): Eukaryota > Viridiplantae > Streptophyta > Magnoliopsida > Arecales > Arecaceae > Elaeis > Elaeis oleifera. The sequence goes on along the minus strand of KE505156.1, from coordinate 34,910 downwards.
CAGGACATCGAGTGGATGATCTGTAGATGCCGGATGATCTGTGCGGCTACTCGACATCAGTGAGAACTTTATACCATGCCTACCAATAGTAGAGATCATCAATCTATAAAAAGGTAATAAGTTCTGAACTCAATCGATGTGATCTAAAAGTTAGATCAGATTCAAGGCATCGATGTGATCGATGCAGTTTTTATTTATATCAGACTTTATATGTAAATTTTCATATCATAGATCTTAAATTGATAGTTTAGATCTGATCCAAGATATGTTTAGAAGATTAAAATGTTTAATCTTTATTTTTATTATAAATTTAAAATACATGCTTTGAACTATCTATTTTTTTCATATTTATTATCTGGGAGCCCCCTCCTTCATCGTATTTGAAAATTAATTTTGATGGGAATGTTAAAGGTAGGTATGGTGAGGTAGGTTTTATGATCTATGGGCCCAATTCCAGGCTAGTGGTAGCTGGAGGGAACCATCTAATTGAACCCACAGTACTTGATGTGGAGCTCCGTGCTGCTTGGGTGGGGATTGTGCTTGCCAAGTGGACCCTGAGTGCTGGCCAGCATGTTGTGGTGGGTGACTCCACCACTATGGTTGCCTGCTTACAAAGCTACATTCGAAGAGGAGCCACTCACCCTCTTCTACATGATGTTTAGATTTTGTTAGAGGGATACATTGCTCTAGCTATTACGCATACATTCTGGGAGGCAAACACTATAGCCGACTGGGTGGCAGCCTAAATAGCTGAGCATACAGGAGGTCCTTTGGATCGAGGTGGTGGTGGTTTTGTTGGAAAATATGTTCCAAAGCTAATCGTCAGCCTGTTGATGATTGTGCTCATAATTATAATTATATATAATTTTATTAATAAAATTATTTGATATTTTCATCATATTTTGTCCATCTTATTTGAACTCCTGTATTGTGGTGAAGTCCTTAGGACTATATTTAATTAACAAAGGAGGATTTATTTTTTAGTCCTTAAAACGTGTTCGTGACCAAATGATATGTGATCAATAGGACGATAGCAATATCGAGTATAGGTCATTATGCACCATATAAGTTGGTTGTCTTCTTAACCAAGGAGTGTGAGATATTGGTATAGCATGCAGGTAGAATGTAAGTGTATATTCGCACCAAACATGACCATTGTCAAGCACTCAGCTATCAAGAGTAGCTTATGAAGGGTATGGATATAAGAGTCTCTCAGACCTGAGATCACCACGGTGATTTGTAAGCAACTCATTGTACTTTAGTATTGGATCATCTGAATTTTTAATTCAGTGATGAAAGATTATCGAGCGCAGTCAAGTACTTATCAAGTCGGTGCCTGAGTCAAGATGGAATTGACTTCTCTAAATTAGTAGGAGATATGCATCAGTGTATTTCAATTTAGTAAAATCTTGACCAGGATAATTCATGTGATAAATTTGAAAGGTTGAAATATAATATGGTCGACTATATTAGGGTTGACAGTCAAACCCTAGGTTATCTTAAGCATTAGGGTCAAGGGATGAATTATACAATAACCATACGTCAGTAGGTTCTAGAATGTTGCTTTGCAATCATTCGATCTATCCGGACATCGGGTCTCATTGCTAGATGGTTATATCGATTAGTATAAAAATTATTCCTATGCTACTGACTTAGGTTCGAACCTATGAGGTCATAAACATTAGAAGATTAGGTCAGATTTGATGGCTGAACTATCCAATTGGATTGTGACTCTGGGAAGGAGTTCCACTAGGACTGGGACTCTGGAGGAGAGTCCACTGGATTGAGACTCTACTATTAATAAAAAATTAATTAGTAATTAGATTGCTAATTAACTCAGTTTAATGGAGCAAAGAGCTTTGGATCAAGTCTAATTGAATTAGATTCAGTTTGACTTAGATTGGGTTTGATTTGATCAAGTCTGATTGTAAGATAAATTTGATCCTAATTTGATCAAGACTTAGGCTCAGCTAATTCCTAATTAGGTTAGAAATTTATTAAGATGATGGAGCTTCTAATTAGATTAGATTCATTTCTATTATTGGGTTTGAACGAGATTTGATTTGATTTAGAATTAATTTAGAAAAGAAGAGTCCAAGTGAACAAAGACTCTATCTTTTAATCCTTACACCACCCCTAGACCCATGCCCTGTTCTCAATGCCAAATTGGATTTGGCTTGAGATTTTTGGCATGATAAGAGTGGGCCCAGTAAGGGTGGGCAACATAGCATGATGAGTCATAATCTTATCTTCTGTCTAATTCGAATGCGATCTGAATTAGAGATAAGGTGATAAGAAGGAATGAGAATTTTCAAACAAGGAAAGAAGGGAGGTGCCAATTAATTTTTTCTAAACTTTTATGAAGAGTTTTTGGGTATGTGAGACTCCTGATCTCTTTCCCCACACCAAATCTCATTTATGAAATTTTGGGATGCCCAAAAGGTGTTTGATGTGGACTCTATTGGCGCCCTCTCCTTTGGACCCAAAACCCTAGCCCTTGTTATATAAAGGGGCTCCAATAATGGACTCCCATCTTGAATCTTTGCTGAGTTTATTTTTCTCCAGAGCTCCTTCTTCTCTCCTCTTCCTCTTTCAGATATTCTCTTCCTTTGGAGCATCCAAAAGTTGTGAAGATGTTGCCCAGATATGGAGCCCAAGGAGGGGGTGAATTGGATCTTTTAAAATTTAAAGATTAGTGCACTAAAATAATGTGCTAAAATATTTAAGTGGAAAGGATTGATTTTTAATAAAATAAATTTAAACATAAATAATAAGATTGCAAGTATAAGACATAAAGAATAAGTACAGAGAGGCAAGCATAACAAACACAAAGAATTTATAGTGGTTCGGTGCCAACCTTGCACCTACATCTACTCTCCAAGTTTCTACTTGAGAATTCAATCCACTAAATGGATTTAAAGGATTACACCACGTCAGATACCTCTGACCCTTACTATCCAAGCAAGAACATTAATTTCTCAGGTACAAGTCAACCCTCAACAATCCGATTCAAGGTTCAGATCAATCCAACCGAGTTTTAGAACCCCCAAAACTCAAGAACCCAAATACAATTTAAAAAATAGGGTACAAAAATTTCGCACACAATCTTCTTAAATAGATACAATAAATATAATAAAATATGGTACTCAAGGTGAAGAAGCTTTTGCTGAACACCTTCAAAAAATTTCACACTTGATTGCTACTGGAGAGTGGTTGGTGAAGTGATTAAATGCTTCTTTTCTCTTTTTTAGGATTGAATGAGCTTTTCTCGGATTTGAAATTATATGCTTGCAAACCTTATAATTTTTCACTTCAAGAGAGCATTTATAGTCACCATTTATCCTTGAGAATATCTCAAAGTTGGTTTAGAGCCGTTGGAGAGTGTTTAATGTGCATTAAATGCACCAAAACAGGCTTAAACTAGCTGTTACGAACTCGCCCAGAATGGATCGTTCTAGGTGGGTCGTCCCACTATGATTGGGAAGTCCCATAGGATGTCTCATTTGGTCAGATAGAAAGTTCAGCTTTCTGTTTTGATCTCAGGGTCTCAGGGGTCATCCCAGGTGGGTCGTCCCACTGCATGGGTCGTCCCAAATGGGTCATCCCATTGTGTGCCATGAGCCAAAAACAAACGTACCGGCTACCCAATGAAAGGAGATGACCCTAATGGGTCATCACATTTTTTGCCAATCCAATTTTTCGTGTATTTAAAGTTCAAAACTTATCGGAACACTTTCAAACGCTTTTAAATGACTTGGACACTCTCAAAAGTCTTCGAAAAACTTTTCATCTTGCAGAAATTTCAACTTTGGCATACTAGATGAGGCTTTTTAAACTCAATTTCTAAGACTATCTAAAATATCATAAAAATAATCTTCAAGGATAAGAAACACATTAGTAGTCCCCTCAAATGGTTTGTGATCATCAAAATCAATTCTTGGAGCAACAATCTCCTCCTTTTTGATGATGACAAAATATTTGAGTGTTCATAAAATATATCTTTAAAGCTCAAGAAATTTAGATTTGTGAAGCACTTATAGGAATATACCAAAGATTAAACATAGAAAATCATGAGATACATATTTTCAGCAATTTTAATGTTTCAATTTATTTTGCTGAAACTCATTTGTGAAGATATCAGAGTTTTTCTAAATATTATTCTTAATCAATTAAAATTCTCTCCTTTCTTGTATGAAATAGATAAAATAATCATTTTGAAAAAGATCTTCCCCTTTCTTATATAAAGAGTGTTCAATTCGTCAAAATTTTTTTTATTGAAGTAGAGATGGTTCATAAAGAATTTTATTCTTTCTTCTTTATTTTAGT
>KE505155.1:459050-483656 GCA_000441515.1 Elaeis oleifera | reverse complement strand
GGTGAAGGAGTATTATCCTCAGTTCAGTTTCATGTGGATCATCACTGGAGGGTAGACACATGGACATCTTATGAAAGTTGAGATTAGCGCTACAGGTATTCTTCTTATCCTAATTTATATTTATGGTACTTTGATTATTATAGTCAAAGATTTTGGGTATTGGAGTTTCAGTGCATCGAATATTTTGAATGAAATTTTAACACCTAAGCTTTCCGCTGCACCATCGGGACCCAACACAAGAGGGCAAGGGTTGCACCTCCAGGGCCCTCCACCATCGATCGGGCACTGTCTCCTCCGAGGGCCCTCGGCAAGTGGTCCTCCTCTCCTGAGGGAGTGGCCCGCTAGGGCACCACCGTCGATGCTTTTGCAGAGGCCCGACTCCATTGCATTGTGAAGTACAAGGCCTCAAGGGGGAGCTCCCCAATGCTTCAACTACTGAGTTCATCCAGGACTTTGAGAATTACAATGTCGGTATAAAGTACATGATGTCATAGCTAGACTTACACTATCTCTATCTGGAGAATAGTGATGAGGAGGTGGGAGCCTTCTCCTCGGACGAGGATTAGGCCTTCGTCTGACTGCTCTCCTTCTCTCTCTCTTTTTATTCGATATCTCTTCGGCATCGATTTTATGTAAATGCTTTTTTTTTGAATGAAAAATGAGTTTTACTATGGGTACCACTTCCATGGTTGCACTTCATTTTTTTTTGCTATCGAAATCTTCGATGTTGTTTGATTGTGCAATTGCTGGATCAAAGGCTTTAGCATGTGTTTGGTTTTCTTCGACGGGTATACCTTTCAAGTGGTTTGGCCATCCTTGAAATTATAGATTTGGACTTCAACATGCATTTGATCTCCATCTTCGGATGAACCTTTTAAGAGTTAGGCTCCCCTAGAAAATCGTAAACTTGGACTTTGGCATGCATTTGATCTCCATCTTTGGGTGAATCTTTTAGGAGTTAGGTTTCTTAGGAAATCATAGACTTGGACTTCAGTGTGCATCTGATCTCCATTTTCGGATGAATCTTTTAGGAGTTAGGTCTCTTAGAAAATCATAAACTCAAATTTCAGCGCACATCTGATCTCTTCCTGCCTTATCTAGAGCTATGTCGAACACTCCCTTTTCCTTTCCCCTTCTTCTTCCTTTCTTTTTTTGGGGGAGTTGGTCCTCCATGCTGATCGGATGCACACCCTGGGCATTCAATGCCGGATGTTCTCCAAGGGTGGTGGTGCATCAAAGGGACAATTGGAACTTTGACTTTTAATGGTGTGGCCTTTGAGCCTCTCCCCGACGACATGCGTCCTGTGGCCAATGGAGCAGTTGGAGGCCATAAATGCATGACTCATCTACAAAGGAGCCCCCGTGCTGTTGAGGCCAAGATTATTGGTAGCCCTTTCCAGATGTTGTCCTTCCTATTGTCGAAGCACAGCTGCTGCTTGCTCTCACTTGGCACGGCCTTCTTGTATCCTTATGGGGACAAGGTTCATCTCGAAGGAGGATGCTGGAGGGGAGCACATTGGGTGGTGCCTTTATTTGGTGTGAAAGGTGTTGAAATTTTTGCAGTTCCATTCGTAGAGTTGCACAAGGGGTGCTAGGCAGGCGCTAGGACTGCTCTTGAAGTTGTTCCTTGGGAGAGGCTCGAACCCTTTCAAAGGGTGGTTTGATTCACTCAAATAGTTTTAGTGTAGCCTTTTGATCCTCCTTGGATGTTATCGTAAAAGCAAAGCATTTTTGAGGGTCGTGAAGCAGACACTGTCGAGTCTCACGATTTCTGCCAGACCAACCCCGCATGGGGCTCAGATGGTGGCCGTGCTTAAGGTCTTTTCTATCTTGTAATCACAAACTTCATCTGGTCGAAATCCTCTTATAATGAATTCTTCTTCCTCAATAAAATATTTCTTCACTTTTCATTTGTGTTTTGCATGGTTGTCTTGATGTCATTGTGAGAGGTTCCTTTGAGATGTCACTTGATTATCGAACCGAAGTCACTTGCGGTCCCCTGCCCCATCGGATTGTCTTCAACCAAGGCATTGCATGGCATCTCCGGGGTTGCTCCGGTGATGAGTTTTAGTTCGTTCAAAACTTACAATCAGATTTTCTTGTAGGAGGAACAATATTATTGAAGATAAGGATGTACAGAATGGTCTTACTTATCGACAATGTATCCAAGGTCTTTTGGAGTATCGGGCATGCAGGGGTCGGCTCTCGCTAAGAGTTGCTAACATATGGGCCCTAAGCTCATCTATCTCTATCGACTAACTCGGTGGTTCCCAACCTAGTATTCATCCATCATGTTTGGCAGATTTAGGTGTTTTAGTCCATTCGAGTTCAGGATCTTTAGGTTGAGAGATGTCAGGTGGCATCGACTTCGGAACGGGCTCTATAGTGATCAACCATCCACAGCTGACATGATATACTGTTTTGTCTTGAACTCTTGCCTTGATGACTCATGGCAGGGAATAAGCTCCAACTCGTTCGACAATATAATGGATTATTGTGGTTGAGAGTTCTTTCATCGCGAATGCCCGAGTTCGCTGAATGGAGTTCTTTGCACCTCTTCACACCAAACACCAATGGCTTCGGAGCTCGTCACTCGATCTTCCATGCTTCCTATCCCCCCTAGTGGCTGAAGATGGTTCCGAGGTCGTATACATGGCTCCACTCCTTGGGTCGTTGTCGAGGTTGTTGCCCCCTACTTCGACATTGATCCACCATGAGTGCCCTGCAAGGTCCCCATTCCTGCTTTCAAGGTACTCATAGTGGGTGAGATCTTCAGGATTGTCTTCTAACCAATAGTATTCCGTGATGTCGTGGTCGCTATTGTATGAGAGAAGGTAATATTTTCCTTATTTTATTGTGTTCTTATCTTCGGGGGCCAATGTACAGAGTCTTGGTCTTTGATCTTTATGAGGATCCGAAGGTGTAGGTCAGAGAAAGAGAATAGTAGTGAAAGTATTGTGGAGGAACCTTCATCCCCACTCTTTCTGCGGTTGTCTAGGGTGATTCTATTCTCCCTATTTTAAAGCTCCACGATCGTTGCCGTAGGGCTTTTCTTATCGCCGTTCTTCCTCTCTTTTCTTCTCAAAGTCTGACTTTGGCCTCCCAACCCAGGCATCTATTTGCGCTCGACTGATGAGATCGACATTGTCCCTTGGAAAGTTCTCATTGAGGAAGAAACTAGGCACTCACCCCATATCCTTACTTCATTGTCCGCATTGTGGCAGGTTCACTGAGGGCACGGACTTTTGGGGTGACAGCATCAAGGCATTTCATATATTATTCTCAACGACATTTCCCCCTCTTGATATTGGTGGAGGTACTATCGTCATCCTTTGTCTGTAGTCTCGGGCTGGGGAGGCACACCACTGGCTGACTTCTCGATCACTCGAGGGAGTGGGTTGACCTCTGTGGGAGGTCAGAGGATCGGATTCTTGTATCCTCCCTAAGGGTCATCAGGGAGGATCCACGGAAGAAGGCATCCGATGCCTTCACAGAGTCACAAAAATCTCGTGGCCCCTCCAAGGGAGGATCGATGGGTCTGGCCTACTATTGTTAGTGATTCTCGTCTGCCTAGCACCTGGAGGGTCACTTTCGTAGAATCTTGAGGGCATCATGCATTCACCTTGGCGCGCTTTGGATAATGATGTTGCTACCGGGGTAGTCAACCTGGGTCTTTGGCCACCAGTTTAGGCAATTTTCGAGACCACTCGTTCGGCGACGCCTGTTGCCTGGTCAGTGGGAGTGGTTGGGAGATTTCAACCTTGGCCTTTCTTATAAAGGACTCCCCCTCACCCTTGGACCAAGGTTTGTCGGTGACCCCCCATGTTGCGGTGATGCTGTTCCATCGTTGTCGAGACACGATGGGTGTCTCTTTCATAGTCGGAGAAGCTTAGGTCTCTGATTGGACAGTCATTAGGCACTTGGGTGAGAGCCGTTATGGTGGAGATTTTGGCTTGGCATGGGAGATATTGAAAATCTCTCACCGCTCTAATAAGAGAGTCGGCACAGCGGTCATTAGAGGTTTCTTTTGAGTAGTACCCGATCGAGAGGTCTTCAACCTCTCCGTGGGGCTACTCTTCCCACCTCCCTGAGATGGCTTCTTCCACAATCTCTAGTGAGGCATCTGGGAGGTGGACATGTCTCTGAGAAGAGTGCCCATCATGCTACCAAAGTGCCCTCCAAGGAGGTTGTGACTTTCACCGACTTAGCACTTTACTTGATCATCTCCAGTCATTTTGGGGTGCAGTCTAAGCTTGATCCCACAGCGGGTAACCAATGACGCCAATGTAACTCCTATTTTATAGTTCTTCTTTGTGGTTGTTGTCTTTGTAATGGTGATGTAGCTTCTGAGAAATGAATGTTCTTTTTTTCTTCTCTTTAGCACTCTGAATGACTATTACTGTAACATTTCATGTCGCTTTGAGAGGTCTTTGCTTCACCTCATGGAATACCGTACCGCCCCATACCACCCGTATCGTACCATACCGATCTCGTATCGGTACGCCGTACCAAAGTATACCGACATTACCGTACCGTACCGAACCGCGTACCGACATTAAACAGAATTTCATCGGTACGGGATCCGGTACCGGTACGGCGAACCTTGCTTCGCCCCTCGCTGGCATGTAATATTCGCATGATGCAGGGATGAGGACTCTCCACATTCTTTTCCATGGATGCGGAGGTCGTTGATGCGTTCACTATCCTCACGTGTGGACAAGGAGGGGCATCAGATCGAAGCTGGTGATGATCTTCTTGATCTTTTCCGTAGGTAGAGGTCAACGATGCACTCGCTATCCTCACTCGTAGATGAGGAGGGGCATTAGATCGAAGCTGACGATGAAACCCCCGATCCTTCCTGTAGATAGAGGTCAGTGATGCGCTCGCTATCTTTGCTCATAGGCGAGGAGGGGTATCAGACCAAAGCTGGTGACAATCTTTCTATCCTTCCAGCGAGTGGAGGTTGACAATGCATTCGCTATCCTCACTCATAGATGAGGAGGGGCATTGGACTGAAGCTAACAATAAAACTCCCAATCCTTCCCATAAGTAGAGGTCAATGATGCGCTTGCTATTCTCACTCATAGGTGAGGAGCATCGGACCGAAGCTGGTGATGAAACTCCCAATCCTTCCCTTAGGTAGAGGTTGATGATGTGCTTGCTATCCTTGCTCATAGATGAAGGGCATCGAACTAAAGCTGGCGACAAAACTCCCAATCCTTCCCATAGGTGGACGTCGATGATGCACTCACTATTCTCGTTCGTAGGCGAGGAGGGGCATCAGACTCAGAACATCACTACCGTAACAAAGATATTGGGATGTCGATACGCGCTTCAAGTTTTGGGTGCCTTCATGGTCGGGAGGACTTCATTCCTATAGGGGCCATGTGTGCATGTTCGTGCATGCTCCCCTGCCCACCAAGGAATCCTGTCTCTTTTCTACCGACATGCCATTCTACCTGCTCTGGTCCTCTTGATGATCCAAGACATCGATGGGTGTGTCGTGTGGCTCATCAGGTGGGATCTCAAATTAGCATGGAGTTTATCCACTCTGAATCTCTCTCGAGGATGGTGGTAGAGTTCGGGGTTGGAGCCGTCATCTTGCTGATGGCTAGCCCACCTGGAGTCCATCGGTTCAATGCTTCGATTCTCGAATCTTCCCTTAAGCCTTCCCATTTGTCAGGGACGGTACTGGTGCCATCTCATGGTGGGCCGATGATCGTTATGGTCGACTGACTCTTTCTAGGCTTCGGAGGGGATCGGGATGGACTGTATGGAGCTCTTTCCACCGATCATGACCATAGGCAGAAGGCTCAAGTCGTGTTTGGGTATCAATACCTCCGCTTCATCCTGTTTACATAGACCCAACAGTCGCATCGAGAAAATTGTTGATGGAGTTTGGGCCTTCGCCGCACCTCACCCAGCTACCATGCGATAGGCGTGGGTGTTTAGATCTGCTCCATCAAGACATCAACTGATTGTTCCCTCAAGGAAGGCCGATCCTTGCCATCTCACGCATCAAGCATGCTATGCTGGAGGGACCACCAGTGTGACATGGTGGGATAGTTCTGCCACCAGACTCTCACTACTTCTCCTAGAAAATGGGGCATGCACAGTGGCCGTCCTCTTTTTAGTATCAATCTATTGCCACTCCTCAAAGTAACCATCGTGGCGGGATAGCTCAGATCCTCCATGCCGTGCTGGAGCATTTGAGTGCTGACCAAGGTCTCCAGCACCTGCAAAAGAAGCCCTCACACACCAGAGAAGATGATGGGGGGTTCTCCAGTGAGGGTCTCTCCGATGCCTAAGTCAGCAACGTCTCGAAGAGGAGAGAACAAAGGAGGGAGAGGGTAGTGAGAAAGAGATCCCCCCTCTGGTATTGGCCTGGCCCCCCTTTTATGAGGGGAAGAATGTCAGATGATTGGTCGCTTGATCTCAGCTGCCCGTCGGAAAGGTGGCCGTCAGGAGGTCAGAGTAATGGGTGTCAGCTGGTTCTGATGGGACTAGCCTTCCACGAGTGAGAAAAAGCTGCTAACATCATCGACTATTAGATCGGAATGCCCCACATGCCAGAGGCCTCCTGAAACCTCGATGCGGCCTACGAAAGATTGGAGCAAGGGTCGGATGAGATCGGTGGTTGCGACGATGTGAATTTCGTCGAATATTCAACCTCCTTTAAGTGGTTGAATAAGAGCCGAGGTCCGTGAAGCTTTTTAAAGTGCTGCGCGATATTTTTTGGATCGCACAGTCTAGGTTGGCAAGTCACGATGCCATGTGCTCGTTACATCTTCATGTATCGAAAACATTATCAGGCAGACAAAATATGACCCAGTACATATGATAATATGATATATAATTAGAATTTTGTGATGATATTATATTATAATATTAATGTTAAAAATTTATATAATTAATATGTAACTTTAAACATATTAATATTAATATTAATATTATATAATATTAATATTATTTTATAATATGAAAAATCTAACTAATATTTTTTTAGTAACATAATAGATATTAATAAATTTATTATTATTCTTATGCCATAATAATATTATTAATAATTATTATAACATACCAAGATATATTTAAATATTATATATTAATCCATAATTATATTATAATATTATAATGTGTTCCTTAGTACAAAAATAATATTTATGCTGATAATAGTATATATAATGTTGATTGTCATATTGTATTACTTAGATAATTATAATAGATAATAGAATTAATTTTAGATGTGTAATCTTAAAAAGGTGAAGTGGGTATAAATAATGGGCATAATACTATTCCAACATAGGTATGGAGTAGTTTATGGCCCTATGATGGAATAATATTAAACCCAAATATGATTATTTGCAAAGGGCGCTTGGCTGGCCTAAAGTTTTATTCCAGCTTTTTACTCCAAACAAACACCACCAAAAAAAAAAACGCATACATAAATAATGCTTTACGTAAAGGTTTTTTCACCAAAAGCAAGAATTTTTTTTGGGATAAAATACGTAAAGAAAGGCCTCCCCTTGGTAGATCAAACGTGGCCAACACTAACTCGGTAGTGTTTTTATTGTTTTCAGTCAAAAAAAAAAAAAAAAACACTGATTCGGTAGAGATAGGCCTCCGAGGCCGTTACAACAGCCGAGAACTCCTAACCGGATCACGCGCGTAAATGCGACCCCGCTTAGCTTACCGTACTAAGTGAAAAGTACGCTTACCATCACCGGTGGTGACGTTACATCCACAGTACTCACCCCCGCTTCGGTCTCATCGCTTCCCACGCTTCCTCTTCCCATCAGAACAAAACTCCCTCTCTGTCTCCATCCTCATCCAAAATTCTTTTCCTCCTAGAAAATTGAAGCCAAAATTCGAGAATAAAACCCTCAGGAGGAGGAGAAGAATTCCGAGATCAATAGCGCGGCCATGGATGCCTTGGCTCTCAATCCCACGAGCGGAGGGCTCGTCTTGGGGCAGCGACGAAGAGGCTGGAGAAGAGGCTGCTGGCCGTGAGGCAGAACGCCGGATGGAGGCTTCTTGGCGGCGAAGAGGAGGCCCCGGTCTTCGGCGGAGGGTTCGAGACGAGAGTTTCGGCGAGGGGGCCGTGAGGTTGTCGTCCTTGGGAACCGGTCTTTGTGGTGAGGGCCTCGGGCAAGAAGAAGGACCATGATAATCCCTCCTCTTCCGGTAAAGGTCTTCCCTTTTATATTTGTTGTGTTCTTCTCGCATTTGATTTGGAATTATTGGTTTTTAGAGGATTTTTTTGAGATGGGTGGTGTTTTCTGTTTGTGATCAGGGGGAAGAGGTTATGGCTGGTTTTGTTTAGAATGTATTTGTATAAAAAAAGAAGCATCTTTCTGAGGTTTTCTCTCTTTTTTTTTTTTTTTGGCTTTCGGTTGTTAAATTAAGTTTATCGGTTTCTCAGATTAACAAACGGAAAAAAAGAATCATTAAAATAAGAAAAAATTGAATGTTGGGTATATAGTTTTCGTTTCTTTTCCATTCCAGACATGGATTTTACATTCTGGTAAGATGGTTTGACAAATAGTTTGGCTTCCGCAACCGGTTAGAGTTTGATAGTTTCTTGTATCTTAATAATCTGATCTTCCCTAGTTGTGACCATATGAAAGTACTGTTTTATTACTCTGACAACAGTTGTCAGCAGGATTTGAATGAAAATTATCCCTTCTTTAAACAGTTATATCTTTTCCAATGGCACCTACAAAATAGTGTGTATTCTTGTTGAAGTTCATCCATACTTACCTTGAGTATGAGAGTTTTTGCTTGTTAGGCATGCATTTGCCCGGATCAACATATTTCTAGTTTTCCCTTTGAATATGAAATCAGATGTCAGATTGAAGAAATGAGTTTGCATGTCATTGGAAGCTGGATTGACACCAGGAGGTATTGAAGGAGGTTGTTCTATTGATTTTAGAGATATGTCATAGACTGCATATCGATTTATAGGTAACCAGGATGTAAGGTGATGATTTTGCAGAAAAAGAAACTCTTAACACCACATTGATATTTCAGGCAGTGAATTTGGGCACAGTTTCGAATCTAGGAAGCTATGCCAATAAAACTATTGATCAAGCATTTAAGCTTCAAATAAACAGTGCAAATCTAGAATCTAAGGACAAGGTTGTGTGACTGCCTAAGTGAGGCTAGGTGGTGAACTCTCTGCATGGCCTTGGGAGACAACTGGGCACTTAGACAGCTGCCTAGGGAGGAAAGTGCTCCAAAAAGCGGCAGCCAGGATGCTGCAGGGCCACAACCCACAACCATCAAGAAGCAGGAGGTGAGGCAAGTGAAACAAGGTTAGGTAGCAGAACAAAAGGGAAATTATCAGCAAAAATAATTCCTAGATGAAAAGTGGTAGGAGGAAAGAAAAGAGGAAGGAAATGCAAGGAAGGAGAAGAGGAAGATATAAACGGGTCTGAAGAAGAAAGAAACAAATATACATACACCTGGCACTGGTTCTGGCAACTGCAGCTGCTGCTGCTCCTCGTATGTGCAGGCTGACCTGTTGATAGTTGTTGATCGGCACACTGATTGCTACCAGATTGCTGGTAGCCTTTGGTGCTCTCCCAAACGTCCCATTTGAGGCTTGAAAAGGGAAGATGGCAAAGAGGAAAGAAAATGGCAGAGAAACCCTTGAAGAAGTATGGTTTAAGTGGGCCTGGCGTCGGCAGCCTGGCCAAATTAAGCACCTAGGTGGTCACTAGGTGCCTAGGTTGTTGCTTTTAAAAACAGCGGCTAATAAAGTTAATAAGGAATGAACCTGAATGATCTTTCAAAGACTCCTATGGATGCAATGAAAGTGCATTAAAGTACATTCATCATGCTGCGGCAACAATCATCTTGAAAGAAACAATTTCTTGCTGATGTGGAACCCCATATCAAGGGGCATGCGATGATGATTATCAACAAGGGATGAGAGTTCAAGAACTTATTTCTTTTCTAAAAGGAGAGCTAACAGGGTTTAGATCATGAAAGTACAGGTTTTGTCGTGCTATGGAATTTTAGCTTCAATATTTCATCTTCATCAAGGTTTTGTTTGGTTTAAAAGTTTCAATATACACATGTAATGTATGGACAAATTTGAGGCAGACTAAGGTAGAATTTGAGATTTCTCTCAGGTAATGGTGAGACTCCAAGGTGAGAAGATGAGTATGCCTCTGCTTCCTTTAGGTCATGACTCCTTGAGGAAACCCATTGAGATGACTTGCAGTCATCTAGCTGCTGATATGTCCATCAGTTATCCATTTACTTGCTTGTTAATTCTTAACCAACATTTCAAATCTCATTTTCTTTTATAAATCATCAAACATAAGTAGCCTAGCATCTAGAGTTGCATCCTTTTGTTTGTTTCTAAACTACTTTTTCATTTAATGGAACTGGATGTTCTAGTAAATTATCTTGCATCATGAATGTGTTCCATATTCAATTCCATTGATGCTTGAAATGAGATTTTATTACATTTTGATATTGATACGGTAGTGGTAAATTTTATTTGTTTGGTTAGCAGGAAATGATGATCCATCAATTCCTGGGGGAGATGCTGAATCAAAATCCAGTGACTCCACCCACAAGTCCCGTTATACATTGTCTGAGTGGCGAGATTTCAGAGCAAAACTTGTGCATGACGAGCAGGTGAATTGACTAGTTGAAATAGTGTATCTAGCCATTCCACTTAATAGTCATTTATAGTGGAGGTAATTTTTGGCATTTCATATAATGGTGAGTTTATTTTCGAATATGGATAGTCTCCTTGGATGTGACTCGTGCTTCTTGTGACACATCACAATGCCTCTCATGCATTTCTTGCTTCAGTTATTAACTGTTGTTACTATGGTTTTGCAATGTCAAATTCTACGCAATCTAATTTTGATACTTCAAACTACACTTTGATCAGCAAGTATATTTGTTAATTAGATACTTTAAACTACACTTTGGATCAGCAAGTATATTTATTTGATTATTTAATAATATTCAAAATAATTTTGTCCACCCAATTCATTTCTGTTCACATCCTCCCTAAAGCTATATAAATGAAAATGTACTTCCAATGCTTTTTTTTTGGGGGGGGGGGTACAATTCCCATGCTATTTGCAACAAAGTATGTTAGCATGGTTTCTTGTAAGTCCTTTGCCAGTGGATATAACACCTATTCAGTTGTTTTACATAAATCTTAAACTAAAGCTTTTTACAAGCAAAATGTAACCTAGGTTTAACCAAATAAAGAACCTTACTTGAACTAGATCTCTGATTCTTTTTTCCTGAGAATAATATTCTAGGCTCATGGACAACTCTTTTAATGCACATGTCAGTGTGGATGGAACCCTGTTTCCTCTTACATAATGGAGCCCCAGTTTGTGAGTGAGGTTGCATTGGAATGATGAATATTTGGACCGGTTAACTAACATCCTGATAAGCAACCATAGTTGATAAATATCGACCTATGCAAGCAGCCAAGAAAGAACAAATCAAGTGGAGCTGGCTACATGGTCTTTAGATGTGCCTTATAGCACTGGTTAATTCAGGACTTGCCTCTCTGATAACTTATGCTCATTGACCTAAGTGAATTATGCTCATTTAACTTTTTTTATTTAACTACTCTAGCAGTGCTCATGATCTCAATTGCTGTATTGTAATCAACTTGGCTTGTTTAAGTAGCAAGCATCGATGGTGGCTTAGCTAGTGTATCACTTAGTGTCAATGTCCATGACTTATGAAAGACAACCCTTCCTTTGCTTACTCAGTTGCAGTTGGTGGATCCTGATGCTCTTGCGAAAGATACAGCCTCATCCCGGCAGCTTGGTCTAAAATGGGCACACCCACTTTCCATGCTGGAAACTGGGTGTCTGTTAGTTGCAACGGAGAAGCTCGATGGATCAAGCAGCTTTGACAGAACTGTTGTCCTCCTCCTCCGGTTAGGAAGCAGAGACCCCAGAGAGGGCCCCTTTGGAGTCATTCTCAACCGCCCCTCGACAGGAAGATCAAGCATATGAAGCCATCCAATCCTGACCTCGCAACCACCTTTGCAGATTGCTCGCTTCACTTTGGGGGCCCCCTAGATGCTAGCATTTTCTTGCTGAAGACCAGTGGAAATTCATCAGTACAAGGCTTTGAACAGGTGATCCCAGGCATTTGCTTTGGTGCCAGGCACAGCTTAAATGAAGCTGCAGCACTCATCAAGAAAGGGTTGCTTGGACCCCAGGATTTCAGATTCTTCGTTGGGTATTCTGGGTGGCAGTTCGATCAGTTGCAAGAGGAGATCAGGTTGGGTTACTGGGTTGTTGCTGCATGTAGCTCGCATTTGATTAATGAGGCGTTGGCAGGTTCTTCATCAAATCTGTGGGAGGAGATTTTGCAGCTGATGGAGGGGCAGTATTCAGAATTGAGTAGGAAGCCGAAGCAGGATAGCTTTTGAAGAAGGTTACATGAGATACCATCCAGTGCAAATACTGGAATCATTTGTACAGCAGGTGCTTACAAACTGAACTTTATAGGAGTAATTATTTCTTCCCTAAAGTTTTAGGATTTTAGTTTCTTGTACGTAATTTCTCATTTTTATATGATAAAGGCACTTTCCGGAAGTAATTTTGCAGAATGATTGATGGTAGCATTTCAGTTTAATTTGTGAATTTAAATGGCTTGGTGGATTGATCATTTCCAAATTATATTGGAGAATCTGATTTGTTATTAATGTTGTTGGATGAACCAATTTAATTAACTGCCATGCAAAATCTTGATTCGACCATTGCACGCTCCAATGCCACCATGCAAATAAAAGGCCTCTCCTTCTTGATACTGGATGCTCTCTCTCTCTCTCTCTCTCTCTCTCATTCACATACACATACAGGCAAGCAGATAGTCTCAACAAATCACCATCTATATATACATACATGTAAGACAATATCCACACCAATGTTGCAACTCATGAAGACTCACCAAGATGCTTTCCACTTCACAGACTGAAAATATAGTCTACTGCTAACTTGGCAGAAAAACAATCTGCTAACCTAATGAAGAAAATAGCAGCCTACATCCACCACACCAACAAATGCCTAGCTTTTATTGATTGCGTCAAATGACAAGCACCAGCTCCGTCACCAACAGCCGGCCCCCATCCCTATGCAATACCCAAGAAGCAGCTTAACCTCCTCTAAAATCAAGTTTAAAAGGTACAGCAGCAACAATTAACTCTGAAAACTACAAATAAAGTCTCCCTGTATTCCTTGCAATGTCAATTTTTTGAAGAATATAAAAGAATAAATGAACCATATGTCTAACATGTCACTATATCTTCCATGTACTAATTGATCACTAGGGATCACAGATACTTCGACAGCTTCCAGTAAAGGTATTCTCTGTCAGGCCTAACATTTCTTCCTTTCTTTTGAGTTTGATAAGGTATGCAGGGCTAAACAAGCATCAGCATTAGCTAAAACCGAACTTGCACCTATGTAACTTAAGAAAAACATAAACTCTCTTTAACCAAAGTAAGGGAATCTGTGACAAGAATAAAAGCAATCCCCTTATGTCAGCCCTGTTCCACTCACCTTCAGCGAACATTATGATAAACTCACTAGATTCCTTTTTTCCACATTCACCAAAGCCCTACCTCTTAACTCATCATCTATTTGTATCCAATGCTTCTTTTTTTCTTGTTTTTTTTTTTCATGAAAGCAGATAGTTCATACAAGTCTTATATAAGCACAATCAACAAATTAGAAACAAATATTTCTAAAATCTTCTGAAGTAGCCGACATGTCAGTCCATAGGACGTCCACCGAATGCTAAGTCATGAAAGAGGCAACCCAATCCGCCGTATTATTCACCTCATGGTAGACATGCCTGACTACCAGAGAGGCGCAGTCCACCAAGGTCCTCCTGATGTCACCTCGCAGTATCAAGTGCTTCTTTGTCACCAGAGTAATAACTAAGAAATGCAAAATGGCCATTCTAGGCTTTTCCAACATATAACACGTATCTCTTCAAGGCATCCATAGACTAGATGTTTGTCTTCAACATAGATGATTAGGACTGGCACTGAATAATGCATACCATGCAAAAGCAATTATCAGTTAGCATTATTGTACAGGATAGCACAAATGAATTATTGGATGAATCTACAATACATATCATCAGATCCTTGCTAACCATAGTGGGCTACCGAGGTTATTCAAATACACCATGCACCAAGGAGGCCAAACCGGACACCCATTGAATTATGGATGCATACATGTTTACCCTTTTCTTAAATTCTTCAGAAAGGGGCATTAGTAATATTCTGTTGAATGCAGACAAGACTTAAAAAGTGTATATCCACACAAACCAACTTCAATCCACAAAATTTCTCACAAAATGCAGAAGGAATAAGATTGCACCTCCATTTTCTTTATTGATGAAGAGCTCTATAGTTTCTGAAGGATTTTATAGGTCAAGCCATACTACCTCTTAGTTTTTGACCAATATATTGCAGAAAATATAACAAAAAATGGAGCATGTTATTTCTTCATGCACATTAGGAACCAGACACATGCTAAAGGTACATTATTCTGTAGGTCTCAACCACTTGCACACACCATGCACTTCACAGCACCCCTAACTTTGCAGAGCTGACAGGTGGGACAAGATTAGAAGCCCACACAACAAGGAGAGCAGTTAGGTGCACAGGGAGCAGGGGCACTCAAGACCTACACTGTACATCTGGCACAGCTCCAAGAACCCATCATTCAAGAATCACACTCTCTGTTTATCACAAGTGCTACTGCCCATCAGAAAGTTGATAGAGTTCAATATACAATCCAGATCTTCCTATCTTATAAGTTTTGCCAAAATGATGGTACTTGATCATCCCTCAAAACAAAGCATTCTTGTACAAAATACTCTCTTACCATCATAATCATGAGAAAAGAACCTTCATAGAAAGAACTCATCTCAGATGCCTTGATGATCCAAACATACCACCTCTATCTCATATGGTTCTCAGGCATATAGAATTCTTTTTAAACCATGAAAACCATGGTGCATAGCATTAAGGTTCTCTCTAGTTCTATTAAATCTAGTTCTTCTAACCCCTCTCCATGAATTGTTTCATCTCTCATTCCATACCATTGAAAAGAGACTTCCCATGCAAGGTTAAATCCATTGGGTCAATGCTGGCTCTTTTTTTTTTTTGGCCTCATTCTAAACATCCCATTGTGTTCAACACGAATAGCCACATCCACCCTCAATCTTACCCACTTTCCAAAAGAACTCTTTAGTTCTTCGACCTTGCTTATCACACCTACGAGTTCAAGCTTGCTTATCACCCCTTGGACCCTAAAAAGGAGCTAAAAACTGCTGAAAGGTTGGATAAACAAATATGAACTTAACCTAACCACCTGTGTTGCATTGTTGGTTCAGCTTCAGAATTTCTGGGGACCCCACATCTTTGGACATTTTGATGTGACATAGCATAACATTCTTTAACACCCCAAAACTGGAGCATCTTGCCTACAACTAGAAGTAGGGCTGAGCAAATAACCGAAATCCAAAGAAATCCACCCAAGCCAACCCAATAAACATCGATTTCGGTTGGTTGAAAGACATAAATCGGGTGGAATCGGATTGGGGTTTGTAAAAAATCAATTATTTATGGTCGGGTTCGGTTCCTACACTTTTAATCCGTATAAAACTGAACTCAACCAATGTAGTATTTTACGAACTCGCTTTCATTTTTGAGACAGCGTCGTTTAGATTTTAATACTTCATTCTAAAAATACCCGTCACCTACTTGGATTCATAGGAATATTAATATTGAATTGATGATGAAAGCACATTAATTCGAGATAATTATAAAGTGAAAGCTTTCAGATGTAGTTGCTTTCAGATGAGTAAATCATTCATGTTTCTGTTTCTTTGTACAGGTTCAAAATAAATCCAAAATTTGCAACTTATAAGGTTTAGACCTTTTTGCATTAAATTGATTAAAAAAATGCAAATAAACTTAAATAGGCCAACATTGGACTTAAAATCAATATTGGGTCCATACTGAAACCCAAACCGACACAACCCATCCGAATCCGCTACAAACTATTCACTTCGGTTTCAAACGGTATACAGGATAAACGGTCGGTGGCCGATTGAATTTTTTTCAACCCGATTGGATTCGATCAGATAAAATTTTTCTCTCAACCCGACCAAACCCGATCCATGCTCAGCCTTAATTGGAAGCATCAATATTCGATATGATATTTGAAGTGCCATGTTGAAGGATAGATTTGGGCAAGTGATGGTACCTGGAAATATCTTGTCTCCATCAACTGAAAGTAACATTATTCATTTTTGAAGTACTATGCTAAGAAACACTTTAGTGCAAACGATGCTATCTTAAATCTAAATTGTCCAAGTCTTCAGCATTATTGGCCTAAAGTATCTAATTCTAGTGAAATGCCATGACTTTTCTTACTTTCTTAATCTAATATGGTATAAATGCAATATTTAATATTAAGCACCATCTAATAATTTATTCTAGCAATTGACATCTTTTACTATTTTCAAAGATTTTACCTTCATATAACATATTTTGTAGAATTGCAATTAATCTGGTTTTCTATAGCTGGCTGTCTCATACACTCGGGTATACCTAAACATTTGGTAATGGTATCCATGACAAGCATCTAAGTAAAACCACAGCAACTAAAATTGGAAGCATATGCCGATACGAGTTTGGGAGCAATCTTGCACCCAAACTCATTTTAGCATTCATATATAACAACATTTAAAATTATAAAATAAAATAAAATTATAATCTTTTTACAGATATACATGATAGTTGGATTCAGAAGCATAACAAAATTAGGAGAGGAACTTTATCTCCTTATAAAACTACCCACCCATTATTTATTTTTCCATGACAAGATACCAACCATTCTACCAAACTTCCTACCAGCTTTGACAGGACAGCAACCCTAACTAAAATATTCAGATGTCTGTGCAGCATGATTGATCATACTCAGGTAATTAGCACACTAGTAGATAGATGATTTAAAGACCATTTAGAAAGAAGGGAGGAAATTCACTATAAATGGATCCTATAGAATAATTAGCATTTTGCTAGTCAATTTTAGGTTGTAGACCTCACTCACACCTTATCCCATCCAATAGCAGCATGGTAGCCAAGATTAAAGTCTTGATACCGGCAACTTACTGGTATATATGCATTAGTTTGGTATATATCATACTGTCACACCGTATACCTGCTGGTGCTGGCATAGCAAAATTCAGATATTGTACCATCTGCCAATATGATATGGTATCAAGGGGCACACCAGCACAAGTACCTTGCTGTTATAGGACAACGTAGTTGATAGGATGTTTATGGTACAGTACTTCAATCCACAATAATCTCTCTAAAGGTGAACCACAAAAAGAAAAAGGTTCCTCCTACTTCAAAAACTCTACAATTTGAGCACTTATAATGAAGTGACCAAGAAAGAAAGGGACAACCAAATTTATTCTCAAAATCCATTTATAACATAAGCCCAAGCCAGAAGACTTCAACAAATAAATAAGAAGACCTAACCCTTTTCAACATCTTTTTGAAATAAATCTAGTATCTATGCTTCTCACCTATACATATGTCCACAATAAAGAATGATCCAATTACATCTAAAGACCAAATAAAAGCATTTTAATTCAAAGTGTGAAAAAAAGCGAAGAAAAAACTATGCTTCCATTTATTTATCATAATTCTAAAACATTTATGGGTTTCATTTCAATAAGTTGCACCAAAACTAAGAATTGTTTCGTTCTCTACAACTGTGATGCAAATGTGCAGGCATAATTCCCCCAACTCCTACATTTATATTGAATTGAACCATAGAAGGACTAATTGACTAACAATCATGTGCCCCTTATACATATGTGCACTTATACACATATATAATTCCTTCCTACTACTTTAAGGCTACAACCTTGCCAACGCAAACCCAACAACATGCATTTTAATTTCAGGTTCAAATTTAGGTTCCACAACATTAATCATGATTTGCAGCATTTAGGATCTCTATGAAATGAAACAAGATCATGTTGTTGAGGTCTAGTTATGCATCATGTGCTTGACAAAACGTAGATAGTTTTAATGGCTCAACCAAATTTTCATACAACAAACAGTTAGAAGCACCCAAACCAATTACACTTTGGTTCAAACATGTTTTAAAATGTATAAACTTACAAAATGAATTTATGCCATACATTTCACTTAGCTCATCAAATAAGTGACGCAAATTGACTGAACGATAAATTATGTTATCTAAAGGAAAGCAATAGTATAATTACATTCATTTAAACCACATTAAAGAAAATTAGAGCAAGAGCAACTTTCGAGGAATGAAAGGTCATTTTCATAACACAACAATATTGGACCTTTCTTCTAAAGAAAGAATTGCAGGAGTGCATAAAACCTTTGAAAAAGACTCATATTCATCAGACATTGGATGATGGCATCAACAACATTATTCCAATTTATCCTCCATAGGCATATGCCAACATTGCTATTTGCTGGCTTAACTTAAATGATGGGCTCACATGATGGATTGCATGGTATATGTTGACTATTATCCAAGTGATAACATCAAAAATTGATTTTCTCTATAGGTCAATAAATATAATGATTAACCACTTTTCTGAAAGTGCTTACCCAACATGATTAGCATACGTTATGCATCCTACTAATTTATTTACTTTCTAAAAGCAAATTCATAATAACAGATCCAAGAAACCAAGTCAAAGTAGATATTTCATTCAAAATGAGACAAGTTGCTCAATACAAACGTCACTCGCCAATTTTTACATACATAACGGGGAGGAGGAAGTGACCACAACAGAGAGAGATGTACATGCAAAATATCTAATCAACGTCACAAACATAAACCGCGTAAACCAACAGACAAGCCAAGTCACCATAAAGTACTCCTGTACTTATACCAG
The DNA here is from genome assembly GCA_000441515.1 of Elaeis oleifera. NCBI lineage: Eukaryota > Viridiplantae > Streptophyta > Magnoliopsida > Arecales > Arecaceae > Elaeis > Elaeis oleifera. Next base: position 464,678 of record KE505155.1, on the reverse strand, counting down.
ACAAGATGAACCTCTATATCATTGACTGAATCGTTTTTAAAATGTTAATACACAAAAATTATAAATATTATGGATAAGAAAGGCGTGATTCAACAATTAACACCAGGCTCTAATACTTTAATGACTATAACTCCCGAGAAGAAAACTACTCACTTCAAATTTATACCTTAAGAATACATCAGAAAACCCTTTGTTGATTTATGTCCAGCTGACAACCCTTGGAGTAATCACAAGGCAGTTTCTTCCCCCAAGAATGAGAAGACAGGGGCTTCATGAAGAATAGAAGATTGTAGTTCAGGCAGCTACCTGCTGGAATTGAGGAGGAAAGTTGCCTGCACTCCTAGCAAACAGACATTGTATCTCATCATGTCGTCCTGCTTTCCTGAAAGCATCCAATAAAACCCATGCAACTCAGGTGACACAGCTATTCTGCTCCTCACCATCTCCTCCAACAAATCCCATCCTCGGTCCAGGTTCCTTCCTTGCATAGCCCTCTAACCAAAATCTCATAACTCAATGAATTTGGCCTAAGCCCTCTCTCTCCCATCTTTCCAAAGATCTCCAATGCATGACTGACCAATCCTGCCTTCACCAACCCATCAAACATTTGTTGTAGAATCCCACGTCAACCTTCGGAGCCCCCTCTGCCATGCTCACCATCTTCTCAAAATACCGCAGGGCATCATCCACTCTCCCTTCTTTAAAACACCCATCGACCAAAACCCATAGGTCGCTGCATCTGGATTCACCGACTTGCCAGGCATCTCTTCAAACAACTTCTCTGCTTCTAAAAGGAGGCTGTTTTCGCAGAGCTTTCCAATGATGTTGTTGAAGCAGCCAACATCCATAGCACATGGCTTCTTTCCAGTGCGGTGGAACACCTCGAGGGCATCTAAAACTTCCCTTCCTTGAAGCACTGGTTCACCATGAGATTGTAGGTGTCGGTGTTCATGGCGATGAAGCTGGGAGGCGTGTGGTTGTCGAGCATGTGCTCGAAGAGCTTGTTCGCCTCGGTCCGCTTGTCGTGCTTCAGCAAGGTCTCTATGAGGGTGTTGCAGGTGGCGGCGCTCATCTTGAACTGGCGGTCGAGGAGGGACTGGTAGGACTCCATGGCCTCCGTATCCATGCCACGCTTCCAGTAGCCCTCCATGAGGGTGGCGTGGACGACGCCGTCGTAGACGAGGCAGCGCTCGCGGAGCTCGTCAAAGAGCTCGAGGGCCCTGTCCATGTTGCCACGGTCGATGAAGCCGGCCATGAGGGTGTTGTAGACGAGGGAGTCGGCGCCGTGGCCGCGGTTGAGCATCTCGCGGAGGAGGTCCATGGCCTCCTGGATGCGGTCGGAGTCGACGAGGCCCTTGGTGAGGTGGCGGTAGGTAACGGAGGAGGGGGAGAAGGGGGCGTGGTCGAGGATGTGGCGGTAGACGTCGAGGGCGGTGTCGACGCGGCAGGCGTCGCAGTGACTATTGATGAGGATGTTGTAAGAGACGACGTTGGGACGATGCTGGACTGGTTGAAGAAGAAGGTGAAGAGGGCGACGACGTCGTCGAGGCGGCGGGCGCGGAGCATGGAGGCCATGACGGCGTTGCAGGTGAAGACGGTGGGCGGACGGAGGAAAAGATGGCGTGGCGAGCGGTGGCGGAGGCGGAGTCGAGGTCGCCGGAGCGGATGAGGGACTGGACGCGGTTGTGGAGGTTGAGGCGGGGACCGACGAGGGCGGAGGTGGAGTCGGGGAGGCGGGGGCATTCGGGTCGGGCGGGGCGCGGGGGCGTTCGGGTCGCGACGGAGGGCGTAGAGAGGGGCTCGATGCGGAGACGGCGCTTGCGGCGGCGCCGCTCGGCGGCGGCCTCCTCGGCGGACGAGAAGGCGAAGGGCGAGCGAGAGTGAGGCGAAGGGGGTTGCTGCACGACCGCGGCCAAGGTGAGGAGGGAGGATTTGGGGGAGGGGCGGCGGAGGAGGTGGCGACACAGGGACATGGGGATCGAGATGGATGGATGATTGACTGGGCTCCTCCTCCTCTCCTCCTCCAACGAGAGAATTTTAGAGAGAGAGAGCGCGCGAGAGAATGGTCGGAAGGCGAATTGAACAAGGAGGCGAAAACCCTAGTTGGGACTCGGGAGAGGAGAGGGGGTTTGATACCCCTCAGGGTGCGTTTGGTCGGTGACCGAAATGGAATATTCGATTTAGGTACCAGAAGAACTAGAAGTTGAATTTAGAAAACTGGAACATCTTTGTTCCCCTCTAAAATTGGATTGAAATTCCCCCAATCAAATGGAATTCACTCATTTCCACTACAATTTTGGAATCCAATTCCACAGCCGTAAAAGTTTCATGCAAATTAAATATATATTTTCATAAAGATTATTTTATGTATATGTTTCCATAAAACTTGAATTAATTTTATATAAGTTTTGGTATGAGTGCATGGTTGTGCTGTTTAGTTGATAATGCCTGTGTTTTTGATTGACTTCTTTGCTTGCAAGAAGACTGTCATGGCATTAGACTGGTGTTTCTTCTTTCATGGTTGGTCTCCCACCTGATTAGCACAGCTACAACCATGATTGACATACCTTATCACAAGTATGGGCAAATTTCCAGATGAATGATCTCTTGCTGTTAGACCTTTTTTGTGACTTCAGGCATGCTAATTTTCTTACCAAAGTCATTTTCCTTCAAGATTGCCCTTGTTCCTTTCAAGTTTCAAACCCTCATGTGAGCAACAAATAAGGAACATTCTATACAAGTCACTTTGCTAGAGATAAAATAGACAGGTAAGAAATGCATTTCAATATTATCCTAGTTATTTTCCTGCTAAGGTTAGTGACAATATGAAGAAATGTACTAGTAATTACCCAAAGCTTCACATTATTCTGTGCTTATACACACCTAGGCCTGCAGCTAGCATTTGATATATGATAGGCAAAGATGGACTACCAAAGAATATATCAGAAAGGAGTTAATTCAATGAAAACATTGACATTAGTGAGTTAAATGTTACAGAAGATTAGTGCTTTATGGGACAGAAAAGAGTTATGGATCAGTGAGACAGAATTCATGAGCTTGCATATTCACTCAGTCTGTTTTAGAACTGATGGTATGAAATAAACATCAAAAGTTTAAACATGAATTTGAAATTGTAGAGGTGACCAAGTATTTCTGAATATAACAAGTACTGTTTTGAATGGCGGCATCTTCAATTTGTACTTGCATTTGTGAGATATACATGTGATTGGGTTCATCACCTTTTTCTGATAAGGAGGTTTCATCACCTTTGCCTGATCTTCATAATCACCTCACAATTTATTTTTTATCCAAAAGTTCATCATCTCTGCACAATTTATGAACAACAGTGAGAGAAGAAAGAGGCAACAACTAATACTAACCAAAAGATCAAAAGCATTTACATCCAACATCATAACATCTTAAGGTCATGCACCAAATAATAGACTGATCTGAAGTCTATCATTGTCTCCCTCACAAAAAAACTTCTTTTTGTTTTTTGTTGTACAGAATAAGAGTTAGTAAATAAATACTCTTTAGGATGAGGCAGATACAGAATGTTAACATGAAAAACAAAGTTTGTCAATAAGAGATGAACATACAGCAGAAGGTAAACCATGGGAATCTATGATCAAAACATCCTGTGTTTCTTCTTGAAAAAGGTGAATCAGACAACGAAATGTTCTATTTTGCATAACAGACAATCAAATTTCCATCATTAGTAATTGTTTTATTGATTATTTACTTCATTATATGGTCAAGCTTGCCTAGTTGCCCATCAAAAAGATGTGAAAAATCATGAAAACGAAAACTAATGTTGGAGATTACATCCATGTGGCTCTCTTAGTTGCAACTAAGGACTCATTTGGTTCGCCGGAAGAACTTTTCTTCCCAGGAAGTAACTTCTTGAAAAGTTACTTCCTGCAAAGTTATTTTTTAGAACTAAGATTTTGGCATGCTTGGTTGATCATGGGAAAGTGATTAATTGCAAAGTAGCTTATGTTTAGCTGAGAACTCATTTTTCTAAAAAATTACATAAAATACTTATTATATCTTTAGTAGTTACAAGACGATACTATTTTCTCCTAAATTTTATATAAATATAAATATTATATTTATATTAAAAGTATCCTCATTAGCCCATCCAACATCATTAATTCCATCTGGATTCGAGATTGCCTAAAGAAAGACACCACAAGACTGTTCGAGAACCCCGCCAAAGCCAATACAATTGAAAAGGAATCATGCCTATCCAAAGAGAAAAAGTCAGCAAAGACTGACTCATCAACCCAAGCTCTGGAGCGTCAGTTTTTCCTATTAGATATGAGTATCTGTAAAAATCTCAAAGAGGAATCTTTAGATTCCGCATAAAGGGATAAGAAAATTAAGGACAGTATCCATTAAATCCTATCTCCTTTATGTCAACAAAAAGAGAACCTTTTGTCTCATCAACAACTTTCTCAAGCCCCAAAGCATCAACTTTATGCAAAATTAAAGCATCCACCAGGCTTTAGCAAAGACAAGATTGTATACTGGACAATGCATGCACTGATCCTTTGCCAGAAACAAAGCATGCCGACAACGCATGCAAAATAGTTTCCAGACTTGAACCCAATCAAGTCCACAAAATCTTCTAGATTTGAGGGGTATTTTGGGAACTAACCATTGTTCTACCTTGTATTTTGAGAGGTCTACTAAGTCCATAAAGGTACCTCCCCTCTGGAAGAAGAAGAAGTCGAAAAATTTTTAGATAAAAACTCATCTTAGTAAAATCTAAAATATCAGTTTAATAACAACAGTATTTTCCTGATCTGAGTAGTGTGGACTGACAACGACTTACATGTAAAAATCCAACAATGGCACTCCCTGACCTTAAACAAGCAACAAACGGCAATGCATCTTGTGGTCAGAAGACCGTCATGCAACACTACTCAAAGCAGTAGATACTTTAGATATCTACTTGATACAAAAAATTGGTACAAAGATAAAGCTAGATATCTAAACATTCTAATACTACTCTTTCCTTGTGGAAAAGACTAGACGATTGATGCTGTAAGCTTGGGTCTACAAATTTGAAGCTACAAGATTAGATTTTGAGGTTTTGGATGAAGGATAAGAGCTTTTTTATATAAGGGAGAGCTACAAAAATTTCTCAAGAGAGACTTTATAGGCTGAAGAGGCTCTACTTTATTTTTTCTGGCTGAAGAAGTAGATGCCCTAGGCTGAAGAAGCTCCTTCCTTTTTATAGAAGATTTTGTGGACTTAATTTGGGTTCAAATTCGGAAACTATTTTGCATGCGTTGTCCGGCATGCTTTTATTTCTGACAAAGGGTTAATGCATGCGTTGTCCGACATACAGTCTTTTCTTTGTTAAAGCCTGATGGATACTTTAACTTTGCACAAAGTCGATACTTTGAGGCTTGAGAAAGTTGTTGATGGAGCAAAAGGTTCTCCTTTTGTTGACATAAAGGAGATGAGATTTGATGGATGTTATCCTTTTTTTGTCCCCTTATAAAGAGTCTGAAGATTCCTCTTTGAGATTTTGCATATTCCTCAAGTTGCTCTTTAGTTTAATATTAATATTATATTAATATTAATATTAATATTAATATAATATTAATATAATATAAC